>CM060928.1:267614274-268214274 GCA_030765085.1 Allium cepa
CATACTACACACAACATCACTTATCTCATTTCTGAGATCACAAAGCATCCAAGACAATCAATGTCATCCATTCATACATAAGTAATGATTTATTCAAACCATATCTATAATTAATTTAAAATAAATTAAATTAACTATCTCCATCTCTAATTAATTTAAAATGAATTAAACTAATTACTTTACCTTTAATTAATTTAAAATGAATTAAATTAATTACTTTACCTTTTTAAATCTTGCTTACTTAACCATTTAATTGATTACAATCAATTAATTAATTATTCAAATTAATTACCTTAATTAATCACCTTTGATTAATTATTTCTTAATTACACTCAAGTAATAATTCTTTAATTAATTTCACAAATTAATTATTCCCAACCTAACAGTAATTAACATTTAATTACTTCAATTAATTAATTAACTATAATTAATTACATTAATCCTTAATTAATAACATTAATTAATTACCTTTAATTACTTCTCATTAATTAATTAATCTTAATTAATCAACTTTAATTACATCATTAATTATATTAATTAATGATCCTTAATTATATTTAAATTAATTATCTTCTTAAATTAATTAATTTCTTAATTACTTCATTAAGTAATTACACTTAAACAATTCATAAGTGATTAAATTAATTAATTACTTAAAAATTAACCACATTAATTAATTATTAAATAATCCTGGTTAATGACCTTCATTAACCATTCTTTAATTATTCATTAAGTAATTAACTTAAATTAATCACAATTTAAATGATCTTTAATCATCCATTAATTAAAGTCTAATTATTTAATTAATTAAACTTAATTAATCCTTAATTATTTAATTAACTAACCATGATTATAACTTAATTGCTTGATTAAAAATTCTTTAATCATTGTTTAATAATCTAATTAATGATCTTAATTACAAATTTATTAACCCTTAATCAATATTTATTTATCCCTAATCAATCAATTAATTAAATAAATAAATTATTCCTTAATTACCTTATTAATTAAATTAATTTCAAAACATTAATCTTAACTTAATTTTAAAATAAACATTTCTTAATTATGTTTAAGAAAACAAATTTATTTTAAACAAATTTCTTTTGAACTTACTTTTAAATTTTATTTCAAATACGAAATTTAAAATGAATATAATTTAAATTTAAACAAAGTCTTAAACAATTAAAAAAAACCCTTTAAAATTTCAAGGCAAACAAGTGCTTGTCTTATAAAAGAAATTCATAAGAGTTTAAACTAAATTCATTTTTTAAATTCAATAATTTAAATTTATAATTTGTTTAAATCTTTCAAATTTAAAAACTTCTTTTAATTTCAAAACTGGAATTCATACTTAAACCTTTGATTTCCAGATTTAAATTTAACTTCAAACTTGCTCATATTTTAAAGTTTCAGTTTAAAACATCCAATCTACTTCTATCCAAAATAGTTAGTAATTCAAGTTTAAACTTTATTTTATTTTACTAAATCTGAGAATAACCTATATGAGAATACGTTCATTCATTCCCATCTTTTTTCTTATTTCCTAAATCAAAAGAATTTTCACTTGTTTATTCCTCAAATCTGAAACCCATTTTCAGATTCAAGAATTAGATGTTCAAAACCAAAATCAGTTTCAAAACTCCTCATTATCAAATACCTGGAAAACCTTTATGTGCAGGCCTGTAACCTGTTTCTCAAATTAAAACCTGAAATCTTCCTCAAATTTAAATCTGAAGCTCCTCAAATTCAAACCATGCTCGAATCAAAACCTTCTTCAATTCAAAAGCCTGCAGTTTTTCTCAAACAAAATTTGCATTAATTCCTCAAATTCAAGTATCTGTACAATTTCCATATGCATGCAAGAAACTCTGCTCAAAGCAAAAAAAAAAAGTTTTCAAAGTAATTAAACTGTTCTCAGCAATTCCAGTTCCAGAGGCCAAGTTTCAAGCATTTCAAAGTTTTAAAGAAGCATAGAAAATTTTTCTAAATGCAAACATGAAGAACTTCTGTTTCAAAGGCTTCAGCTTCAAAACTCAAGCATTTTGACAACTCCCTGCTTATTTTCAAAACCTCTGCACTGTCTTCTTTAGATTGAGGTGAGTAAACAATTTACTAAAATTGAAGTAGTAATTTTCTGTTGCATGATTTGAAATGGTGTTTATTTTATATGCATAGAAGTTGCCTTTGTGTTGTGATAAATATGCAATGGGATTTGTTATGTTGAATTGTGTATGCTGGTTCCATTTTCATCTATGTACTTTACTTTAGAATCTGAGAAAAGAAAATCAAATCTTTAAGCTATTTTATTTAAACAATTGTTAAGTCATAGATTTAAATCAAACAAGTTAGTTTAAGTATAAACTAACAACTAAAAATAGAACAAAGTCTCTATTTTTTTTAATTCACCTGGAAATCAAATATGCAGTAACAATCTATTATAAATGTTGAAACCAAATGTTAAAATTTGATGAAATAATTATATAATATGGATTGTCACTGGAAAAGATGAATTTTAAAAAGGAATTCACAATTTTTAAAATTGAATTGAGTTAGAAATCGGGGTTTAACTGAAATTTGGGTTTTGGTCTATTTCTGTTGATCTGAGCATCTGGGTTGCTCGAGATTGTTGTTGGAGCTAGGTGAAGCATTGGAGAGTATAGTAAAAATAGTTGAAGAGTTTGAAATCCACTGTGAAGGTTGAAATTGCTCGAAATTGATTTTTAACCTAGTTTTTGTTCTTGCTGTAAATTTAACTACTGCATCTTCTTAATCGTGTCGAGCTTGAAGTAAATTCTGGTGAAGGAACCTGGGGGGGTCAGTGACCTATGGCCGGAGTTAAGGCATTTGTAGTTGACCGGAGGTGATGATTTTGGGGTTTTCTGATGACTGGGTTGGGGTGCTGTTCGACAGTGGTACTCGATTTTGGAATCGGGGTAAGTGTTGGAGTTTGGAGGTCGTGGAGGCTTGTAGGGAGGTAGAGTGACTTGTTGGTGGGTTCGACGTTGGTCGGAGGGGAGCCGGCACTGGTGCAGGTTGCACGGAGATGAGATGGTGTCTGCAGTTTGTATTTTGTTTGGGTTGCTTGGTTTTCTCGAAGTAGGTCTCGGGTAGTAGGGGAGATAGCTCGGGGTAATACTCGTGTGGTGGGTTGCAGTGTTAAACTGTTGTTTTAACAGTTTTAAGTTTTAAATTAAAACAGTGTTAAAATTTTTAAAAGGGCAGGTTTTTTTTTTAAAAAAAAAAGGTACTTATACCTAAATTCAAGTATACATGGTTTGAACCCAATTTAATGTTCAACCAGGCTTTCAATTTAAAATAAAGAAGTTTTAAACTTTAAATAGTTTAAATTAAATTAAAATTCTTATCTTGAATTGAATTGTTTTTTTTATGAATAAACTTGTCTGATGTTTTAAATGTCTTAAGTTAAAATCTTAATATTATTTCAAACTTATTTAGAAATATAAAGAGAATTTTAAGTAAATGTTTTATTCAAATTAAGTAGTGAATAATAATTTATTAATTAACAATTAAGTTTTAATAATTGATTAACTAAGGAATTGTTAATTAATCATTAAGGAAAGTAATTAATGATTACTTTATATTTTAAACTTAATTAAAAATTTAATTAAGTTAAGTTAATTGTTAAGATAAAATGTTTTCAAAGATAATTAAAGATAATGTTTTATCTTAAACAATAATTAAGTGTTAATGATTTGTATTAATTAAGTTGATTAAGAATTTTAAGTTTAATTAATTTAATTTATTATTTTAAAAGGATTAATTAAGTAATTAATTAAGTATAATTAGTTAACCAATAATTATGATGATTTGATTAATGATAATGATTAATTAAATTATAATTACTTATTAATTAAGTAATTAAGGGTTAATTAAAATAGTAATTAATTAATACTTAATAAAGGTTTTATTGAATAATTAAGTTTTATTTTGGTTTCTTAATTGATAATTAAGAAGTTATTAATCTATAATGCAAGTTAAATAAGAATTAATTACCTAATTTTATTAAGAATAATTAATTATAATTACGGATTAATTAATTTATAATTATGGATTAATTGGTTTGTAATTAAGGTTGTTAATTAATAATTAAGTTTATTAATTAATGATTAAGAGATGATTAATTGGTTAATTAATTAATTATAAAAGTAATTAGTGAATAATTACTTTGTAATTAAAGAATTAATTTATAATTAAGGTTTACTAATTAATAGTTGAAGGTTAATTAATTTATTAATTGAAGATTAATTTGGTTAAAGAGTAATTAAGGAATGAATTACTCAATTTTGTTTTATGAGATGAATGTGATCATGTAAGTTAATTAATTTGTTAATTAATTAAAGAAGTCACTTGATAAATGATTAAGTATGTTTACTTAAAAGTTTTGGTAAGGCTAATAACTTAAGGTAAGTAATTGATAAATTACATGAGGTAATTGAGATAAGATAAGCTATTGATTTGGAAGTAATTTTGAGATGAATAATTACTTGGTAAAGTAATTAAGAGTTTATTACTTGGTGTAATAAATTAAAGAATTTATTAAAGTAATTAAAAATAATTGAGAAGTAATTAAGAATAAATAATTACTATTTATATTTAATTAATGTAATTAATTAAAGAGTAATGTAATTAATTATAGTTAACTAATTAATGGAAATAATTAATTAAGGTTCATTAATTAATATGATTAATGAGAATAATTAAGGATTAATTACTTGATTAAGAGTTAATTAATCTTAATTAATTGAGATGATGATTAATTAATTGGTTTAATTAATGGATAGGTAAGCAAGATTTATTGTGATGAAGGTAATTAATTTAATTAATTTTAAATTAATTATGAGATGAAGTAATTAATTTAATTCACTTTAAATTAATTAGAGATTGAGATAGTTAATTTAATTCATTTTAAGTTAATTATGTTATGATTAAGTAAATCATTGCTTATGTTTGAATGTATGACAATGATTGCCTTGAATGGAGTAATCTCAGAAATGAGATAAGAAATGTTGTGTGGTAGGAATGCTTGGTTGCATTGTGATAATATAGATTATCTATTGAATGATGATATGGATTACCTATTTTGTTATGGATCTACCTGTTTATTTTGATATTGTAGTTATCAATTGTGACTTGTGAATTATCTATTCTATGTGTATATAGATAGTTGAATTGAATTGTTTAACCTTAAAACAACTTGGCCTTAAAGACACGCTTTGGATTTCGATGAGACCGGGATCGGGTTTCCATATTTGGATATCCGAAAACCACATCGATTCCAATTAAACGTTAGGTCGTGAATCAAAGTGGAGCTTTGTGAAGACTCGAGGTGTAAGGACTATAAGTCGGTATAACTCTGTGGGTGATTCCGTGATGAGTTTGACGGGTAGTATTTTCAGATTCGAGATGGTGATTTAGAGTGAAAGGGTTATTGTCGTTAACTCTGAGGGTGATTCCAAAATGAGTGTAACGAGATAATGCCTTCGGTTTCGTTCGAACCCGGAACGAACTTGTATGGATTGAATGCTTTCAGAACATCGTCAGGTGGACGATGAGCATTCTAAGTGATATGTCCTATAAAGGTAATCGTAGCCTCAAGCCTCATCAACCGGGAATGGCTAAAACAGGGGAGGTGCAGCAAGGCTTCATGGGTAGCCCCCACTTGAGAGTAAGATTTACCCCTGTCTAGAGGTCCCTTTATTTCGGCTGTGTGGGACGGTTGAATAGCTACAACCGTCGGGGTTGTCTTATTTGGAACTATTCAGTAAGGAATGGGTCCGGATTTGTGTTGCAGGGGATCGGGAGTGGTCCTTGGTATGGTGATCTAGGCCACGTACTGTGACGGGCGGTACCCCAGTAGCCCTGCCATTGTATGGAATCCAAAATCCAATAAGTGCCAACGGTTTTGATTGTATTACCCACTTTTGTGGCTAGTAGCTGGAATTTAATAGATGTAACAATTTCGGCTATTTCATATTTATTTGAAAACCCTAGACACTATTATAATATCATAGAATTTCCTATCAAATGTTTTGGTTAGCGTAAGGTAAAAACTTTTCCATGTTTATGTGTGGGAAGTCTTACGTGATACCTTTACTTTCAAAAGGTTTTTTTAAAGTTAAGAAACTTTAACCCGTTTACTCACACCAGACCCATGTCTGACCCGGAGTTTATTTTTGTTTTTCATAATCTCTTGGGTACTCAAATTTTTACGAGTAGCCAAGGGAATTCAGGTTAGGTTTGACGAATTCTGGAGAAGCAATGGAGCAGGAGGCTTCTGCGAGTAGATAGATAGTATTCCGCTGTGTAGTTTTCTCTGAGTAGTTCTCTCTGTTGTCTTTGAGTTGTATTGAGTTGTATAACTAGACAGGTGTTTATAACTGTCTAGTATGTGTTGATTATGCTGTGTAACTCTGATGTATATGGTACTATGTAATTATATTATGTGATTAATATAATTTATTCGTTCCGCTGTTTAGATTCTGATGTTGTTTCTTCTTCTCTTCTTTCTTTTCTCTTTTCTATCCCTTTCTTTCTTAAAAATGACGCGTCTTTCTGGGTAGTGGAAGGCGGGTCATTTCATTTGGTATATAATCCATATTCGCGTTTAATTTATTCTAATCCATACACGAAGAGAGGGGGATAGAGAGAATAGACACTTGCATAAAATCCAAAATGTCGAAATAGATGTAAATAAGAAATAAATAACAGTAAATAAACTTAAGTGCTGTAAATAAATAAGGAGCTATGCTTAACAGTAATAAATTTAATTAACAGAAATAAACTAAAATTACTGAAAAAGAATAGCTGAAAGGAAATAGACTGAAAATAATTTTAAAAACTATAAATAAACTACTAAAAACGCTATTCCAAAAATCATAGTAAAAGTACAACTATTGAAAACCCTATTATTTTAAATTACTTAAAGAAATATTAAAATAATTACAATCACTCACCTTCGGTCCTAAGCTCTTCCTTTGGTCTTCCCAGATCCACTTGGAGTTATAAAATAATTTAATTTATAACAATTTTCTCCTTTGGAAAAATTATTCCATTTAGGGTCCTTCCTAAAAAGGTGAAACCAATTGAAGAAAACCTAGAATGAGAAAAAGTGTTAGGTCTAGGGGTCTAATTATAAGGGTAGAAGTGGATCTCGAATCGTTGGATTTGAAGATTGAATAGGATGCAACCATATCATAGGCTGAATATGAGCCACCGGATGCAAGAACGGAAGCACCAAATTGAATTAAACAATGCAAAACACGTAGAAAATAGGCTAATAAACGTTACTGGACGCCAATTTCTAAGGTGGTTCAACCACCAGGTCGAGCGTCCCTATACCTTGGTCGACCGGCCGATCGACCCAGGGTGAGGTTAGGCCGACCTAGCCAATATTTTTTTCTCTTTTCGTTTTCTTGTTTATCTCATATCTTGCTCATATTAGCTCGGTTTCTGATGTTCTATATATGGAAATTGACCACAAAATTACCACGGACACAATGGCGTAACTCCTTTGGCTCAATTTTGATAATTTCATAAAATTATTTTATTATTTCATTTATTCATTAATTAATTACTATAGTTTTATTTTCTAGGTTGTTACGGTTAACTGAGATTACCTCCAAATGTAAAAGGTAACTGAATGCATAGTCGTACGGATGCAAAATCTAATCGAATACACAACCTAATCGAGTACATATGGAAACCAATCGATAATTAAGTTAGAATAATGATTAATTGAGCTTATCATTGAAAGCAACGCCTAAATAATAAAACATATTATCATTATAAAACAATTATATGCCTGACAAATATATAACAAGCAAACACAACCTATTGATTATTTGTCAACCAAATATTTACTTGGCAAGTAATTGCCAATCTAATATTTTACAATCAAACAAATTTATGGTATCAAGTCACATTTAACAAGAACAAATAAATAAAATAACAAAACCAAAACTGCAACATTTAGTTCAATTAAAAGAATATGAAATTACATCAACTGTCTTCAAAATATAAAGCATTTAAGGTACAAAAACTACACTTGATTTCTTAGCAAACAAGTTCTTTTTTATGACCTAATTTCTTACATAAACTGCATTGTTTATACATGTTCACTTCACTAGTTGACTTAACCCTTTCTGGAGAAGGAGGTTTTCCTGCACCATATTGTCTCTTAAGTGAATGTACTTCAACATCTTCAGGTAAAACATCATTCATTTTAAAAATTGGATGAAATGGGTGAGAATAAGATGCGTGAAAGAAGTATACTTTGAAATAGTCTTCCATATAAGAATAAATATCCAAATCAAAAGCAAGAATGTTTCTAATAGCATTAGCAATTAAAATCCCTCAATGTGCCATAAGTTGCAAGTACATTGTTTAATACTCTAATCTACATGATAAGATTCATTTAATTGAAACTGATAAACATCAACAGTGGATCTAGTAATTTTCCATAAATACATTGAGGGTATAAATCCCTTAAATGATATTTCATAATAGGGCACAAATGATTATACAACGTTTTACCTAGTTCACCTCTGTCCGGCATAAGTTTCATGAGCTTCAAATGAATTCTATCTATATATGCAGAGATAAGTGAATACTTTCCTCTAAGATCCAATGATTAAAACTCTTTGCACAATTAGAACTCATTTCCCCATGTTGATTTCCAATAAAAAAACATTAGCACACTTTTCAAAAGGCAAACCATGTAAAAAAACACTTACTTCAACCTCACCGGCACTCCTAAAATCAAACATAGCATGATAAGTACATCTATTGTAGTAGCATTAGTAACTCGAAAGAATAAAGAAATAATCCATTTTGTTTTGCCTTAAGGATGCATTTTTGTTGAAAACTCTTTAAATTATCCTTTAAATGATGGTAATAAGAACCACGAGCTAAACCTGGGAAAACTTAAGGAATAGCAAGCAAAAGACCTGGATGTCGATCATATAGAAAGATGAAATCATAATCATCATCACATAACATTTCCTCAAGCTTTATTAAAAACCAATACTAATTAGATTCATCTTCACTGAAATAATACCAACAACTAGTGGGAAATAACGTAAAATTAAAAAAATACATATGCCATATCCATAAAATAAAAATTGATAGACAATATATATAAAATGCAGTAACACTAATGTGTTGAATATTTTCTATAAAAATAAGGCAAATGTTTGACAAGCTGAAATTTTCAAATATAACAAAGAAGTTAAAACATACCCAGAAAAGGATTCCAGCTAAATAAAATAATAAGTATAATACTAATTTAACAAATAATCAAAATTTTAAACAAAATAACAAAATAAATCAGATAGAATGAAAAACTACAACAACATAACTCTATCAAATATTTGCTAGCTAAATAGGGTAAATATTTGACAAGTAAATATTCAACAAAATGGAATAATGAATGATTACATTAATAGTTTCATAACTTCATCATTCCTTAATTACCGTTCTTAGTAGTAGCAGACATAAAACAATCTTATCCTCTACCTCTCATAAAAGTCTCATTAAGAAAAATCAAAGGACGGCAATAACCAAATCCATACTTGCATGCTTCATACCTAACAAAAACCCTCTCGAATTCATGACTAACAGGATCACCTTGAAAATAAACAGTACTACCAGGATTATGAACAACCACGGTTTCATAAAAACATTTTAAATGATGATACAAAATCAAATAATCGCTATGTATGTTTTCAACCGCTAACCTCTTTCCCATATATGCAAAGTTGTAATTTAAAAACCATATTGTACTCAGTCTAAAATAAACGAACAATATCTGTCATTTTCATTAAAGGATTCGATTGAAAAAAATCAATAACAAACTTCTAAAATAATTTGCTAGAAACAAGTGGATGGTTAACATCTATAATTCAAGTTCTACAAGAATGACTAGCTGAATAGTTTAAACAATAATAAAATCCAAAAGCTTGAATTTACGAGAAGCATGAACATGAAATTTGAAACCTTATTGTAAACAAATAGCTATAGAAGGCTCCATATCTTTCTTAATAAGATTAAGTATATGTTCATTCATAATATGATATTGATAAAATTAGGAATATGCCCAAGGGCAGTTCTATAATTTACTGTAAATTATTAACTTTATAATAAAATCTTGTTAAAAATAAAAGGTGTTTTTCTTTCGATTATATACTTGATATAATGTCTTATATTAATTATTTATTTAATTTAAGTATATTTGATAGAAAATCCATAAATAACGCATTTCTAATAGTAATTACAATGTGTTGTAATCATGATAAATTTATCACAATGAAAATAAACATATTGTTTTAAATATTCCTAGTCAAGGTATTTCGAGACTTGATATTAATACATCCATCGAGATTAGAGTACGTAACACTCTTCAAATGTTGGGCAATGTATTGCTCATGGTTGATGGGGGTACCAACGGATTATGTACTAATAGTTATTGGATAGCTATGGAATGACTCACTTAATAGTTTTATATTAGTTAATATAATTAAGGTCAAACAGGGAATATCGAAGCAACAATATTACACAGCTATCGACTTGAGAATATTGTTGAACTTCAACATGGACACTCTAACTTGATTATAGTTAAATTGTGGCATGATGTCCATCGAACAACTATAGTTGGGTCTAACTTAAAGCATTGGAAGTGAAACACTAGTCAATAGAGAATTATTCTCCTCGGTTATATGAGATTAGTACCATGGGTAATTGTAGTCAACTAGATGTCAATGTCCCTTACCACAGCAGTTCGGTTAATAATAATTGTTATTATTGAACCAAAAACTTCATGTTTGAATTATACAAGCCAAATGTAGATGATATTGGAATTTTGAGCCATATCAAATTCCGTAAGCCCTAATGTGATATTGGTTTGATGAAAAGAATTGGTGTAAATAATAATCAGTACAGGAATACCTTAAAATAGTGAAATTATATTTTACCAAAATTGTATAAGTGATAAATTTGGCAAAACTGGCACACCACTAGAGAAGATGATGTATGAACATTAATATTCAAAATGTTCGATATTAATCGCTGACTAAATTTACACCTATCAGTTGCATAACTGAAATATTGAATACTCTGAAATACCACATGATTTAGTTAAATTATAATTATTATAAAGTAAACTAAATTAATTAATATTTATAAAATATTAATTATTGAATTTTATTTGATTTCTTTGAATTAGTATTTAATAAAATGTGTATATAAAAGCTATATATGTACGTATCGATATACGGTATCGGTAAAGGTTTAAATTGGATTTAAATCAAATTATTACTAATTGGGTTTGGAAACTTTAAGAGGTCCATCTAGCCCTCTTTTAGTCGGCCATATGGTAGAAAGGGGAAAGTATTTTGATTAAAAAATGTGATTTTGAATCAGCTAAAAGGAAGAAAAAAAAGAGGAGATTTTGATCTCCACTTTTTCCTCCTCGCTATACTAACATAAATTAAAGAAAGGGGAATGTATTTATATATAAATATATTTATATGTATCTTGAATCTTAATTATAATATGCAAACATAAATATATATATATATATATGTATGTATATGCATATATATACACGCACGTAATAATATGTTTTAACATAATATAGCAATTTTCGATATTTTTTATATTTTACACAATTTTCGTATGGAAATTGAAATAAAAATAAAATAAAAACCATACGAAATTAAAACATATTAGGTCAAAAGAAAAAAATTGAAAATTGATGTTTATCATTTATTTAAAATAAAAATAATTTATATTCATGTATTAATATTTTATGAAATTATATATATATGTTATATGTTTTTCGAAAAAAAATTTACTTTTAATACGTGTATAAATACGTACATATATTTATATTTTAAATATTTAAATATTAATTAAATTTAGAATTCAGATAAAATAATTTTGAATTTAGAAATAATTTCAAATTTTAAATATTTCTTTGGCTATTTTAAATTTTGTAGCATGAATTAGTTTTATGTTTGAAATATATTTATACATAATTAAGTTAGTATATGTTTATGCTTGTATAATTATTTGTATGTATATATATTAAAGATATATATGTTAGTATAATTTATTATACATATTAATTTAATAAAATAATATTTAACAGCAAACATGTATATAAAAGGGCTAATGTGTCTGTTGCGATGTAAATCACAGCACTTAGATATGGGCATGTTAAAGTATGTACATATTATATACTGCACATCTATGTACACGTATATGTGTATTAAGTACATATGTACACTTTATGTATCACTATCTAAACAATTAAATTAAATGATGATTTTATATAGAATTTATTTAGAAAAGATCTAAATGAATTTAGACTTTATAGACCCAATAAGAAAAGAAATAATTCCTTGTAATTTCAAACGAAGCAAAAATCTCAATTTTGGTTAATTTATGGAAAATTATAACGGAAATCCTTTTTAGAAGGGTAGCTCTGATAAATTAAAATATGGAAAAAAAATTCTAGTTTAGAAATTAATAATTAGAAATAAATATAAGTATGTTTATATAAACACATATAACAGTGGTTACGTTTAAAATAAAAAATATAATAGCGTAATTTACGACTATATACATATTAGTTATTAACAACGTAATAATTAACAGACTAGGATTTATGGATATTAATTACAAATTTAATGGGCAGCAAATTTGTAATTAATTGAAAGTGAATAAGGGAATTAAATGAGGACTGATTAGGGAAATTAATATGGCATTTATGGAGGAATTGAATAGGCTTAATAGTTGGTTTCTAAAACTGGTAAATAGATTAAGGAATTAAATGAGGATTGATTACAGATTATCCAATTTTGACATTAATGACAAACTATTACAAGTAATAGATAATTATTAGACATAATAAGGAAACCAAAGCCTAAGCGTATAAATTACAAATAATAACATAGCGAATAAGTAAGTATTAATACTATTAATTATACGTAGAAAGCAATATAATTTTCTTAGTAGGAAATTATATAGCTTAAATCATACGTTTGGGACAAACATGAATTAACGGGCCTAACCCAATGCTTAGGCTTTGGTGGTTGGCTTGGTTTAGTAGTTTGGGATGCGAGGTCAATAGTGTTACACAATAAAAGTATGTCCTTCACTTAGAGGCTACCGGCAGTTGTGTACATTTAATACTGATGTGCGACGTCTCCAATCATAGGACCCGTGGGGAAGGGATATGTGTCGCGATAGGAAGAGGAAAATATACTGAGGGTTTTCCTCAAATCTGAAGTATTAAATGGTCCAGTACCTTTTGGATAATGGTGTCTGCTTCATATTTAATAGGAAGCAGTAAGTAATCGAAAAAGGTGTTTTTCTTGACTTACTTATGTTAGTCTAAACGGGTTGTCAGCTTTGGAGGGTCGATGGGCTATGTCAGTTTTGGGTACCGCTATTAAGTAGTAGGTTTAGCATATAGGCTTTGACACCCAACGACCTCGAGCGAGCGATAGCAAAGATTCGGGTTATGCCTTGACAAATATTGCTTCCTACTAGGGTAGAATCTGGATAGGAGATGCATAAAACTCAAGGTAGATGGTTCGGAGAAAAATTAGTTAAGTAGAGGTGGGCTACTTAAGCCTTAGATGAGTCTTTGAGTTGGATTGGTATTATGGCAATAAAATTATATATTATATTACAAAGCCAGGTATAGGGATCACTGGTCTCTATAGCTAGAACTGATTATTCAGCATTGATGTTGAGAAGGGCCAGCTTTGGGGATTTGAGTTAGTAAATGGCTGATGGCTATGCCTTCTCCCTATTTAAGAAGTATTATGTTGTTGGAGTTTTAGGTAGATAGATTTATACACACGCACACACATACACATATACTATTAATAAAGAGAATTCAATGAATATGATTTCAATGATGTCTTTTTGAAATTTCGAAAATACCTGCATCCATCAATAGAATCTCACCACTGATTTGCAACCTCCACCACCTCTTCTTCCCAGCTACCAATCAATAGAACTTTACTACCAATTTTTCACTAACACTACTAACAAAACAACTTGAAATAAAAGTGGTGTGAGTATCAAAACATTTAAACTTACAACACACATCCATTCATTTATTTTTTAATATTAAATAAAATGTAAATATCTCTACCTGTTAGATTCACGTACATGTGTTTATGCTAGTATATATAATGATACCTTAGAAAATGTTAAGTTAAGCATATCGTATGCGCACATAGGATTTAACAAATTAGTCATAAAATATAGACATAATACTTAAATGGAATCAATCGACATAGGTTTATATTATGGATGAAGTATACAATTTTCCAATCACCAGAACATTTTTTTAAATCCCCCTCCTCATAACAACCTACTGGTTAGATGTAAAAGGACTGAATACTGGAACAAGACGCGAATGGTAGACGATGAAGTCTTTTTATTCATGCTCGGCATTAACAAGGCAATTGAATATCCAAGGAATAATATTCCAAGGTAGTAGCCTTAGTCAATACGTAGGTTATATTATATTTTCAATTCCACTATAAGTTTATATTTATCATACTTTGGTATACTTGTGTTTATTACATGTTACCAAAATCAACGATCTATGCCCTAATGGACTTGGGTTTCGATTTAGTTGAAATTCAGGGCCATTAAGGTGCGGGTTAATAATTATAGGAATTAGGATACATATTCGTATTTTTACCTATAATTATATATAAATTATATGCCAACTCTATAAACTCCAACTATAGAAGTAGTTGCAACCATATTCCAAAAGGATGGGCGAGGCGACTATAAGTTAGAAAAATAAATAGAGTTAAATTTATACTCCTACTGCAATTACCTCACATGGTGAAGGTTATATCGTAAGGAGTGGACCAAGAAGAACATAAGCATGACATATGGAGACTGGATGATATTTGACTTCTTTGTTGGGCTTACACCACCTTATGATTGAGGATTTTTATGGATTGCCAATTGAAGACTTACATCTCATACAGACTAATGGGAGATAAGAACATATATGTTGCAAGTATCCTGAAGTAAGGAATGATAGGAGTGGAGCAAGATATAAAGAAGGAGTAGAGCAAGTTCCCGTAAGAAGGTGTGCACTAATCACCATAAAAAGATAAGCTGCATTTATGGATGGAGATGAGTTAGGGATGAATGGAAAAGGAAAGTCCAAAAGGAATGGTAATTAAAGTCCATTTCTTAGTCCAACTCCATGTAAAAGAATTTGACAAAAATATTTTTAAGAATTTCTTGAAATGTTTTGAATGTGTTTTATAATTTAGTAGGAAGTTTTCGTCTTGAAAAAGCAATAAAATTTGCAAATTCACAATTTAAAATTTATTTGAGTCAAAATTTTCTAATTTAAAGGCTTTTGCTAAAAGGGGTTATCATTTTTTAAATTCTTAGTTTAAAATTGATTGATTCAAAAGGTTTGGGAATTAAAGATTTTTGATAAATGGATGATTTTGTAAATTTGGAATTTTCATTTTAAAATTCATTTTTTAGGTGTGGATAAATGGAAATGGTACTTGATTCAAATGAGGTATAGAGAATAAAAGGGTAAGAACGCCCAACAATGTAGATAGAAATAGCCTTAGGAATATATATATATATATATATATATATATATATATATGATTAGCAATCTAGTTACAAATAATACAAGATAAAAAAATAGGAATAGAATAGGAAGAATTGATAAATTCCATGGATATGTAGAATTTGTGCATATACTTTTGGTAGATGCTTAGATAGATGCAGCAATTGCTTGTACCTTTTAGATGCCTCTATCATATCTATTAAAATCTCCATCAAATATTGAACTGGAGATAGCATGAAAATAAGAAAATAATATGATGGAAGTTACCCTCATCTAATATAGTTTACATTGTTTAAATTATGAAAGATTTTTTTAAAAAAAAATGTGAAGACCCGACTTTCTTAGCACAGAAAATCGCATCATCAAGAAGAAAGAAAGGGATAGAGAATAGAAAGAAAGAGAAGAAGAAAGAAACAACACATCAGAATCTCAACAGCGGAACGAATAAATTATATTAATAACATAAATATTACATAGTTTCATATACATCAGAGTTACACAGCATAATCAACACATACTAGACAGTTATAAACACCTGTCTAGTATTTACAACTCAATACAACACAAAGACAAACGACTCAGAGAACATACAGTGGAATACTAAACATATCTACAACGCCGAAGCCTCCTGCTCCATTGCTCCTCCAATATTCGTCAAAGCTAACTTGAATCCTAACCTGAATCCCTTGGCTACTCATAAAAATTTGAGTACCCAAGAGTTTATGAAAAACAAAAGATAATCTCCGGGTCAGACATGGGTCTGGTGTGAGTAACAGGTTAAAGTTGCTTAACTTTGAAAACCTTTGAAAACAAAAGGTATCACGTAAGACTTCCCACACATAAACATGGAAAAGTTTTTACCTTATGCTAACCAAAACATTTGATAGGAAATTCTGTGATATTATAATAGTGTCTAGGGTTTTCAAGTAAATAAGAAATAGCCGAAATTGTTACATTCATTAAATTCCAGCTACTAGCCACAAAAGTAGGTAATACAATCAAAACCGTTGGCACTTATTGGATTTTGGATTCCATACAATGGCAGGGCTACTGGGGTACCGCCCGTCACGGTACGTGGCCTAGATCACCGTACCGAGGATTACTCCCTTCATCCCCTGCTACACAAGACCGGACCCATTCCTTACTGAATAGTTCCGAACAAGACAACCCCGCAGTTGGTGTACACTGACAACTGCCCACTAAGCCGAATAAAAAGGGACCTCTAGACAGGGATCAATCTTGCTCTCCAGTGGGGGCTACCCACGAAGCCTTGCTGCACCTCCCCTGTTTTAGCCATTCCCGGTTGATGAGGCTTGAGGCTACGATTACCTTTATAGAACACATCTATCTTAGAATGCTCATCGTCCACCTGACGATGTTCTGAAAGCATTCAATCCATACAAGTTCGTTCCGGGTTCGAACGAAACCGAAGGCATTATCTCGTTACACTCGTTTTGGAATCACCCTCAGAGTTAACGACAATAACCCTTACACTCTGATTCACCATCTCGAACCTATAAGTACTATTCCGTCAAACTCATTACGGAATCACCCACAGAGTTATACTGACGTATAGCCCTTACACCTCGAGTCTTCACTCGCTCCACTTAGATTCACGACCTAACGTTGTTTGGAATCGATGTGGTTTTCGGATATCCAAATATGGAAACCCGATCCCGGTCTCATCGAAATCCAAAGCGTGTCTTTTAAGGCCAAGTTGTTTTAAAGTTTTAAAACAATTTAATTATCTATATATCCAAATAGATAAATCACAGATTCATAACAGATAATCAACATTATCATCATATCAGATAAACCATATTATCATTATCCAAAAGATAATCTATATCAACATCACAATGCAACCAATGCATCCATATCATTCAACATTACTTATCTCATATCTGAGATTCAAACCAATCAAGGCAAACAATTTCATCCATCCATATAAGCAATGATCTATATCCCATTTATAATTAATTTAAAGTGAATTAAATTAACTACATCATTTTCTAATTAATTTAAAGTGAATTAAACTAATTACTTTATCAATATAAACCTTGCTTACATAACCATTAATTAATTACAAATTAATTAATTAATCATCTTCTAATTAATCACTTTAATTAATCACCTTTGATTAATTATTCCTTAATTACATTCAAGTAATTATTCTTTAATTAATTTTACAAATTAATTATACTTAACTAAATTCAGTAATTAACCTTAATTACTTCACTAATTAATTAACTATAATTAATTACATTAATCCTTAATTAATTACATTAATTAATCACTTCATTAATCACTTATTATTGATTAATTAATCTTAATTAATCAACTCTTAATTACATCATTAATTATATTAATTAATGATTCTTAATTCTAATTAATTACATTAAGTAATTAAACTTTACTAAACCACATTTATTAATCACCCTTGATTAATCATCCTTTAATTACTCATTCCATAAATTAATTACCCTTAATTTATTATCTCAATCAATCCCTTGATTAATTTCAAAGTAATTTAAATCTAAATTACTTCCATCATTAAACATCTGTAATTACATCCAGTAATTATTAATTAATTACTTCCCTAAGTAATTACAATTCAATTAATTACATAAAGTAATTATCTATTACTACCAAGTGTTTTAAATTAATTAAACTAAATTAATTAATCTAAACTAATCACAATTAATTACATTAAGTAATTAATTCATTAATTACTTTTATTAAGTAATTAATCTTAAACAAATTTCACAAATGATTATCATTGATTAATTAATCTAATCAATTATTAAAATTTATCACATTAATTAATTATTAATAAATCTTGAGTTAATGACCTTCATTAACTATTCTTAATTACTTAATTAAGAAATTAATTTATACTAATCATTATTAATTATCAATTAATTAATATTTAATTACCAATTAATTAATCCCTAATTATTAATTAATTAAGAATTAATTACAATCTAATTAATCCTTAATCACTTGATTAAATAAATCCTTAATCATTAATTTAAATCTAATTAGTAATCCTTAATTACTAATTTATTTACCCTAATTAATTAATCTCAATCATTAATTAATCAATTTAAAAATCATTAATTACTTAATTAATCATCCACATAATTAATTAATTGAATAATTAATTACCCATTTTAAATTAACTTAATAATTTAAATAAATTCAAATTCTTAAATTTTAACTTAAGAAAACATTTCTTCTTGTTTAAAGTATTTTAAAAACACTTTGTTTCAATTCTTTAAATTCCATTTTAAAATTTCATTATAAAACTTAAGATATAAATTTTACTTAAACAAGGTTTTAAATTATAAACAAGGTTTTAAATTAATTAAAAACCTTTATCTCATATGTTAAAGAAACATATACTTATTAAAATAAGAATTTAAATCTCAATTAAATTTAAATCCAAATTAATTTAAAAACACACCTAAAACATTCTACACTTCATCTTAAATCCAAAACTATTTAACCATTTCAAGTATTTAAACAAATCTAAATTTAAAACTCATTTTATTTTTAAAACTGAAACTAAAATTTATTTTCCAGATTTAAAAACCAGATTTCAAACTTATTTTAAAATTTCTAACTTACAATTAAGACTTTCAATTCAAATGCAAACACATATGCATTTACACCTATAAGTTTAAAACCTAATTTAAATTTAAAAACTTGAATTATTTCAAGACTCAGATTCATTAAGTTTGAATTCATATTTGGCTTCAGATTTCCAAATCTCAGTTTGAATTTCAACTTGCAATTTAAACTTCACCTTTAAATTTAAAAACAGATCAGCTTTATCTTGTTTTCATTTTAAAATCCAAACCAAAGTTTAAAAATTCAAATGCTTTCAAAACCCAAGATTTAAACTATTGATTACATATTAAGTTTTCAGGTTTAAAAATTTCAGTTTGAACTTCAACTTACAATTTAAATTTTATTTATAAATTTTAAAACTAGAATCAGGTCTCTGTTTTTTTAAAACCTGTAAACCAAATTATACTCGAGTCTCCTATGTATTTACTTCGAGTCAAAACAGACATTGCTTCGAGCTGAAGCTTTACTTTCCCGAGAACATCACGAGTCTCTCAAAACCCTGTAACCCAATACCTCACCTTCATCAATACTGTGCTGTGCACATGTACACCAATGTCGTCCATCACCGATCAACTCTGGTGATCTCTACAAGTCGTTGATCCACCACAAACCCAAACCCGATCATCGCCTTGCCACCCAAAATCTCAAATTTGAAAACCAGCTTCTCACTCAAACCTGGAAACCTGTCAACCCACTTCCACCCCAAAACCTGTCAACGCTTCCACCCATCACCTCCGACCACCGTTGGCTCTGCAACTCCGGCGTAGAACTTGTCAACCTACCATCTTCCATTACCCACAATATGGTTGAACTCGATCAACTACAAAAGTTGCGGTGATCGATTCTTATAACCCAGTAAAAACTAAGGTTAGAAATTTCAAATTCCAATCCCAACCTCAAAAATGAATTTCAATTCAAACCAGTAATTTTCCTATAATCTATGATCATTCCTCCACCTTCAGGAGAAAAATCAAACCATTCGAACCCATGAATCATCAGTTAGAACCCAAAAAGCAAAATACAGTAAAACTAGAACAACTCCTAAAATCTAACACTAGAAATCGTGATTTTTCTTTTAAAAATCATGATTTGGTTCAAGGATTCAATTGATGTTCTTGAACTTATGAAATTAGAAGTTTGAATTTTCACTTTTACTAAAAAAATTCTCTGTTGTTCTTGATTCCCAGAGTCAAACAAACTTATTTCATCTTAAATAAATTTTAAACTTTGCTTTATCAATAAACAAATAAATGTTGTTTAAAAACCAAATCCTATCAGTGATTTGATAAATAGAAAATGATTTTTGAAATAGACTACACCCTGGAAACTAAAGTCAGAGAGATATCTGGAGAAAAAAAACAAACATGCTCAAGCATTTACATGTCCATATATATATAGAAAAATGCATATATATTAAGCATACATATTCCAGATTTCAAACAGGCAACCAAATTCATATACTTAAGTTTTAAAATAAAAAGTTACTCACCTGGTTCTAGGGGCAGAGCACATAAGCTTCGGATTTATTTTTTTTATTTTTGCTTTAAAACTTCATCTTGCTTTTGCTTAAAATCTTAATGATGAAAATGCCTTATCAATCCAGAAATACTTTTGCTCTTGGAATAAAATTGCTTACTGAAGTTCTTAAATTTGCATGCAGAAGACAGTTTCCAGTTTCACTTGCACTTGTGTCTTTGGTTATGCATTTTGGAAAAGTGTTTTGACATGTTTACAGAAGAACAGGCTTGATGAAGTGCTGTTGCATGCAGTTTTGAATATTGCAAATTGGTTTTGTGGAGAATTCTGCAGGCATGGTTGATGAAGCTCAAAACAGGAAAGATTTTGCAGGCTTAGTTGTTGTTTGCTTTTGTTAATTTAAAACAGAAATGAAGCAATTTCCAGATGCATGCAAGTTGATGTTGTTTCAAAACAGAATTGAAGGAATGCATGCTTCCAGAAAATGCAGGCTTTTGAATATGAATCAGGGATATGCATTTGAACAGGGAATTGATTTTGTATTTGAGGAGTTTTGAGTTTCAGATTTTTGAAGTGAAGTGTTTTCTTTGATTCAACTAACTTTCGGTTTGAAAAAGAAGATTGAAAAGGGGAAATGAAAATATTTTAAAAGAGGCTGAAATGAGTTTAACAAAATTATTAAAAGAAAATAAAGATTTAATGACACTTGTCATTAAAGCTACTAACTTATTAACACATGTAGCTAAATACTTAAAAAGTTAACACTTGTCTTTTATTTAAGTAAGTTATATTTCTAAATGTTTATAAAGAGTTTTCTAATTCATTTTATACCTATGTAAATATATGTAATTCTCTTATATTTATTTATGCTTATGTAAATTCCTTATTTAAAGAAAATGTAAATGAAATAAATTATAAATTAAAACTTATTCAAATATTTTAAAGAATCAATTTATAAAAGAAATTATTTCATTATTATAACTTACTATTTTTCTTATATGAATTAATACATCATATATTAATTCTATTTTAAACTTTGATATATTCACAAATCATATTTTTATCAAGAAATATTTAAAAAGATATAAAATCAACATTTTCTTAAGTTAAGATATATTTAAACAATTAAACATTTGTTCTAAGTATTTTAAAACCAAATAGTTATTTATTTTGAAAACTTAATATTGATTTAAATCATAATTTCCTAATTACTCAATATTTTATTAGAGTTTAAAAACAAAACTTCATTTATTTATTATCATGTAAATTAAATTTCCAAACAAAGATAAACTATAACATATATACAAATATATATACATTATAATTTAAACATTTATTTTAACCTTTAAAAGGTAAATCACTAATTAAATATCTATTTATTCTGATTATTAAACCAAATCATATTATTTTTAATTAATATTGTCAATATCAATTTAATTTTATATAAAGATTATTAAATTGATATTGCCAAAAATTCCGGGATATCACAAAAAAATTCTAAGTTTATATTTTTAAATAAAGATTTTGGATTAGGTACTTCATGATTATGAAGTTTTAGTTTTGTAAAGAAAGGTGAAACCAAACCAAGTTTTTAATATGGAGTACATAGGGATCACTTCTTCGATAAGATGGGGTAAAGGTTTTAGGCTATGAATAAAATAACTATAATGCTCGTAGTGTAGCGATTGGGTAACCCCGTCAAATTTAAGGAATATTGGTAGGAACCTAGTGATAGAGTTAAGGGTATGCCCTGGGAGCAGTTATGTGATTTGTTATATATATCTAACTCGATAAATAATCCTATTCAAAATAGAATGTCTTTTCTTTCCATTATATACTTGATAGAATATGTTGTATTAATTAATTAATTAATTTAATTAAAAGTATATTTAATAGAAAATCCATAAATGGCAAGTTTTGCGATAGTAGTTACAACGTTTTGTAACCATGAGTAATTTATCACAATGAAAATAAGATAAATATAGCATTCTAAATGTTCCTAGTCAAGATGCGTCGATATTGGACATCGATGTGTCTGTTGAGACAAGAGTATGTAACGCTCTCCAAATGTTGGGCAACGTATTACATGCTGGGGGAACCTAGGGGTTACAAATCGATAATTATTTCATAACTATGGAACGACTCATTCAATAGTTTTCTGTTGGTTAATATAACTAAGATCAAATAGAAAATATCGATGTGAATGATTTACACAATTCTCTTGACTTGAGAGTACTATTGATCTTCAATATGAAAGCTACGCTTTGATTACAGTCAAATAATGGCACAACATCCATCAAGTGACTATCAAGTGGAAGTATTGGAAGTGAAATACTATTCAAGAGAGGATTGCCTCCTCAAATATATGGGGTTAGTATCACAAGCCAACTCAAGTCACTCAAAGTCAATTCTCTAGCTAGAGTAGTTCAGTTGATAATAATTGTTATTATTGAACTCGGGATTTTGTTACTATGGAGTTGAATATGGATGATATTGAAATTTTGAACGCTGCCAAATTCCATAAGTCCAAAGTGACATAATTTTGATGAAGAGAATTAATGTGAATAAAAGCCTCACAACCTGGTAACGCTTAACAAGATGAACTTGTATTTTACCGAAACCAAATAAGCAATGAATTTAGCCAAAATGTCACAACTCCTACTAAATGACGTGTGAACATTAATATTCGAATAGTTCGATATTAACCGCTAACCAAATTTACACCAGACAAGTCACACAACCAAAACAATGAATTCTCCATTGACCAAATGATGTAATTAGTTTATCATTGTTACATATTAATTAAATTAATTAATATTTATGAAATATAAATTATGAATTTAAAAATGATTTGAGAAATAAATATTGCAAGATATATTTATAATAGTTATGAATATATCAATCGATATACGATGCTGATAAGCGACTAAATTAGATTTAATTATGTAATATTTTTACATAAGCTTAAATGGGTTTAATGCTCATTACAGGGGCTGTAGTTTTGGACTACAAACATGAAATGATTAGATCCACCTTTTTTATTTTCTGTCCACATATATAAGCTCTCTAAACTTAATTAGATCTCACTTTTTCTCAGCCTACTTCTTCATTATTTTAATGGCGGAAAATTAGTCCTTTCTCCGACAAAAAAAAATTCTCGAATCAAATTCAATATCCAATTACTATATGATAGTTGAAGGTCATCAATTCAAGGATTAGCACAACTTATATTTCAATGGGATAATTCATTTTTCAAGGTGTGTTTTAAGGCTTTGGTAACAAGGTATGTTCTTTTCTATATAGATAATTAATTTGATGCAATGTTTGATGAAAATTAAATTTGATTATCATAATTTATATATATGATCGTTGTCTCATTTAATTTAAATTTTTTATGAAGATTGAATTGTTTGTTGAATAATATGATTGGGTTTTTATTTTGATAAGTCAAAATTAAATTTTGTGTATGATTTAACCAATATTTAAGTGTAGATCTATGTTTTAAACATTCAAATTAAAGTATAATCCTTTAGATCCGAAAGTTTGCATGTTCAAATTAACTAATTTTTTTTCTTTATTTTGTTAAATTAAAACTAAATTTTTAAATGTTGAAATACAATGTTTTATTTTAGATCTATATTTTAATATTCAATTTAAAGTCCAATTATTTAGATCTAAAAATTAACATGTTCATGTTGATTGATTAAATTATATTTTAAAGTTAAAACAGAAATTTATATAGAGCTAGCACAATGTTTTAATTGTAGATATATGTTTTAATCTTTCATAGCAAAGTGTAATTTTAGAATTGAATGTTTATATATATATACACTATTTGCACTTTTATTACATTTGATATTTACATATGACTAAAAGGATTTTAACAACAATCAAAGTTTTAAAATTGATTGCAATAATTATCTAATTTGTATTATTAAATTTTTTTATTGAATCTCAAATATACATAATTAAATCTACATGTATGTATTCATATAAAATTTATTTTCTATTTTCAGATTGTCATGGTATGAAATAATTTGTTTTTCCAATTAATTTCAACGAGACAACAATATATACATACAATTTATTGTTACTGTTTGTATTTCTATATTATAATACCTATTGATTGTTATTTATAGTTGCATTAATTAAGTCTATCAGAAGGGAAATTGTATCAATCATCCTTGATATCATTTATTTATTTTCCTACTTAACTCCTATGTGATAACCACTTAACTTTTTCTTACCTACATGTATACATATCTTATCATATATTAATCACACCTTGTCATTATTTAATTATTTTGATATATATATATATATATATAATTTGATTGTTTATATTCATATATTATGATACCTATTGATTGTCATTTATATGCTGCATTAATTAAATCTATCAAAAGGAAAATTGTATCAAACATCCTTTATTTATTTCTTTTTTTAACTTCTATGTGACAACCATTCAACTTATTCTTACCTACATGTATACATATCTTTCCATGTATTGATTACACCTTGTCATTATTTAATTATTTTGGCATATAATTAAAACGAATATATTTGATATATTAATATCTTTTCACATTCCACACTTAACTAAATTATAAAACAATGTCATAATTAATAGAATGTGATTTTATTAAAAATAATATTAGATTCAGATCTAATAAAACCTTTGAACTTCATAGGCCCTAAAGATCTAAAATTTGCTCTTTTTCTCCATTGTGGGTAGGCCCTGTTCCAACACCTAAGAATATTTTATTAGAGATGTGTGGAAGTCATGAGAATAACCTTCGAGGGAATGGGAAATGGTACCAAAGTTTCAAGATATTATCAAAAGATTTTGATTAGGAGAAGTTAGTAGTTTGGTTGGATAAGAGACTAATAAGACGGCACACACATAAAGGATGTCGATTGACTTAAGACTAATGGAGGCAGAATAGGTGGTAGGAGTTATTCAACAAAACCAATTTTTCGATGAATGGGTCTAAACGTGCATAGTCACATTTTTTACCCACTTCATTGTGGGAATGCATGATTTATCCCATAATTGGATACAATAATTGAAGTAACGGATGAAGTGCATTTATTAGAAGTGAAGAAGGAGAGTTAAAGTAGGTGGGCGATAGTTGAATGACAAATAGGAATATCCATCTTAATTTAGTATGGAGTGTAAGAGCCACAACATCATTAACCTTAGTTGATGATGAATGGCAGCATTTAGCAAAAAAAACCTTTTACAATTTTAGGTTGTGAACGCTATATGTCTTCCTTAGGTTATTAGAAAAGAATAGGATATGGTATGAGATATGTTTCTATTTTATCATTGTATTGATTTTATATATTATATTAAACTACTATATAAATATAAATATATTGAGAAACATCGTAAATAGAGACATCTCATAAGGACACTTAACTAGCGATAAAATATAGGTAAGAATAGAAGTTTAAAAAATAAATTAGGAAATTAAGTTAGCAATTAGAAATTAGAAATTAAAAATATTTAGATCCAAAAACTTTAGAAGTATGGGAAAAATAAATTTTAGCAAACAAAAGATGGGGAAAGGTTATTGTGGAATCACATGTCACTATCCATATGCTTTAAAAGCTAAAATTTATAAATACATTTATAGTTTTTTTGGTTTTAGAGTAAAAGAAAAGTAAAGGTTCCCCAAATCTTGGATTAACTTCACAATACTAAGGTCAATCATATGTGTTAACTCATTGATTGAGTCTTGATTTCGTTAAGATATGGCTTGATTTGTTTTCTAAGGATAATGCGGCAAATGTTTTGAAAAAAATTGTTCGAAAGCTTTAGAATTTTTGTTTAAATGCTTTTGAAAAGTTGGTTTTGAAGTATTTGAAAATTATGAAATGATATTGGCATATTTAGAAGTGATACGAAATATTTTAAAAAGTGACTTGGAAGTTTAATGATTGTTTGTTAAAGAGTTTTAGAAATGTTTTGGAAGTAATTTTAAAAGTGTCGAAATGTTTTAGAAAATAAAATGGTGGATAAATTTTGCATAAAGGAATTGAAATTAATTTGGAAAAGTTGGTATAAATTTTAAGAAGTTGGATTCAAATGTTTTTGGAAGGTTTTGTTCAAGTGCTTTTGGAAATAAATAAAATAAAATAAAATATGGTGTTTAATTGCTTTCGGGAATTCAATTCTTTAAACTGTTTTGCAAGTTGGAAAGTCTTCTGCAAATTGTGTTTAGAATTTTCTTGAAATGAGAAAATTTCTAATTTTCAAATGCCATATACTAGCATAAAAAGCATCAATGTGTTAGTAAGTATGAGTTTACTATCTGATAAGGATGACAGTAGAAAATCATAGATAATAACAAGGAAAAATGTTGTTTTAGCTTTAGAATTCCTATTTCCGTACCTTATTGACAGTGAAACAAAACTTGGGATTAGGATAATTACGCTTTAACATCCAAAAATAAAACTCATTATGCAAATTATACTTGGAAAAGTTGAAGAAGTTTTGAACGAAAAAGAGAAGGTTCCAAGGTACAACAGAATATGTATCCAAAAGAAGGGTGGATTTGTAAAAAATTCAATTAAATTCTTTTCCGGCATAAGAGTATAGATTCAAAAATAGAATTTTCAAAAAATTTATATGTTAAAAATTATGTGGTAGGTCTGGATGGTAGGAATTAGATGCAAAATTGGTTGAACCATATCCCTACTCTCGGGAGCGTGAAAATTATTGCGTGAAAAATGATTTTTGAAAATTGGCGTACATATAGAACTGGTAGTATATTTAGGTTGTCCGCATCATATTTTCAAAATGTTTTTAAAAGAATGCATTCATATAGGGGGCGCTAATTTAGAATCATTCTGCATACGTATTTTATATGTTGTGAAACACCTTGCACTTATGCATGTTTGGCTGCAAAATTGGCTGTACACTAAATGGTGTGTTAGTTTAGATTGGTTGCGCAATAAGTTACATGATTCAACCCTTTAGGAATTTCGAGGACGAAATTCTTTTAAGGGGGATGTAGCGATCCTGACTCGACCTTCGAAAATCGGCACCGAATATGTCACCTATATTCAAATGCCGTAGATCCAAACGTCGAACCTGGTGCGCCGGAGCTTATAACACCATTAAGTAAACAACACAGCGGAAGAAATAATGAATATCAATATACAACATCTGATACAACATCCTGATACAACAGATGATACAATGAATATCCATATACATCAGAGATATGATACAATAAAATAGCAGCGGAATAAATAACTCCAATATAATCTTCAAGAGAGAACTCCAACAGCAGCTCGAACCAATCATCATGATACACTGAGACAAGCAAGTCTCGTCCATATCCAAAGGCTGAACTAGCTCCAGAAAATCTACCAACCTAACTATCTGAAAAACCCAACTCTAGACTGCTCGTGTGGAAATAGTGAGCACCCAGAGTTTAGGAAAGGAACAATAAACTCCAGGTCAGTCATGGGACTGGTGTGAGTAATAAAAACAGTTTATCTTTGAAAACAAACAACAAGAGAATTTTAAAGTAAATTCGCAATGCTTTTTAGAAAATGAAACTACCATAAGGCCTCCCACCACACACACAATGCAAACGCAGACTTGGAGGAGATTTCTCCTTATGATAGTCAAACATGCTTACTACGCAAAATCATTTGATTATTATTATTATTAGTGCATAGTGTAGAAAACATTTCGAAAGTAGAATATAAATCTTAGCCAGCATAGGTACCATTATATTATGCCCGCTATAGCTACCTCCTGAGGAGGCAGGTTATACAATTGAAATCGTAAAAGGCACGTATTGTTTCTTTGGATTTTCCCACAAATGGTCAGGCTAAGGAACTTCCTACTGCCACATGGGATCGCCTCTGGTGGGACGTCCCGAGAACCTAACCGGATCTCTGCCAACACAAGGCCAGGTTACCTCTGTAACTAGGTAACTACTACTTGAGCAAGCCATTCCCCGGTCCTTTGGGACCTTTATCCGAGGCGCCTCTAAAGCAACAACCACACAGTAAATGAGATTGGAGCTACCACATAGGTAAATATCTGGGCTCCATACCATGATACCACCCTTTACCAGAAGGGAATGACACACCCTTAAGGGCGCGACCCTCATAACCTTGCCGCATCTTTCCTGTTTTGACCATTTCCGGGGTGTGAGGTCCTGATGCAGTCTCGTCCACAAAGCTACGCTTTGGTACAAAGCCATGCTTTGGGTCAACCAATGATCAAAGTAATGATCACAAAGATAAATGATCAAACAAATGATCATATCACAAATGATCAAACAATGATCATCAACACACAGCAGCACTCAGCATGCCACACTACCAAATTGGGAGTATATTGCTGATAACCTTCAACTACATAACCTCTGAGCTCGTACATCTCAGAGAAGGGCGTTATGCTAAGAGAATAAATTCTCCGCCACCAACAGAAATGTATTTGAAAGAAATCGGCTTTATATCTCAAAGTGTAGTGTCAGACATACAACCATACAAGTCTGTTCCGGGTTCGAACAGAACCGAAGGCACTTCCAAAGAAGCCCTTGAAATCTGGGTATTCACAATCCCGATCGGACTTCCCATCACTAAGGAAATCTCTATACCGGAGCAACTCAGTGCAGAGACAATCGATAGGTCATCCTATCGTTCCCGCAAATACCCGGTCTTCAACACCGGTCTTCAAATGCTATCCATAACGACGTATCACATATTCGGAATGGGTTATACGACACAAAGGTCCTCTCCCGGCTAAACCGAATAGTGAGCGCAATATTTAAAACATATGGATATGGGATTTCAATTAAGTCACAACTTAATAATTCAAAACTTTCTTTCAAATGGTTTAAACCAATTACCATTTTCAAATCTTTTAAACAAAAGATTTATTTCACAAAGTTCATCCAGTTTCACAAAGATTCATTTACGGATTTCAAAACAACTTCCATTTCAATTGGATTAACTCATTTAAAATCTTTAAATTAAAGATTTAACTCATAGCTTTCAAACCGTTTTCCATAACATGGAAAATCGTTTCATTTTTAACTTGAAATCCCTTTAACACAATTTGGAAGTTCATTACTTAAGTGAAAGCTTTTATTATTTGAAAACAAATAGTTTTCGTTTCAGGAATAACCAATTTTATTTACACGAATTAAAGCCTTTGAATATAAATTCAATTTTCCAAGTCAATACCTTTAAGGTAGTTTAACCCATATAAATTCATTTATAAGTTGAATACCCTTTCTAAACCCTAGTTTCCAAATCATAGAATTCAATTTCAAATATTAAATTCGAATTTAAATCAAAATGTTTAAATTACAAAATTCAACCAAGTTATTCAAAATAAATTTCATCTTTGAAATTCTATTTCAAAAGCTTTTCACTTTAAAACCCAATCCATTTCCCAAAACATTTGAATTCAAATTGTCTATTTAAAATCGTTTTAAAAATCTGTGACTTAAATCGATTTCCTCGTGAAATCCATATTTGTGTGTGTATGGTGTGGTCTAGGGGTTTGACACAATCGTGCAACATCATTCAATCATCACAGATTAAAACATAGAAATATAGTTGATAAGCGATATAAACTATAACGCTTATCGTCCATTCACAAATTTACAGATAATATACAATGTAAATAAATGAATAAATCATACACGGCACAAACCACAGAACAAAATATCACAGATCAGATAGGACAATCAATTCAAGGCATTACATACAATACAATCATTCATAAGTAAGGTCAAGTATTCAATAATCATTTATAAACAGGATTAATAAATTGTTTAATCTTAATTAATTCAATTTATTTCCAATCAAATCTATTTACGTATGAATCTATTATCCAATTCTGATTTATTAATTCTAAATCATTTGATATCAACTAATTTATCAAACACTTTAATTAACTAAATGATTCTAAATTAATCACATTAATTAAATCAACCTTAAGTTAATTACATAATCATTTAGCCTTAATTTAATTTCATTAAACAATTATCTTTAAGTAATTTATTACTTTTATAAATAAATCAACTTTTTAATTACATTAAATGTAATTATATCTTAATCACTTGATTAATGAACTTTAATCATTATTTATAGAAATTGGCTAACCATAAATAATCCATTAATTAATCCTAATTATTTAATTAATTAGGTGCTAATTACAACTTAATTGGTTCTTAATTACAATTAATGAATTTCTAATCATAAATTATCCATTTTCATTTCAAATTGAAATTCTTTTAACACAAATTGGAAATCTATGATTCTTAATTAATCATTAACTATCTCTTACTTAAACCTTAATTTATAAATTTAAACTTTTAATCAATTTCAAAATTAATGAATTACAAATTCTTAAATCTCTATTTACTTAAGATAAACTCATTATCAAATTAATCATCTATAAATTATTTGATCCAAAATTTTAAATTAAAAATCCTCTTAACATTTTAATCTCTTTGCTGCTAATTTTAACCAACAACCTCAAATCTTGTATTTACATATACTGTTTATATTATATACTTAACATTCAGATATTTACCCGAGCAGATCTCCGTACTTCCCCGAGTCCCCCTTTCTTCTTTCTTTAAATTTTCTTTAAAACAAATTTTGTTAACTATTCACTTAATTGATTAATTAATTCTTAATTACTAATCAATAATCTTAATTATTGATTTATAAAACTCAATTTCACATTTGATTATTACTAATTATTTAATTAACCATTAATTATTAATTAACTTAATCGTTTAATCCTCAATTAGTTATTTAATCAGTTAATAAGATTAAAGTTAATCTTAGTTTAAATCGATTTATCAACATTCTTAACATGATTAATACTTAACTTATATATATATATATATATATATATATATATATCTTTTCAACTTAGTGTTACAGTAGGCAAAACTTCTGGAATTAGAAATGGAACATAACCACGCGACCGACTCTGGTCGAGCACGAGACTACCCAGAAATCTTCTCGCATCAAACTCCTGCACTTCTCTTTCTTCTTCCTCTGTTCTTTATTCTTCATTTTTTTAATAAAGTTTAAGTTTTTAAAACTACAGTAAGCAATCACACACACGACCCAGAGCGAAATCCCGAAGCAACATCACAATCTTCTCGAGCAAAACGCGGGATGCCACCGGAACTTAATCCAACAGCAATGGCGCCACCGTGCACGTGCACGGTGGTTCGCCAACGATTCAGGCGACTCACGGCACTCCAGCAAACTCCAATTCAACATCTCACTCGAAAACTAAACTCAATTTGATGCAATATGAACTCAATCGAAAAAAAACTTGAAAATTCGAACAGCTATCCACACACGATAGGCGAAATCCCCTCGTCCTCACCATCTCGGCCGCCAGAGACGACATGGCTTCGGCCATATCTCGCCAACAACCCCCTCAACCACTTCCCAAAACCTCACGTCACTCGGTTGAGCCACGGCGATGCGATCGCCAAACAAACAGAACCCAAACAGTGAAACCCATAAACCTTAAAATTTATTCACCTCATCAAATCTTGCATTCGAAAAAATTTATGGTATTTTTCCTAAATTCAAGAACCCTCAAGCAAGCTACACAACAAGTTTCAACACTTAAGATTTGTGAAACAGATAGAAATTGACAATAATGCAATTTTGTTTCATCACCAAACTGCTCCTTACCCAATGTTCTAAAAATCATCTTTTTTATTTTAAAAATCTTAGCTTTGTGCTTTAAACCATGTTATGAAATCCAATCACTAATTCAAAACATTCGAATTTTTAACAATTTGATTTCTTTTACTGTAATCCTGAGTATAATGAAGCCAGTCTCACTGACAAACTTTAAACCACTTCCAGATTTAGTTTTTAAGAATAAACAAAAAAAAATTATTTAGTTAAAATATCCTAAGTTTACAATGATCTGTTAAATATATTTTTTTTCACTTTCTTGCCCAGAAAAGTTAAAACAATGAAGGGCATACACCTTCCAGTAAAACAAAAATCATTACCAGTTCTCTGGTTATCAGCGCATAGCAACACCAAATACATGAGTTAATTATCATAATTAAAAGTTCAGAAAAATAAGGTTACTCACAGTTGTTTTAAGAAGAACAGAGCTTGCTTTCTTGTTTTTTGACACAGGCTTTGATTTTTTTTTTCCAATAGAAACTCTGCTTCTTTGATCTCTGGTTGGTTGAATTGAGGTGTTGTTTAAATTGCAGTTATGTTTGAATAATGATGATATTATCTCATTTTTTTCCACTCAGTTATATGGATGCAACTGAAACGAATTTGTTGTTCAAGTGAAATGAAGTTTTTTGCAGTGTATATGTATTTGTTCAAGTTGATAATAATATGTCTGTACAATGTTTAGCAGGGATATTTTCCTTTGCTTGCTTTAACCAAACAAGATTTCGGCCGAGAGAATATATTTTGGTGGCTACAAATCTTGTTTGTATGCTTGCATTAATTGCCTTGCTGGTGAATATATTATGCAGATTGTCTTGTTTGCATTTATTAGCTTGGCTTGTTTATATATATTTTTTCTTTTTCCTCTAGCCTACTTTCTTTGACCAGAAAGATTTTTTTTTTCTTTGTTTTGTACCTAGATTTTATATTGTTTCTTCTTTTTGTTTTGTTGATTAATATTTTACTTGCTTTAACTATGCTGAGATGTTGGAAATAAAGGCATGTTCCCCCTTGCTTAGTTACAGCATGTTTTATTTGTATAATATAGGCAGTCTGCTTTCACTTTATGTACCTATTTTATTTTTATTTTCATTTTCATACTAATTCAATTGCATATGCATTTATTTATGTTGTTATTGTTATTTGTTAACATTTGAATGTATTTCTTTATTTTAATTAAAGCTTTACTTTGTTAGTTTGTATATATTTCTTTTGTTATATTGTTTTGTAATTCAAATGACTCTCTATAGTTACTGTATTGTTTGAATTTAGCTAGTGCATTCTTTTTATATTTTACATAGTTTATTTTATATATTGTTTGAATTTGTCTAATTGATTTCTTTCTTTTGTCTTGTTACTTTATAGTATAAAGGTAGTTCTAAAATTAACATATCATTTGAATTTATTTTATAGTTTGCATAACTAAAATTTTAAGATATTTATTTATTTTCTTATTTATATTATAAATCCAAATTATCTTTAAACCATTTACTTAAACTCAAATTCAAATGATTTAATACATATTTAATTGGAATTTTGGGGGAAACTCAAACCAATTTATCAATTAATTTTGCAATTTTTATCCAAAAATAAATTTAATTATCAATTTAAACTTAATAAAATTCGAGATCGTTACACACTTCCCCCCTTAAAGAAATTTCGTCCCCGAAATTTACAGGCACGAAAATAACACAGAGATAGATAAAAGATAGAGAAATATCTTTTCAGATCAAACTGAATATTTTTATTCTGCATTTGGCTTACCAAATCAGAATATCAATAATAGATATAAGAACGACTCTATTTAATTTTCTATAGGATATTCGGGTCATCCAGATTTACGAAATATGCAGTGGCATTGGTTAGTTCGAAAGGATAACTAACCATTCGTAATATATATCTGGACCCAAATATTGACAGATATATGGATAAAATTTCAAATTGTTGAGTTTAAAAACTAATTCATACCTATCAACCGTAGAAACCAAAGCAACAAAACAATCAATACATCCAAACAAACAATTTTGGTCAATCCGGAGTTTGTGTCCCATACTAATATATCAAATCTTCTTCCTGGATCTACCAGAAACCATCGAAGAATTGACAAAAGATGCTGAACAAAAGAGATAGATTTAATCTTCTATAATTTTTTCAAATATTAGGAATGGATTCCAAATTCAAGTCGAAATATCTCAAAGTATACATCAACTTGTCCCTCTTCGGACCTCGATCTACCCAAGAAATTACAACAGAATTTTAAATTTGGGTTTAAACGAAATCGTTTTATTAATACAATTCAATTTATCCTTCATATTCTATTAATCAAGTTAACTCAATCTAAATTTTCAATTTATTTCAAATTTCAAATTCATATTCATTAAGGTTTAAATCAAAAACTGATAAGAAATCGATGAAATACGAAGTAAGAATTTCCTACAACGATTCGTAGGGCCATCATCACACGAAAAACTTCTTCTGGAGCTGTCACGAAGAAATCAAAAGAATTTGGAAAGACGAATCAAAAAAATTGATAGAGAAGGATTGTTTCCACTGTCGCAGGGCATTGACCATTTATAGTCATATTTCCCTGTCCCCTATCTCGTTCTCTTCTTGCATTCATACTTATTATCAGTGGATAGTAAGAGAATTTACTGAGGCATTCAAACGGATATCTTAGGGGTTACTCATTCTAGGGTTTACTTCACCCTATCTCTAATGAGCTACTTAATGTGTTATACTCCTGAGCTAAAGTTTAACCCTCAGCTCTGATACCAAATGTAGCGATCCTGACTCGACCTTCGAAAATCGGCACCGAATATGTCACCTATATTCAAATGCCGTAGATCCAAACGTCAAACCTGGTGCGCCGGAGCTTATAACACCATTAAGTAAACAACACAGCAGAAGAAATAATGAATATCAATATACAACATCTGATACAACATCCTGATACAACAGATGATACAATGAATATCCATATACATCAGAGATATGATACAATAAAATAGCAGCGGAATAAATAACTCCAATATAATCTTCAAGAGAGAACTCCGACAGCAGCTCGAACCAATCATCATGATACACTGAGACAAGCAAGTCTCGTCCATATCCAAAGGCTGAACTAGCTCCAGAAAATCTACCAACCTAACTATCTGAAAAACCCAACTCTAGACTGCTCGTGTGGAAATAGTGAGCACCCAGAGTTTAGGAAAGGAACAATAAACTCCAGGTCAGTCATGGGACTGGTGTGAGTAATAAAAACAGTTTATCTTTGAAAACAAACAACAAGAGAATTTTAAAGTAAATTCGCAATGCTTTTTAGAAAATGAAACTACCATAAGGCCTCCCGCCACACACACAATGCAAACGCAGACTTGGAGGAGATTTCTCCTTATGATAGTCAAACATGCTTACTACGCAAAATCATTTGATTATTATTATTATTAGTGCATAGTGTAGAAAACATTTCGAAAGTAGAATATAAATCTTAGCCAGCATAGGTACCATTATATTATGCCCGCTATAGCTACCTCCTGAGGAGGCAGGTTATACAATTGAAATCGTAAAAGGCTCGTATTGTTTCTTTGGATTTTCCCACAAATGGTCAGGCTAAGGAACTTCCTACTGCCACATGGGATCGCCTCTGGTGGGACGTCCCGAGAACCTAACCGGATCTCTGCCAACACAAGGCCGGGTTACCTCTGTAACTAGGTAACTACTACTCGAGCAAGCCATTCCCCGATCCTTTGGGACCTTTAACCGAGGCGCCTCTAAAGCAACAACCACACAGTAAATGAGATTGGAGCTACCACATAGGTAAATATCTGGGCTCCATACCATGATACCACCCTTTACCAAATGGAATGACACACCCTAAAGGGCGCGACCCTCATAACCTTGCCGCATCTTTCCTGTTTTAACCATTTCCGGGGTATGAGGTCCTGATGCAGTCTCGTCCACAAAGCTACGCTTTGGTACAAAGCCATGCTTTGGGTCAACCAATGATCAAAGTAATGATCACAAAGATAAATGATCAAACAAATGATCATATCACAAATGATCAAACAATGATCATCAACACACAGCAGCACTCAGCATGCCACACTACCAAATTGGGAGTATATTGCTGATAACCTTCAACTACATAACCTCTGAGCTCGTACATCTCAGAGAAGGGCGTTATGCTAAGAGAATAAATTCTCCGCCACCAACAAAATGTATTTGAAAGAAATCGGCTTTATATCTCAAAGTGTAGTGTCAGACATACAACCATACAAGTCTGTTCCGGGTTCGAACAGAACCGAAGGCACTTCCAAAGAAGCCCTTGAAATCCGGGTATTCACAATCCCGATCGGACTTCCCATCACTTAGGAAATCTCTATACCGGAGCAACTCAGTGCAGAGACAATCGATAGGTCATCCTATCGTTCCCGCAAATACCCGGTCTTCAACACCGGTCTTCAAATGCTATCCATAACGACGTATCACATATTCGGAATGGGTTATACGACACAAAGGTCCTCTCCCTGCTAAACCGAATAGTGAGCGCAATATTTAAAACATATGGATATGGGATTTCAATTAAGTCACAACTTAATAATTCAAAACTTTCTTTCAAATGGTTTAAACCAATTACCATTTTCAAATCTTTTAAACAAAAGATTTATTTCACAAAGTTCACCCAGTTTCACAAAGATTCATTTACGGATTTCAAAACAACTTCCATTTCAATTGGATTAACTCATTTAAAATCTTTAAATTAAAGATTTAACTCATAGCTTTCAAACCGTTTTCCATAACATGGAAAATCGTTTCATTTTTAACTTGAAATCCCTTTAACACAATTTGGAAGTTCATTACTTAAGTGAAAGCTTTTATTATTTGAAAACAAATAGTTTTCGTTTTAGGAATAACCAATTTTATTTACACGAATTAAAGCCTTTGAATATAAATTCAATTTTCCAAGTCAATACCCTTAAGGTAGTTTAACCCATATAAATTCATTTATAAGTTGAATACCCTTTCTAAACCCTAGTTTCCAAATCATAGAATTCAATTTCAAATATTGAATTCGAATTTAAATCAAAATGTTTAAATTACAAAATTCAATCAAGTTATTCAAAATAAATTTCATCTTTGAAATTCTATTTCAAAAGCTTTTCACTTTAAAACCCAATCCATTTCCCAAAACATTTGAATTCAAATTGTCTATTTAAAATCGTTTTAAAAATCTGTGACTTAAATCGATTTCCTCGTGAAATCCATATTTGTGTGTGTATGGTGTGGTCCAGGGGTTTGACACAATCGTGCAACATCATTCAATCATCACAGATTAAAACATAGAAATATAGTTGATAAGTGATATAAACTATAACGCTTATCGTCCATTCACAAATTTACAGATAATATACAATGTAAATAAATGAATAAATCATACACGGCACAAACCACAGAACAAAATATCACAGATCAGACAGGACAATCAATTCAAGGCATTACATACAATACAATCATTCATAAGTAAGGTCAAGTATTCAATAATCATTTATAAACAGGATTAATAAATTGTTTAATCTTAATTAATTCAATTTATTTCCAATCAAATCTATTTACGTATGAATCTATTATCCAATTCTGATTTATTAATTCTAAATCATTTGATATCAACTAATTTATCAAACACTTTAATTAACTAATTGATTCTAAATTAATCACATTAATTAAATCAACCTTAAGTTAATTACATAATCATTTAACCTTAATTTAATTTCATTAAACAATTATCTTTAAGTAATTTATTACTTTTATAAATAAATCAACTTTTTAATTACATTAAATGTAATTATATCTTAATCACTTGATTAATGAACTTTAATCATTATTTATAGAAATTGGCTAACCATAAATAATCCATTAATTAATCCTAGTTATTTAATTAATTAGGTGCTAATTACAACTTAATTGGTTCTTAATTACAATTAATAAATTTCTAATCATAAATTATCCATTTTCATTTCAAATTGAAATTCTTTTAACACAAATTGGAAATCTATGATTCTTAATTAATCATTAACTATCTCTTACTTAAACCTTAATTTATAAATTTAAACTTTTAATCAATTTCAAAATTAATGAATTACAAATTCTTAAATCTCTATTTACTTAAGATAAACTCATTATCAAATTAATCATCTATAAATTATTTGATCCAAAATTTTAAATTAAAAATCCTCTTAACATTTTAATCTCTTTGCTGCTAATTTTAACCAACAACCTCAAATCTTGTATTTACATATACTGTTTATATTATATACTTAACATTCAGATATTTACCCGAGCAGATCTCCGTACTTCCCCGAGTCCCCCTTGCTTCTTTCTTTAAATTTTCTTTAAAACAAATTTTGTTAACTATTCACTTAATTGATTAATTAATTCTTAATTACTAATCATTAATCTTAATTATTGATTTATAAAACTCAATTTCACATTTGATTATTACTAATTATTTAATTAACCATTAATTATTAATTAACTTAATCGTTTAATCCTCAATTAGTTATTTAATCAGTTAATAAGATTAAAGTTAATCTTAGTTTAAATCAATTTGTCAACATTCTTAACATGATTAATACTTAACTTATATATATATATATATATATATATCTTTTCAACTTAGTGTTACAGTAGGCAAAACTTCTGGAATTAGAAATGGAACATAACCACGCGACCGACTCTGGTCGAGCACGAGACTACCCAGAAATCTTCTCGCGTCAAACTCCTGCACTTCTCTTTCTTCTTCCTCTGTTCTTTATTCTTCTTTTTTTTTTAATAAAGTTTAAGTTTTTAAAACTACAGTAAGCAATCACACACACGACCCAGAGCGAAATCCCGAAGCAACATCACAATCTTCTCGAGCAAAACGCGGGATGCCACCGGAACTTAATCCAACAGCAATGGCGCCACCGTGCACGTGCACGGTGGTTCGCCAACGATTCAGGCGACTCACGGCACTCCAGCAAACTCCAATTCAACATCTCACTCGAAAACTAAACTCAATTTGATGCAATATGAACTCAATCGAAAAAAACTTGAAAATTCGAACAGCTATCCACACACGATAGGCGAAATCCCCTCGTCCTCACCATCTCGGCCGCCAGAGACGACATGGCTTCGGCCATATCTCGCCAACAACCCCCTCAACCACTTCCCAAAACCTCACGTCACTCGGTTGAGCCACGGCGATGCGATCGCCAAACAAACAGAACCCAAACAGTGGAACCCATAAACCCTAAAGTTTATTCACCTCATCAAATCTTGCATTCGAAAAATTTTATGGTATTTTTCCTAAATTCAAGAACCCTCAAGCAAGCTACACAACAAGTTTCAACACTTAAGATTTGTGAAACAGATAGAAATTGACAATAATGCAATTTTGTTTCATCACCAAACTGCTCCTTATCCAATGTTCTAAAAATCATCTTTTCTATTTTAAAAATCTTAGCTTTGTTCTTTAAACCATGTTATGAAATCCAATCACTAATTCAAAACATTCGAATTTTTAACAATTTGATTTCTTTTACTGTAATCCTGAGTATAATGAAGCCAGTCTCACCGACAAACTTTAAACCACTTCCAGATTTAGTTTTTAAGAATAAACAAAAAAAAATTATTTAGTTAAAATATCCTAAGTTTACAATGATCTGTTAAATATATTTTTTTTCACTTTCTTGCCCAGAAAAGTTAAAACAATGAAGGGCATACACCTTCCAGTAAAACAAAAACCATTACCAGTTCTCTGGTTATCAGCGCATAGCAACACCAAATACATGAGTTAATTATCATAATTAAAAGTTCAGAAAAATAAGGTTACTCACAGTTGTTTTAAGAAGAACAGAGCTTGCTTTCTTGTTTTTTGACACAGGCTTTGATTTTTTTTTCCAATAGAAACCCTGCTTCTTTGATCTCTGGTTGGTTGAATTGAGGTGCTGTTTAAATTGCAGTTTTGTTTGAATAATGATGATATTATCTCATTTTTTTCCACTCAGTTATATGGATGCAACTGAAACGAATTTGTTGTTCAAGTGAAATGAAGTTTTTTGCAGTGTATATGTATTTGTTCAAGTTGATAATAATATGTCTGTACAATGTTTAGCAGGGATATTTTCCTTTGCTTGCTTTAACCAAACAAGATTTCGGCCGAGAGAATATATTTTGGTGGCTACAAATCTTGTTTATATGCTTGCATTAATTGCCTTGCTGGTGAATATATTATGCAGATTGTCTTGTTTGCATTTATTAGCTTGGCTTGTTTATATTTTTTTTCTTTTTCCTCTAGCCTACTTTCTTTGACCAGAAAGATTTTTTTTCTCTTTGTTTTGTACCTAGATTTTATATTGTTTCTTCTTTTTGTTTTGTTGATTAATATTTTACTTGCTTTAACTATGCTGAGATGTTGGAAATAAAGGCATGTTCCCCCTTGCTTAGTTACAGCATGTTTTATTTGTATAATATAGGCAGTCTGCTTTCACTTTATGTACATATTTTATTTTTATTTTCATTTTCATACTAATTCAATTGCATATGCATTTATTTATGTTGTTATTGTTATTTGTTAACATTTGAATGTATTTCTTTATTTTATTTAAAGCTTTACTTTGGTAGTTTGTATATATTTCTTTTGTTATATTGTTTTGTAATTCAAATGACTCTCTATAGTTACTGTATTGTTTAAATTTAGCTAGTGCATTCTTTTTATATTTTACATAGTTTATTTTATATATTGTTTGAATTTGTCTAATTGATTTCTTTCTTTTGTCTTGTTACTTTATAGTATAAAGGTAGTTCTAAAATTAACATATCATTTGAATTTATTTTATAGTTTGCATAACTAAAATTTTAAGATATTTGTTTATTTTCTTATTTATATTATAAATCCAAATTATCTTTAAACCATTTACTTAAACTCAAATTCAAATGATTTAATACATATTTAATTGGAATTTTGGGGGAAACTCAAACCAATTTATCAATTAATTTTACAATTTTTATCCAAAAATAAATTTAATTATCAATTTAAACTTAATAAAATTCGAGATCGTTACAGGGGAGAATGTAACACCCCGTAAAATTAACGATAATTAATAAATAATTAATAAGGCTTCAAAAATGGTATTTGAGAGAACATTAGAATTTGATCATGATACCTGTAGCATTGCGTTCGTGGTGATTTTTTAAGCAACTTTTATATTTGAAGTTTCGCGATCGGAGCTCAACTGAAAAAGTTATTAGCAATTGAAGTTTCGGGAGTGAAATTAATTAAAAATGAAAAAGGAAATAAATTATAATTAATTACGGGTCCTATTGGTCATCCTTCTCTATGAGCCGATCGACCAATAGCGGTCGATTGCCTGTAAGGGAGCAGTTGACTTATGGTATAATGGCGGCTAGGGTTTCGACCTTAGCCAACGGCCCAGATTTAATTATTTTAATCTAACAGCTATGATTGATTCGTATGCCTACAATTAAAGTCTAACTCCTCACTTCCCTTCTCATATTTTTTGATTAAAGCAGCGAAGCTCTACTATTTTCCCCTCTCCGCTATTTTTAAAAATCATAAAATATTTTATATAAATGTAAAAATCGGAGAAGCAGAAAATAAAAAAGAAAAAGCGAATCAATGCTGCGAAAAAAGGTAAATTTCAATCTATATTTCTCTTAACCTCCAATCTCTTTTCAAATCTGTAATTCTAATAATATGTATATACCTCGTTATACATATTCTTTTGATTAGGATGGAAAAAAGGTCAAGTAAAGGAATGGATTCAGATTTGGGATTTGAAAAGCTTAAAAAGATGAGTGGGAAATTATATAATTTATTTATAACATTAAAATTTGTCTCATTGAATTTTTAGTTAATTATTATGCTTAAATAAAATAATATGAATTGTAGGCTTAAACAAACATATATGATTATTGCCTATATATTCAATAAATAGGTAATTGGAATAGAAATTGAAAGTCGGTTCCAAATATTTATTTGTAGAATGTTAGTAAAGTTGTAAAATTGTTCCAGACTATAATTGGGTTGTAAATTAGATTGCCTTAATTAACTTGGAATGTGAATTTCTATGTTTTGATTTATTTTGAGCGGGTTCTATGTAATTTCATAAATTATCCAATTCTAAAATATGCATATATCCACGTCGTTTGAATTAATGATGGATATACCAAAAAGGAAAGATATGTGTAAGATATGGATATATTTTTTCGTAGTTTATACTGTCTATTTCAATATAAAAAATTCCTTGTAATTCCAAAAGAAATAAAGATCTCACTTTTGATTAATTTATGGAAAATTATAGCGGAAATCCTTTTAAGAAAGACAACTCGGATAGATTAAAATATGGAAAGAAATATTCTATTTTAGAAATTAATAATTAGAAATAAATAAAAGTATATATATAAACATGTATAACCATGCTTAACGTTCAAAACTAAAAATATATAAATACATACTTTACGAATATATATGTGTGTGTGTGTGTTAGTTATTAACAGCGTAATAATTAACGGACTAGGATTTATAAACAATAATTACAAATTTAATATTAAAAATAAAATGGAAGTAAAAATGGAAGTTAATGGGCACTGATTAGGGAAATTAACATGGCATTTATAGAGGAATTGAATAGGCATAATAGGTGGATTTTGAAACTGGTAAATAGATTAAAAGAATTAAATAAGAATTGATCAACGATGTCCAATTTTGACATTAACGACCAATTATTAGAAGCAATAGACATTTATTAGACATTACAAGGAAACCAAAGCCTAAGCGTTTAAATTATGAATAATAACGTAGCGAACAAGTAAGTATTAATACTATTAATTATACGTATAAAGCAATATAATTTTAAAATTATATGGTTTAAATCATACATTTAGGATAAACGTGAATTAGTGAGCCTAGCCCAACACTTAGGCTTTGGTTGGTAGGTCTGGATTAGTAGGTTGGAATGTGAGGTCGGTAGAGTAACATAACAGAAGTACCCCTTCATTTAGAGGCTTCTAATAGTTGTGTATACTTACTACTGACATAGTACATCTGCAACCATAAGACTCATGGGGAAGGCATATGTGTTGCAATAGAAAGAGAAAATATACCATGGGTTTGCTTTGGATTGAAGCATTAAATGGCCCGGTACCTTTGGAAAATGGGATCTGATTCATGTCCAACAAGAGGTAGCAAGTAACCGAAAGGGATATTTTTCTTGACTTATTTAGGTTGGTCTAAACAGAATGTTAACTATAGAGGGTCGATGAACTATGCTAGTTGTTGGTATCGATATTTAGTAGTAAGCCGGCATATAGGCTTTGACATCCTCTGATCCCAGCAAGCGGTAGCAAAGACTCGGCTTATGCCATGATGGATTTTGCTTCTTACTAGTATCAAATCTGTATGGGAGACGTAGAGAGCTCCAAATAGATGGTTAAGAGAAAAATTAGTTTAGTATAGTTAAACCTTAGATGAGTCTTTGAGTTGCGTTAGTAGTACAGCAATTAAATTATATATTATATTATGAAGCTGTATATAAGGGTCATCGGTCTCTGTAGCTAGAGCCGATCAACTAGCGTTGACATTGCAAAGAGCCCGCTTCAAGGACTTAAGGTAGTACATGGCCGATGAGTCTGCCTCCTCTCTATTTAAGAAGTATTAAGTGGCTAGGATTTTGGATATGTGTGTGTGTACATGTATACATGTGTGTGTATGTGTATAATGATACCTTAGAGAAGGTTAGGCTAGGCATATCGTACGCACACATAGGATTTAACGGAGTAGTCGTAAACTGTAGACATAACACTTAAATGGAATCAGTTGACATAGATCCATGTTATGTGAAGTATACAATTTTTCAATCACCAAAACATTGTTCTGAACCCTCTCCCTCCTCATAAAACCCACAGTTAGATTTAGAAGGACCGGATACTGAAGCAAGGCGGAAATAGTAGACGATGAAGTTATCTTATTCATGCTCGGTGCTAACAAGGCAATTAAATATCCAAGGTAGTAGCCTTAGTCAATACGTATGTTATATTATATTTTTCAATTCTACTATGAGTTTATATTTATCGCACTGTTATATACTTGTGTTCATTACAGTTTACCAAAGCCAACGATTCATATCCTAATAGACTTAGAATTCGATTTAGTCAAAATTCAATCTCATTAAGGTGTGGATTGTTACAAGTATTCTCGCACATTAAAGAGGAACTATGGGTTTCTTATCAATGTCGATAATAGATATACCTTAGTTCACAATTAAACCATTAAGAGTATTGACTCTCCTATATGGAATGATGCTTAAATTTAAAATGGATTCCAAGTACACTATTAAAATATAATTTTGATAATTATATCCAAAGGGATAAAATCCTCGACCGCAAATGTATCTTCAAGCGAAAGACTAATGCAGTTGGAATACATTGAGCAACATTGATAAGAATAACATCGTAACCTTTAATTATTGAAATTAAAACGGATTCATCATTCAACGTGCTTAAGTTAATTCAAATTTTACCCACAAAAGTTATCATCTGATATAACTCTGTATTTTTATACATGCATGCATACATACATACATACATACATACATATATATATATATATATATATTAAAATAAAAACATCCCAAATAATGATTTATAATAGGCTATTTTCACATAAAAACCAAAGCGTCTCAAAGTTAGTGGAAGAGATATTGAGTTTGTGAGTTTTTGAATATGATCCAAGAACAGATTCATAAATATTGTTCGACAACCATCAGAGTTAAACAAGTATTTCAATAGAAATATCAAATAGTTTTATTTTTGATCAAAATGCCGAAGAAGTGTGTGTTTAGAAGAATGAATATTAAAAAGGTATATAGACATCTTTAAACTTTAAGTAAATAACATATTGTTGATTGTTAGTGATGTACCTGTATTAAAATCAGTTCTAGTTTAGTTGTTTAAATTCTCGATAAAAGATTTCAAATTGTAATCAGTATAAAAAGATGTTGGGAATATTCCAAATGATATGCACACACACTATTTTAAAATAGTTAATATAGAGCATATAAGATGGATTCCTTATGCATTCGCAATAGGAATTAGCATACATGTTGTATTGACTGCAACATCGCATTTAGCTAATGTTTATAATACATGAAGGAAATATCAAATCCATGTTAAGACCATTAAATGGTAGTTAAGAGTATTCTCAAGTTTTTCTGGAATACTAAAGAATTGTTTATAGAAACAACCTACTCTTTATGAACGAGTATTCAGACTCCAACTTCATAAGTGATATCGAGTATAATATGGTAATGTTAAATCCAAGTTCAAACCTTAATTAAGAAGCTTTAGGTTGGACATGTTCCAAATGAAAGGGTATGGTTGATTCAATAAATAGGCTAAGTACATTGCCTTGAATAACATCACAATAAAGGCAATGTATAAATATAAATGCACAAATTAATAACTGAGCTAATGGTGATTTCTAGTATTGAGAATACTACGTCATCATTATATGATAACAATGTCATGATAAGAGCTTGCTAGAAATAGATATATATACTCTGAACGGTTACACATGAAAATGATATTTTATCAGTATGAAAAAGAGTAGATAATTAAAACAATATAGCAGATCCATTTACGAAGAGGCTGGCTCGATCAGTTCTCATCAAGGGATGGGATATAGAGCCCATAAATAGCCCTAAGTGCAAGTGGGAGATTGATGAAGTTAGTGATATGCCCTAGGGGCATTCTAAAATTACAGTAAATTATTAACTCTTTAATAAAATCTCGTTAAAAATAAAAGGTATTTCTTTATATTATATAATCGATGATGTATTATATTATTTATTTATTTATTTATTTTAAGTATATTTAATAAAAGATCCATAAATGATATGTTTTATGATAGTAAATACAATGTGTTGTAATCATAAGAAATTTATCACAATGAAAATATACATACCATTTATATATTCCTAGTCAAGGTATATCGAGACTGGATATTGATACATCCATTGAGACTAGAGTATGTAATGCTCTCTAAATGTTAGGTAGTATATTACTCATGGCCAATGAGGATAATAAGGGGTTACGAACTGATAATTATTGGAATATGAAATGACTCACTTCATAGTTTTCCATTGGTTAATATAACTAAAATCACACGGAGAATAATGAAATGATAATATTACACAGTTCTCTTGACTTGAGAATACTATTGAACTTCAATGTGGACTCCACTTTGATTATATTTAAATCGTGGCATGACATCCATCGAACGACTATAATTGGGTCTGAGTTAAAGCATTGAAAGTGAAACACTAGCCAATAGAGAATTAGTTTTCTCTGTTATATGAAGTTAGTATCACGATCAACTGTAGTTAAGTCAAAGTCAAAGTCTCTGGCCAGAGCAGTTCAATTGATAATAATTGTTATTATTGCACCAGGGACTTTGTGTTTGGATTATATAAGTTGTATTTAGACAATATTGAAATTTTGACCAATACCAAATTTCACAAGTCCTAATGTCATATAGTTTCGACGAAGAGAATGGATAATTGTCACTGACCGCTTAAAATAGTTAGATTGGATTTTACCAAAATTGTGTAAGCGATAAATTCGACCAAACTGTGATACTACTAGCTAAGATGACATGTGAACATTAATATTCTAATTGTTCGATAGTAATCTCCAATTGGATTTACACCTGTAAGTCTCATAACCGAAATGTTGAATACTCTGAAATACTTCACGATTTAATTAAATTATAATAGATATAAATTAATTAGTATTTATGAGATATTAATTATTTGATTTATCTGCAGTAGTATTCAATAAAATACATATATAAAAGTTATATATGTACGTATCGATATACGATATTAATAAAGGTTTAAATTGAATTTATGATATAAATACTAATTTGGTTTGGAAACTTTAAGGAGTCTATCTTGCCCTCTTTTGGCCAGCCATATGGTAGGAAGTGGGAAGTATTTTGAATACCAAATGTGATTTTGAAGTAGGCAAAAGGAAGTTTTAGATCTTCGTTTTTCCTCCTCTTTATTGTTTATTTAAAAATCACCTACCCCTCATTTTCTATGATCTTTTAGGAGCCTCATATAGCTTTATTCATGGCCAAAAATTATAGGAGTATTCCTCTTTATTTCCAAACAATTAAAATCTTATTAATCTAGCATAAAGGTGTACTATAATCTGCCAGTCTGTTGCAAATTCTGGAGTGGCTTGGATCTGATTTATACATGGAATTTGATTAAACATTCAAGGTGCTTTATCAAGGCAACATTTAGGTAATACCTAATTATTTAAATTACTCCTTTATACATTATTTTATATCATTGTACGTAGGTAGATTGGATTTTCAGTATCATGAATTTATATATGTGGTTGTCGTCAAACCTATATGATTGTTTGTATGTATTATTAGAAAAAAAATTGCGAGTTCTTTTTGCTCCATGATGTAAAAAACATTTTTTTAGAAAGTAATAGTCTTTTTAAAAAATTACTCTGAATTTTAAATTAGTTTATATTTATTATAAATATATGTATAACTTATTTAATAAATTAATTTATATGTTTTCAAAATAAATTTATATATATATATATATATATATATATATTAATATTAAAACCGAAATATATATGTGTGTGTGTGTATCCAAAGTCTTAATAATAATACACTAAGATATGTGTGTGTGTGTTATGTATGTATGTATGAACGTATATTGTTTAAATATGACAGTGCAATTTTCGAAAATTAAAACATTTTATAAAATTTCATTTGGAAATTGAAATAAAAAATATAAAAAACCGTACGAAATTTAAAAAAAAAAGAAACTTTTGATTTTGTCAAAAACAATTTTGGGCCAATAAAACTAAAAAGTAGACTTTGTCCTTTATTTTAAAATATATATAATTTATATCCATGTATTAGTATTTTATTAAATTATACATATGCATGCATGCATACTTATGTTGTATGTTTTTCAAAATAAAATTTATTTTTAATTCTTATACACACACGCACATATACATACATACACATATTATATTTTAAATATACAAACATTTAAGTTTAAATTTAGAATTCAAATAAGATATTTTAAATCTAGAAATGATTTCAAATTTTGAACATTTCTTTAGCTTATTTAAATTTTGTAGTTTGAATCAGTATAATGTTTGAAATATACATATATATATATACACATAATTAATTTAGCATATGTTTAAGCATGTATACTTATTCGTATGTATATATATATATATTAAAGATATATATGTAAGTATACTTTATTATATATGTTAATTTTAAAGTAATATTAGACAACAAACACATATATAAGGGGCTAATACGTCTGTTACGGTATAAATCTTAACACTTAGATACAGGCATGTTATTTCATATACACATTATATGTTGCACGTGCACATATATGTAGGTGTATTTGATACATATGTACACTTTATATATCACTATATAAACAAATATAAACCTTTGTAATAATCAATTAAATAAAATAATGATTTTGTATAAAATTTATTTTTATTAGTTCTAAATTAATTTAAACTTCATAGGTCCACTAAGATACAAAATGTTAAAAGAAAATTGAAATTCACCAATTTAACCCAATGTATGGTGGTTTAGATCCAGCAAATATAGCATAAGATACAATCGGAACTCTTCAACCCCGTCAAAAAAACTTTGACCTACTCCAGTAAACACTGGATTGCTAGAATCATTCTTTAACAATTGTTTCAAATGAAACTAGAATCAAACGAAGAAACAACCATGAAAGAAGAACATGAACAAACTTCAATAAATGAACCAACAAATGACAAATTATACAAACTAACATCAACCAAACTACTTTTAGACTGTTTTGCTATAACTGAAACAAGTAGGTAATCATCACAATTATGAGCAACAAACAACAATGTACTATGCAAATCAGAATTAGTTTCAATTACTCTTTTCTTATCGTCTCTTTCAGAAACCAATTTAATAGAAGCATGTGTTCATTCAAGCCAATAGTCATATATATCATTCTCAATCTCAACATACAATCACTCAAACCAAGCTATCTACTACAAGTATCGTTATCCAACATAAAAACATAAAGAACACTAGTAGAAGCAGGCCTGCACAAATACAAATATAATGTTATAATAAAAGAACAAATACAAAAAATAGAAAATCATTTCTATATTTTTGTCATCCAGATAATGGCTTGGATAACACTTCACTAACAAATACATATCATCCTATTCTTTTCATGTAAATACAATGCCAAGCGGTACAAAAAATTGCTACACAACATGAAAAGTAGGGTTGTCAATGGTTACCTGAAAAATCCGGTATCCGTTCGAATCCATATCCGAAAATATGAAAAATATCCGTTATCCGAAAAGCGGATATGGATATCCGATATCCGAAAAGCTTTCCGGACACGGATATGGTTATTGTGGTATCCGTATCCGAATTAATATCCGTATGATTAACTTATGCATATATATATATATATATATATATATATATAATTAAAATTATTTTTAATTAATATATGATTTTTTCAACTATTTTCTAACCATTGGATGTTACTACGATATGAGTTTTTTCTCATTTTTAGTGAAAACAGACGGTTTTAGTGTTTAATTTTTGAATATTTTTGGATACACATACGGATATTGGTATAAAACAATGTTTTATCATCACATTTTTTTTATTCGTTGGTTTTTTATGAACATTAATACAAAAACTGTTTTATGTTTATTCAAACCTTTTCATTTATACTTTTACATTTATTGATTATGGAAGGAGCGGATAAATATTCGATATTCGTCCGTATCCGAAAATTAAATGGATACGATATCCGATATCTGAAAATTGACCGGATACGGATATGGCACTATCGGTATCCAAAAGTATCCGTCCTAATGAAAAGGCTATACAAATTACAAAATGACAGAAAACAACAAGATTTAGTTTAGCATGATGCCATAAAAACAGTTGAGGACAAAAAATAGAAATAAAAACGACTAACCTTGGGATACGACAGCATTAATTTAAATAGCAAGGTACAAACCAAAAATTAAACAAAACTTCAATACGACGACATGAGATGGAAGAATTAAGCACGAAACAAAAACTAGAAGTGCACAAGATTGCGAATTGAGCACGAGAAAAGGATTGTTGCGACAAGAGAGAGGAGCACCGCAAATCTAAAAGGGCATTTTAGGCTCAAGGAAAAAATTGCTGAAAAATTTAGTTCTAGGGACAAGAAGTTTGTTTTTTAGGCTGAAGGACGTTTTTTAGTGTAAATCACAGAATGATAGTTGTAACTATCATTTTCTGTTTACACTAACAAATGTCCTTCAGACTAAAAAAACAAACTTGCTGTCCTTAGACTAAATTTTTTCTCAAATTCTTCCCTACGCCTATTTTCCTGAATCCTTAAAAAGGGTCAAAGAAGGGTAAATTTGGAAACTGAAATTTTAAAATGTATAGAAAAAAACCTATAAAAAACGAAAGGATTGTAGTTTAAAAAAAAAAAAAAAAAAAAAAGGGATGCCGATTTCCACTGCAGACAAAACGGTGCATATCTGATCTGTAAATAGCAGGGTACCTATTTCACTCAACTGTCCGTTTTCTCAAGTTCATAGTAGGTGAAAACAAAAGGAAATGTTGTCAAAAAGAGAACATAAATAATCACATCTAACATGTTAAGACAATTTATTTCTAAATATGAACAGGCTTGTTAGATACAGAAACATTCTTCATTACACAACTACCACTAGCTAACAACCAGCTTTCCAATGTGCAATTAATTATATATATTTGGGTTAATGTAGGAGTGGTTTTAGCCATCATAGACTTCTAATGCTTTGTGACAGTGTATGAAAGTTTGATGCCCCCTGCTAAAATGTTACCTGTAAAATAGCAAGAATGAAAACATGTGAGAAGTTTAATGAAACAAAGCAAACTCTGCTCCCACCGCTAAAACTTTGATATATTGCACTTAAGAGCTGATTTTAAAACTCAAATACCATCTATCTCTATTTGATTAATGCTTTGTTGCTTAGGAAAAAGAAAAAAATAACAGATATGGAAACTAAATTTGAACAAAGGACCATTATTTCAAATGGTAAGGTTTTTGCTTTTTAGAAAGTGTTTCCAAAGGTCTTTGGATTGAAACATCAAGACAGCCGATCACCCCAAAACATTCGCAAATAAAAAAATAAAATCAAACTTTCTTTAAGTTGAAAATAATTCAAAATTTTGATCCTTTTTGATAAAATGAGGAAACTCCAAATAAAGATCAATGGGTGCAACCATTTAAAGACTTCTAATGAAAATACTTTCAGTGATGTTCATATAAATATCATATGGTTTATAATTTTAATTATTGAAAAAAATTACTTGTAACCTAGTCAATATCAACACAAAAGTGAGTTTCTTTGTTCAAAAGCGCGCACACACACCTAAATAGAACTTAAACGCAGGTCTATAAGCTCAATTAACACAGCTTTCTATCAAACGATTTCCATCGACCACCTACCGTTGCCTTTATGACCGTCATCATCACTACGACCACTGACATCAATGGCTACACTACAGTACCATCTTCACCGTCATCGCCATTACCTAAGCCACGATAACCATCACCACCACTATCCTTTCTGTGTGAATTTCTTCGCAAAATTCTTGAATAAACTTATCAAATCTTGTAAATAGAAACTTAATTTTTAAAATTAAAAGAAAAAATCATAAAAATTTTGATACGATTTCTGTAGAAAGTTTGGATTTTCTATTTTATTTATTTATTTTTGTGAACAATGGCAATTAGGTTTTGCATTTGGATCCAATGGCAGAAAATTAAAACAAACATTTTGTTGCTTTAATTATCACAATTAAACTGGCAAATAATTTACCATTTTAATTACGTGCATTTGTAAGGCACTGGAATTTTCTTAAGTTGCATTGCATGGTTTTGGTGGTTAGAGTGTAGTGTGTCGGCTGGCAAGTTTTTCTGTGATAAATGTGATGAACTAGCCACAGTGTTGTCAATGGTCTTAGCATAGTAATTTATCAACCAACCAACCAATCGTTGGATGTGGTCTAATGAAATATGACGTATAATGATTCTCTTGGTTTTAATGCGACATCTGTCCAGTAATATGGAAACCTTCCTTTGTGGGGATCATAAATTGTTATGTTAATATGTCGATATTTTCATTTCGAAACTGTAACCCAGGTTGAAATACAAAGCCATGTTACAAACAACTAGTGGTTGATTATCAGTTATATTCAATGTTTTGAGAACCGTGCCGCAAGTCAGACCGTGATAGCTTAAGGTCGAAGGTTTTAAAGGTCCGACCGGTCGAACCGTAAAAACCGTGCACACACAAAATCAAATTAGATTTAGTGCATTAGCAGTAATGTGTTTAAATTTTGAAAAATAATATAGTTCTGTAAGGAACAAATGTCCCACATCCTAGAGCACTGAAATGGCTTTCACAATTTGCCTTTATAAATATATGATGCGTGCTCCAGATGTTGCATAGTTGACTTTTGGAGCTAATTCAGTGCTGATTTTTGGGCTTCCAACCAAAGCCTGATTCAGTGCAAATGAAATATTTTATTTTTGTCCGGTTTAATTTGTAATAAAATCCGGTTTTGTAAGGTTTGACCACGGTTTTGTACGGTTTAATGTAGAAAACGGTTTGATTAGTTTTTAAACCGGACTGTCTTGCGGTTCACGGTTTTTAAGGTTGAACCGGCGGTTCGGTCCGGTTTTCTAAACACTGGTTATATTACTGAATAGCAAGCCTCAACCTAACTGAAATTTATTAAAATCTAACCTTGGGCCTGATAATTCGAGAGCATGAAGATTATCTGTAGAATCAAGAATCCATTCTGAGTTTCGATGTGGAAGCAACTCTACTTCTAGCCGAACAACTTCAATCTTTTGCCATTCTTCCCATCTCTCAGCCAGGCCATCACCTTCAAGCATTCTAACCACTTCTGACATTTTGGGTCTATCAGTCGGCGACCCTTGTGTGCATAGGAGTGCTACCTGGATAAGTGACTCTACCTCTGGTTCAATATAGTTGTTTTTAAGGTCAGGATCAACTAACATTTCTAGTCGTTTCTCCTTTAGAAGGCCTTTTACCTGAAGACAGTTGCAAGATTTAACATAAAAGATTAAGTGGACAATCTATTAACATGTGTTTCTACTTCATCGTTAAAACAAACCAACCACTAAATTTTGTTATAAATTTTTTTCTTATAACTCAATGAATGACTTTACATTTTCTTAGAAATGGGTGTTTATAGCAAGTTGATCCAGTCAACGCCAGGAAAACGATAATTCCATTTACTACTAACTACTTGAAGAGAAAATTTATCTACATGTATATTATGTGACTTTTAGAACAATTATGTCAGCTTGCACATTGAATATTGATGCACATCCAAATTTCAGAATTTATATTTTAAAATTTGACATGTTTGGATGTTAAATATGATGAGGGCACATACACAGAATTCATGCTTATAGCAGCTTTATCAAGGATGATGATTAAATCAACATTGACGAAGTGTGAGCTCATGCTTGTTTGTAACTTAATGTTGTAGAACTGCATGCAAACCAAATCCTGATCTAACATCTAGCTAAGAAAATTAACTGGTTGGGCGTATTTTAATAGCATCTATAATTGGCTTTTATAAACAAGTATCCTTCAAGGTCAAATTTAATTGCACTCAAAGCCCATATGCAGCACACAAATTCCTCAAAGCTCTTGATAAGACACTACAAACAAATAAATGGTAGATCATTCAAATATCCGAATGTAAATATGTCCTGGTAAATTGGCTTCAAGGGTTAAGGGCGCAGTTTCATGTAAATTCGGAGTACTAGAGGAGTATGTGCAGTGCAATTAACCATGGAATACAAACATTTAAAATTTAAGTATTTCGCACTAAAAGCTTGAAGGAAAAAATATTTAGTAAACATCATTACCCAATCCAACAACATGACATCGTCATCATTTGCAAGCCGAGCAAGATCAAAAGCCCTTTGTCCAGTAATGAGCTCCAAAAGCATAATCCCATATCCAAACACATCCGTCTTTTCTGAAGATTTCCCTGTTGATAAATACTCTGGAGCAATATGACCAATCGTACCTCGAACAGCGGTAGTAACATGTGTGTCTTTATAATCCATTAGTTTAGCTAAGCCAAAGTCACCAACCACGGCTTCAAATTCTTCATCTAATAAAATATTAGCAGCTTTAACATCACGATGAATAATTTTAGGATCGCAGTGATCATGTAGATACGATAATCCTCTGGCAGATCCTAATGCGATCCGCCTTCGAGTTTGCCAATCAAGTGATGGCTCTGACGGTTGCCGTTCTGTTATGAACAGTGAAGAAACATGTCAATGATTTGAGCAAGGATGACCACAAGAGTCAAATCAGTGGAATTCTGGTGAATCATAGCACAACTTTAGTTAGTGATAGGAATTGTGATCAATATTTAAGTTTACCAAAACTTTCAAACTTGATGATGTCCAATATGAAAACAAGATTATATGCAGCAAATGAGAAATATGAGATGTAATCTAAGTTTCTTTATGTAAGTGTATGAGAAACGGGGGGACGGGGGGGGGGGGGGGGGGGGGGGCGCGGTTTACACAACTATCTATGTTTGTTTGTAAGTGATATACTCATGCGTACAAATACATGCATAGACACACCACAAATACACTGTGTGTGATAAGATGGAGAAAGCATTGCTGATTTATACAATCAAGCAAAGAGATGTAAAGTCACAAAATTTGTAAGAACGATCAAACACTACTCTCATACAAGAATAAACATTTCTTCACGAACAAAGTCAAAGACCATTTAGCATAGCGGTAAGACTAGGCCTGTCAATGGGATGCTTTCGGATGCAATATCCGCATCCGCGGATACGGACGGATATCGGATAATTATCATATCCGTTAAACACTGATAAATCAAGAATTAATAAATAAAAAATTAGTTTAACAAATATTTTTCAATCACATTGATTATAAAAGTGTTAAAAATTAACAAATATGATGATTATATATAGTTCCGAGCAGTTAAAAAGCATTAAGTGCATATAATACAAACTACTAACTTAATAAAATAATAAACAAATATCTTTCACTACACTAAAATATACATAATTTGAACTATAATCTTGACAAAAACCAGACGGATAATTTTCGGATGCGGATATCTTCGTATCCGCATCCACATCTGTTTTTTCGGATATCGGATATTTATCCGCTTTTCGGATGCGGACGGATTTCAGATTATTCAGGTATCCATTGACAGCCCTAGGTAAGACCTCTAGAAATCTGAAGAGATTGGGTTCAAATCTCCCAGGACACCAATAACTGTTATCTTTTTCTTTTTGAAAAAAAAAAAAAACATTAATTCAGGAAGAAAAAATAAGGGTGCAACGACAGCTAACAAATATGGTGCTAAGCCTCTGTTGCTTGGTGTTAAATACCTAACTGAGCATACAGATATGCTTAGATACTTCAATGCTGAATGATACCTCTTGAACAGGATGCAACACTTCCATGGGCCATGTATGGATATACAAGCAAACGTTCAGTAGGAGTCATGCAAAACCCACGAAGACGTAGCAAATTACGATGGACAGCCATACTAATCATCTCGACTTCCGTTTGGAATTGAAGTTCGCCACCTGGTGTGCGTTCTTCTTTTAGTCTTTTTACTGCTACAAGGGACCCATCAGCTAACCTTCCTTTATAAACCTTTCCAAATCCACCTCTCCCTAAAATGTTTTTATTGCTGAATCCATCGGTTGCAACTTGAAGTTCTCGCAAAGAGAATCTTTTAAGCTGACCCAAATGAACTTCAGGGTCCTCTTCAGCTGCAAAAGCAATTATTTGTAAATTACTTCAGTATCGAAATAAATTTAAACGGAAAAGTCATTATCAATTTCATGCAAGTTTTTAAATGAGGTCAGTTAGTAATAATTTATTTAGCCAGCTATTTGAAGTCAAAATTATATATAACAGTTTATACAGGTTAAAAGACTACACTATAACTGATACTGAGCTTTAAATATACATGCAAGACAAAGAATACAAGTGATAAGAAAAGCATAATTCAAATTTTAGGATGTAAAGACAATAACGAATGAATAATGTACTAACCAGGTACATCGAAGAAGTATTCTTGTGGTTTACGCCGCCGCCGCCATAAATATCCAATTGCAGGAATGGCACATAATAAAGCAGCTCCAGCAGCAGCAGCTCCAGCAATCGCTCCATAACTAGGAGCTCTGCTTCCTGTTCAATGTTCAACTTTAACATTATTGTCTGTTCTTCTTTCGGTTAGTCATTTGGTCCACGAACATAAATGAAAGTTGTCATTAATAAGCATGGCTTATAAACACATTTGTTCAGGATGCGACATTTACTTTTCTCATTACATAAATTTTTTTGAGTAGGTAAGTGCACGTAATGTTTATTCATGTAGGTAGTCGTTATACAGTCAGTTGCTTGGCATAGGGAGTATTGCTTCCTGTCTAAATTAAAGTTGACAATACCGCTAATAGCTTAAAAAGTATGTACAGCTATAATGTTATGATGTTTGATATACTATGCATGGTACAGAACATGTCATGTAAGTGGTAGACAAATGCAATTGTTCTGTTGCTACTTGCTAGAAGCATTCCCTGCTGTCCAATGAACATACCAAATTGATTGATATTGGAAAAGAAGAATTAGGATTTCGAATACATGAATATGTTAGTACAGCCAAATGCTTGATGTGAACTTCTGTTTGCATAGGCAATCGAAATAAACTGTTCTCGGATTATAAAAAATTGCGGACCTGCAACAGTTACCACAGGATGAATCAAGTGGCCTAAATTAAATGGCTGGTCCACAGCCTTGCTTGAAAAAGTAAGAGCGGAAGTCAAATTACTATATGATTGCCTTAAAAGAAACCCAAAATATGACTTTGATTCGATTCTGCAATCAAACTGAACGTAATGATAAGCTTCATTTAAGATTTGCACAAACATAAGTTTGATAGTAGGCATACAGTTTGCTAACGATGACTCTTATGCACGGAAAATTTGAGACAATTGGTGGAAAGGTGAATTGATTACCTTGGTATGATGGTGGTGATGGTGGAATATAAGGGGGTGGTGGAGAAAATGGAGGAGCGCCCGGACAAGGCTTAATTGTACCCGGCCCACATAACAGAGGGTTATTTGCAAAACTGCAGATTATATACAGAGAAATCAATGATCAAAGACTCAAAACCATATAAATTCCCAGACTATACAAAGAGTAGTTTGGCAATGCACCTGATGGGTGTAAAAAAAGAAAAAGATCCAGTAGAGGGAACTTCTCCTGAGAGATTGTTGTTTGAGAGATCCCTGCATAAAATGACAACGAGTACTGGTTGTTAAATTTACTGGTTACATTGTGAAAAACCAACTCAATTTAGACCATTTAGTTATACCCTTTAGGGGTATCATGTATTTCATTGGGCACTTTCATGTATTTCATTAAGCACTTCCATATTTCCCTCTCATTCTTTCTGCTATTTCTGTTTTAGCCATACAAAAATATTTTGGAAAGGAAAAGAATCTTATGAAATTTGGTAATTTCGGATTACATTCAGTTGAGAGGTGAAATGCCCACAGATGAAAGACAATAACGTTTACCAAAACCAAACAGGCGCCTTATAATCAAAACAAAACAAAATAAGTTGAGAAACTGCTGAAATATTGAAGATATTATTGCAACTTACAGAACTTGCAGAGCACTGATAGTTGTTAGAGATTTTGGAATAGTGCCTGACAGGCTGTTATTGTTAAGCCGGCTATCCTTGCACAAAGAAGATGAAAAGGAATCATTGAGATACATAAAAGAATAGAGTTATAAAGATTTAATCAAGGTACTTCGGCGACTATAAATACTCAAAAATTCACTAGATAACAGAATTTCAATGGTTCATAGGAGTGAGCAGACGATCAGTTTGGTCCAAACCAATACAAAATTTTCAAACCCAAATAAAAAAAGGTGAAGATGTGCAGTAAAAACCAAACTGAACAGAATTACTATAATGATGATTAAGAACTAAAACTAAAAAGTCGATATGGTTCGGTTGCTTAAGCATTAAACTAAATTGCTAATTTGACGATAAATTTAACTTGAAAAGGAAATTTTGTTAAAAGTCGGGTAAAAACATCAACTAATTTTCATGTTCGTTTTTATGCATGAAGATTTCTGGAACAGCAGCGAAATAAATGCATCATGTATCCTACACAACTTCAGAAATAAAACATGAATTTTTTTATAGTTTGACTTATAGTAAATGTTTTTGTGTTAGATATTTAATATTAGATTGGTTTATTCGGTTATTTCAGTTTAGAATATCTAAACCGAAAATCAGACCGACAACCGAACATTTTTAAGTTTCTAATCCAAATCCGAGCTGAGGTTTCCAAATTCCAACCATTTCATAAATTTTAGCTCAATCATACCGTAATTAAATTCAAATAAACCAAAACCATGCACACCTCTTATGTTTCTGAGCAAAACAGCATGGCAAGGAAAACCTTGTTGAAATTTTAGGTTATGATTTTCAAGTTTTTTTTAAAAAACAGTTCAATTAAACATTCAAGACAATAATTATCATCTTCCAGATATTTATTATGATGGTAATAAAGGAATAGCGAACTTCAATTGATTGTATTTTCAACTTGAGGATATAATTTAACTTTCAAGCTAGTTCTCTCAACTACCAACTGATATACATTGAAAAAAAAAAGTAGCATAAATAGACAAATTTCTATATTAATTTATAATTTTCGAGAGTACAGTAATATTTTATCATAGGTTCGCAAAAAATATGTTCTCCAAGAAGGTAAAAAGGTTTATGCGTGTGAGTGTGTATGGGTGTTTGTATATATGTATGTACGTAATTACATATGTGTGTGTAAGAGAGAGAACCATTCGCTTACACCACATTTTTGCTACATCCCAATCGACACCTGAATATCATTTACATTACAATTCTACATTAAAGAAAATTTTGAGAATGACTAATCCTACATTATGAATATCATATTCATAAAATTTGTAATTTTCTTCTAAGTTTAAATTAATATTCAAGTAAGTTAATATCAAGCATTGAAATTTTTATTCTTAACCATCAGTTTGAAATATTTCTAATATAATAAAATTACCAAAACTAAACAATTTTTTGTGAAGACATTCTTCATTGGTATAAGAACATATCTACAAAATATGATCTTCATTAATATATGTACACATATTTGTGCGTGCGTGCGTGTATATACATATGTATATCTATATGATGTGTGTGCATACACATGCATCAGCGGCGAAACCTGGATTTTTGTTTGCGTTGGGCAGAGTTGTATAAATAGTCAAATATATAACAGAAAATTTGAAATTCAACCGAAGTGATTTAGTGCATTACATTTTGTGACACGTTAAAACAATGAAGTTTGACTAGTTGCATAATGTTGATAATTTTATAAATTTACACACCAAATACATAACCGAAAAATACATAAGCTGCTAAATAATCTATTTCAATCATGCTCTACGAACCTCACCAAAATCAAATTCATCTACAATCGCTTCAACATCAAAACTTTTAGCAATCTCTCTTTCAATATATATTATCATGTGATTTCCAAGTAGATTAAAATAATTCACTTGAATAACAAAAAAATAATTTTAATACTACTTTCGATTGAACAATTCACTTCGTTAAAACATTTTCTTAGTCGATATTCAAATTGAAAAACAAAGCAATTTAGCAGTAAATGAGATGCAAAATAAATGAAGTAAATTGCATGAGACAATTTTTATGAGCAAATTGGGGATTTTTGTATGATTTAATCAGTAATAACAATAAATGAGACATTCTTCGAGTAATTCAAGTAATTTAACAATAAAAGAGACAACATTCAAGTAATTTAACAGTAAAGAGACAATCTTTGTATGATTTAATTCAACAAATCAACTAGACAATAAATCAGTGGATTAAAATGAGGCAATAATTGACAAGATTAAATGGAGAATCACCTGTAACATAACAAATAGGAAATTTTGATTCAATTTGGTATGAAGGTTGAATTGAAGAACATCGACACGGACGACATGAAATTTAGGGCTGCGACTGAGAAGCTATACGCGATTTTGTTTTATGGGTTGCGGCTGAGAAGCTCGATTTTGACTCAAATTAAATTGGTAATTAAATTAAATTTTGGATCTAATTGTGAATTAATTGAGAATTTATTTGTGGGCATATTTGAATTCTCCAATTTTAAATAAGATATATATTTATATAAACGAGCTATAATTAGAAATTTGATTTAAAATATAAGGATAAGTATTTTATAAACAAATATTGGATTTAGGGAAAAATAAAATGTATTCAAAATATAATAGAAATTAAAAGCTTGAGATTAATAAAAAAGATAATGACAGATTGTTTTCTAAATTTTGAATTATATAAATATGTGGGAGATGTAATAAATTTCAAAAGATTATTTTTAAGATTTAATTCTCTTATATAAATAAATGTGACTATTTGTTAATATGAAATCAAATTTTTTAAATCCTTCTTTTCTTTTAAAAGTTGTACAAAAATAAATAGATAATTAAAAAGATTTATGAATGTAAATTGTATAAATATATAAGTGTATAAATATGTTGAACTAAATTAAAGATTGAATGTGAAAATAATATAAAGTTATATTTAAGTGTTATTAGCATGAAGATGTAAAATGCAAACTTATGTACATAAAAAACTTAAGTGAATATGATATAAAGTTTATTTTTAAAATTCTTTTGTCTTTGTAAAATTATAAATATCAAACATACATATGTAAGTATAAAATTTACAAATGTATAGATTTCATAATCATGATGATTTTTACAAATGGCCTTCACTATCATTGCTAGAATAGAATAAGTAAATTTAAAATTGTAGAAAACTTTTGAGCTCCCCCATATGCAATAATTTAACTTCTCACCAAATCTAAAATATACAGTAACATAGATTTGGGCAGCTCAAATCTCAACACCCAAAGAAAAATAAATAGAAAAAAAATCGGAAAAGGCTGATCATCATCTTCATTTCTCAAACCTGAAAACTAAAACCGGGCTACTCTCCAAATCTGAAAACAAAATCCCAGTCAAAGCCTGAATCAAACAGTAGTATCAAAGATGAATTCAGTTTTAGATCAAAAAAAAAAAATCAACCTGAAACAAAGTTCAACCTGGAAGAAGATTTGAGCAAGCAAATAGTTTTTCAAAACTATGGTGATAATTTATTTGTAAATTGTATTCGCGAGTCCTTTTCGTCGTCGCCATAGAGTTTCAGATGATCAGACCTGGGGGGTTAGTTTTGTCGTCGTATGGTGGAGCCGTGGGCGTGGTGGCGATGCATCAGGAGGTCGGAAGTGACGGCGTGAGGAAGAAAACTGATGATCGGTTTTTGGGTTCAGGGGTGTTGGTGTGTTCAATTTCGAATGGCGGCAGAGATGATGATGCTGGGTGATGTGTGTTGTCGAGGGTATCACCAGCGACGGGTGGGAGGTTATGGCAACGACTGCCGTTGCTCAGGCGTACTGTGCATGTGCACGGCCATAACATTATATCTGGAACTTTATTTATTTGGGGAAGAAGATAGGTCTCTGGTTCGTGCTCGTGTTACTCGCGAGATTGTCTCGAAGCAGTTGAAGATTAGATGAAGCCCGAAGTGAGGATCGGGAAAATCAGTGGTTGGCTCGGGTTTTTACTAAGTTGACGTGTTTTAATTTTTTTGAAAAGGAATAACAAGCTTTAAAGTTTAAAAACTTAATTATGGAAATTATTTATTTACCATCTCTTCCAAAACAATTAATGTTTAATTAAGATGTAAATTATTAAAGATTTGAAAGATAAAATCCTTTAAGTTTAAATTGTTTTAACCTTTGTTTTTTTGAAAAGTTTATTTTTATAAACAAACTTAATAATGTGATTAAGTATAAAATTAAAGAATGAAGTATTTTAATCCTTAAATTGTTTTAAAGATTTAAAAGTGATTAAATGATTAATTTCTTAATTAACTAAAAGAATTTAATTTATGTGATCCATTAATTTATGTGATCAATCTAAAAGTTAATCAAGAAATTAAAGGTTAATTACTTATTAATTAAAGGTGAAACAATGATTTAAAGTTAATTAATTTGTAATTACTTAAAGTAATTAAAGGATAACCAATTTTGTAATCAACTTGAAGGGTAATTTAATTAATATAATTAATTAAGGAATAATTAAATGATTAAAGGATAATTAATTTTAAGGTTAATTAAGGATTAATTAATTAATGTAATTAATTTATGGAAAATAAATTAATAAAAGAAATTAAAGGTAATTAATTACTTAAAGATAATTACTTAATTAAAAGTAATTAATGATTAAAGATTGATTAATCAAGTGTTTAAAGGTTAATTAATTTAAAGAATAATTAATTAATGTGATTAATTAATTAAGGTAATTAATTTGAAAAATTATTAATTAAAGGTTAATTAATTAAAGAAAGTAATTAAGGGATGATTATTAATTAAAGATTAATTAATTAATTATTGTAATTAATTAATTATTGTAATTAATTAAGAATAATTAATTAAGAATTAATTATTAATGAAAGGTTAAGTAATGATTAATTGAAAGGATGATTAATTAAATGATTTGTAATTAATTAATTATTAATTAACCATGACTAGAAATTATTCATATGTAAATGATTCTGCTTTAGATTAATCAGATATCTTAATTAATCTTACTTATGGATGATTGTATTCTATTGAATACTGTGAATTGTTTTGTCATCGCTGATGTGTGATGCTTTGTGATTTGAATTGTTTTAATTCAAGCTGTGATGAATGTAATTTATTTATCTGTAATGCATTTATATTATCTATCTATGATTCTGTGTATATAGATAAGCGTTATAGGATTGTACCGCTTATCGATATTGCTGTGATTGAATTTGTGATGATTATTGATGTTGTACTATTGGGTAAAACCCCTGGACCACACTTATACACACACAAATATGGATTGCACGTGGAAATGGGTTAAGTCACAGATTTTGAAATAGTTTTAAAGATTGAATTTTTGAATCCAAAATAGTTTTGGAATTAGAATCGAAAGCTTTTGAAAATGAATCTCAAAAATAAAAGTTATTTTGAATAATTTGATTAAGTCTTGAAGTTTAAATAATTTGATTTAAACTTAAATTCAAAATTTGAAATTGAATTCTATGTTTGGAAACTAGGGATTTAAGAGGGTATACAAGTTTATATGGGTTTCTAACCATTTTAAAAAGTGTTGTTTTGGGAGTTTAAATTTAACCCAAAGATTTAACTTGTATACATGAAATCGGATTTTTCCGAAATGAAAACTATTTGTTTTCAAATAATAAAAGCTTTCATATCCAATATGTGTTAAAAAGGATTTCAAGTCTAAAATGAAAATAGTTTTCCAAGTTATAGATAAATCTTTGGAAACGTATTGAAAGCTATAAGTTGAATCTTTAATTTAAAGATTTAATTGAGTTAATCCGATTGAAATGGAAATTGTTTTGAAATCTATGAATAGGTCCTCGTGAAACTAGGTGAACTTGGTGAAACGAATCTTTTCGTTAAAAGATTTGAAATGGTAATTTGTTTAAACCATTTGAAGAAAGATTTTTGGGATTTTCTTTTAAAATTGTGACTTAACTGAAATCCCATATCTATATGTTTTAAATACTGCGCTCATTATTCGGTTTAGCCGGAAGAGGACCTTGTGTCATATAACCCATTCCGAACAGTGATACGACATTATGAATTGCATTTGAAGACCGGGTATTTTCGAGAACGTTAGGATATCCTATCGATTGTCTCTGCACCGAGTAGCTATGGTATAGAGATTCCCTAAGTGATGGGAAGTCCGATCGGGATTGTGGACACCCGGATTGCGAGGGCTTCTTCGGAAGTGCCTTCGGTTCTGTTTGAACCCGGAACAGACTTGTATGGTTGTATGTCCGACATTACACTTTGAGATATTAAACTGATCTCTATCAAATACATTTCTGCTTGGTGGTGGAGAATTTATTCTCTTAGCTTAACACCCTTCTCTGAGACGTACGAGCTCAGAGATTATATAGTTGATATTTACCAGTGATATACTCCCAATTTGGTAGTGTGGCATGCTGAGTGCTGTTGTGTATCATTTGTTGATCAAAGCATGGCTTTTGTATAAAGCGTAGCTTTGTGGACGAGACTGCATCAGGACCTCACACCTCGAAAATGGTCAAAACAGGAAAGATGCGGCAATGTTATGAGGGTCGCGCCCTTTAGGGTTTGTCATTCCCTTCTGGAAAAGGGTGGTATCATGGTATGGAGCCTAAATACTTCACTCATGTGGATACTGCAGATCTATTACTTTGTGATTTATTTGTGTTTGTTGGATTAGAGGTACCTCGGATAAAGGTCCCAAAGGACCGGGGGATGGCACGCTCGTGTAGTAGTTACCTAGTTACAGAGGTGACCCGGCCTTGTGTTAGCAGAGAGCTGGTTAAGCTCTCGAGACGTCCCGCCAGAGGCGTACCCATGGACAGTAGGAAGTTCCTTATCCTAACCATTTGTTGGAAATCCAAACAAAACAATACGAGCCTTGTACGGTTTTAATTGTAGAACCTGCCATTTAAAATGGCAGTTATGGTAGGCATAATATCATGGTACCTATGCTGGCTAGGATTAATATTATACTTTCGAAAGATTTTCCACTATGCACTAGTAATAATATCAAAGAATTTTTTTTCGTACTAAGCATATTTGACTATCATAAGGAGAAATCTCCCCCAAATATGCGATTGCATTGTGTGTGTGCCGGGAGGCCTTATGGTACTTTCAGTTTCTAAATAGCATTGCGGATTTATTTTAAATTCTCTTATTGTCTGTTTTAAAGACCAAATGTTTTTGTTTGCTCATACCAGTCCCACGACTGACCTGGAGTTTATTGTTCCTTTCCTAAACAATGGGTGTCCACAATTTTCCCACATGGGCAGTCTAGAGTAGGTTTTTTTATAGATAATCAAATAGTTGGTGTAGATTCGATAGCTTTCAGCCTTAGGATTTGGCAATCGCAATTGGATCGAGTTGCTTCACTTCATCTTTATTTGGAGTTTGAGATATTTCTGGATTGGTGCCTTGGAGATGGAGATTGCCGATACTGGAGTTCTCTCTTGAAGACCATATTGGAGATTTGTTTCGCTGTTAGTGTTATCTTTTCTTTCCGCTGCTATTATCTTGTATCATATCTCTGATGTATATTGATGTGCATTTGTATTATTCAGTTGTATCTGATATTGTATCGATGTTGTATATGATATATGTTATTCATATTGTTCCGCTGTATTGTACTTAATGTGTTATAAGCTCCGGCGAACCAGACGACGTTTGGATCTGCGGCATTTGAATACGAGTGTCGTATTCGGTGCCGATTTTCAAAGGTCGAGTCAGGGTCGTTATACCATTCGACAGTGCCCCTTTCAAAATCTTTAGGTTTAACTTAAATATAACTTCTGGATCAATGTGAACACAAGCGAAAGTAACCCTTTCGAAACCTTTAATCTTCAAATAAATGAATTTGGGGAAAACATATGGCTTCAGAACCACCTGTTTGAAAGCATTAATCTTTATATAAAATAATTGGAAGGATAGCTTCCAAATGACTTTTCGAAACATTGCCTTCGAAAAACTTAATATAAGTGGCTACTGGGGCCCTTTCAAAAGCATTGGAAAAAGTGTCTTTAATATTAATAAACAAAAGTCCCCCTTTCGATTATAAAGCTATAAAGAAAAGTGGCATTTAACCCCTTCGAAAGGTATAAAGATGATAACTGGGTTTTGATTCGGTTCAAAAACAACTACCCTTTCCAAAGCTCCTTTTAAAAACTTAATATGTCGCAACTCAACCAAAAGCTACTTTTAAAACAAAGGTAAGTGGAAATCCCTTCAAAATCTATATAATTGTAATTCATCCCCTTTCAATAGCTTCTTTCAAAACAAATTAAGCGGCATCTCTTTTGCAAGCAAAAGAAAGACAAGTGGGTTGATTCAAAAGCTATTAAAGTGGTACCAACCCTACGGAAAGCTAGCTTTCGACACCATCCAATTTTTCCTTTTTCCAGGACACTACATACCAGCTGTTTGCTATCATGTGTATTGGTTTCGAATGTGTTCGAAAGGAAATCTAGAATGATTTCGAAAGCAAGCAAATGGAAGTGGCAAGCTTTTAATTCAAAGCAAAACTAATTTATTTCCTTTAAAAGAAACTCCTTTGTAGCTAACTTTCCTTATTTGTCTAAATGTGATTGGTTGCGAAATCCTTTACCAAAATCTTTTCTAAATAGGCCGCCGAATTCAACAATTAAGAATTAAAAATGTATTAACAACGAAGACCTTCTCCTTGACAAAACAATTTGAACATTTAAGTTCATAAGCATAATTAGTTTAATTTTCATATAAAATCACGTTGGAAAATCCCCAAAATGATCTTGATTCACTTTTAATATGTGTTCTAACATATTTAAATTTTAAACCCAAATTACTTTATATACTTTCCGAAATAAATTTTAAACCAAATTATCCATTTCCTTCATACGAAATTCATAGTAAATTATGCATAGCTTAAATATTTATAAAAATTTAACCTATCTCCAAAATAATTTTTTTAATAACACATTAAATCCTCATAGCATACGAAACCCGTTTAAAATGATTTTAGCCTTAAATCGAATCGAATCTTTTTCAAACATACTTTTTTAAATCAAACATGTCATATAAACAAAGCATATCATCATCCAAATCATCTAACGGTTTTAAGCTTTAAACCTAAATCTAATGTTAATTTAAAACATAAATGAGATGGTTTTGATAATTATTCACCTTGGTTTAGATAAGGAACATGAGATTTGATCTTGGTTAATTCTTACTTGCTTGAATCCTATGCTTTTGGTCTACCATGATCTCATTTTCTCCTAGACTAATGGCCGGCCTTGAAGTTTCTTTTCTTATGTTTTTATTTTTTGAAAACATGAATGAGAGTAAGGTAAGGGTTTAGGGGTTATTGGGTTATGATATACGGCTATTTCCCAAAATACCCTTACTTTATTCTCTTAAGTAATTAACTTATCAAACCATTTTATAAACTCATTCTTACGATTTCATTTAGCTAAGCATGACCTTTATTTAATTATCAAATCTCAATTCCTTTATCACTCTAGTCCTTACATTATACTGTTTAATTATCTATTTAAATCTCTTGAATAGTGTTATTTAAAATTAGGGGTATTACAGGCTTCCCTACTTAAAGAATTTCAACCTCGAAATTCAGTAAGGAAAAAAAAACTAAACATAGCAATCACATGTAAAATCTCCTAACTAACATACTAGCCTACCTGACTAGCAAATAGTCTATAAAATGCAAATATAGAACATACCACTACAGCAGATCAGGATAAGTATCTCTAATCCTGTTTTTTGTCTCCCAAGTACAGTCCTTCTCGTTGTCGCTCTACTATACATTCACCAACTCGACTATCTCATTTCTTAAATTCTTCTCATCTCTCGCTACATCCCAAACCGGTTGTCTAAAGATAGTCAATTTTGGTTCTACTACTAAATCTTTCGACATAGTCAGGGGAATAGTTGTCTCTAGGTCATGCACCTAATTACGAAGACGAGACACATGAAACAAGTAATGGAGACCTGCCATACTACTTGGGAACTCTACTCTGTATGAAACCGATCCTCTTTATAACTAGGAATGGTCTAATATATCTCCATGCTAGTTTTCTTGACTTTACGAATCGTACCACACCCTTCATCCTTGATACTTTAACAAAAATGCTATCTTCAAATGAGAACTCTAGATCTTTATGCCTCTTATCTGTGTAATTCTTCTATCTACACTAAGTTTCCTTCATCCCTTCTCGGATCAACTCGATTTTCTCTGTGGCCTCTCTAACCATTCTAGACCCAAGACTAACCTATCTCCAGTGTCTAACCAACGTGCTGGTGTTTTGCATGGCCTTCCATACAAAGCTTCGAAATGCGCCATTCCTATATTAGTTTGTATTTGTTAATGTATGAAAACTCAACTAAATGTAGATGTTATTCCCAAGATCCATCAAAGTCTAGCACATAAGCTCTTAATAAATCCTCGAGCACCTTATTGACTCTCTTTGTCTACCCATCCGTCTAAGGGTGATACGCAATACTCATCTTGAGGTTGGTACCAAACACATCCTGCATACTTTTCCAAAATTCATTAGTAAACAAAACATCTCTGTCACCGACTATACTATTAGCAAATCCATGCAGTCTAACTATGTTCTTGACAAAATTTTAGCTAAAATAGGTGCCGTTCTAGTTAGCTTAACTGGAATGAAATGGGCATTCTTGGTCAACCTGTCCAATATGACCCATATACTTTCATTTCCACGATTCGACCTTGGTAACCCATCTATAAACTCCATGGATATCGAATCCCATTACCAAACTAGTATCTCCAAAGGTTGAATTAATCCACTTGGCTTTCGATCTTCGTCCTTCACTTGTTTGCAGTTCACACACTGCCTTACCCATAAGCCAACATCCGTCTTCATGCCTTCCCAGTAGAAACTCCTCTTCATATCTTGATATATCTTTATCCCCCCATGATGAAATGTAAATTTGGATCGATGACATTCCCTAAGAAATTCTTTCCTTAAGCCCTCAACGTTCAGAACCAACAACCATTCCTTCCTTCTCAACCATCCCTCTAGTCAAGATCAAAATCCTTTTGATCATCTCTGACCAACCATCAAGCCTTCTAATCTTCTCGGCTAACAATGGGTCTGCTTTCTGCTTAGAGGCAATCCTTTCGATTAGTACGGGCCGAGCTTCCAAACAGGATAGCATGTCTGTGCTCTAATTAGAACTAGCAGTTGATTTTAACTGCACACTACAAGTAGTCAAAGCCTTGAGAATTTTCCATTCTACCAACATTGCTCACACCACATTCTGGTGTTTAATGCTAAGAGAATCACTACTTTATTTCCTTTCCCAGGTGTATTCTCTATACCAAAATCATAAGCCGCTAAAAACTCCAGCCACCTCTGCTGTCTCATATTCAACTCTTTCTGAGAGAATAGATACTTTATGGACTTATGATCTGTGTATAACTCAAATATCTACCCAAAAAGGTAATGTCTCCATATTTTCAATGCGAAGATCACCACTGCTAATTCTAAATCATGCGTAGGATATCATATTTCATGCAATCTATGATGTCGTGAAGCGTAGGCAATAACTTTACCTTTCTGCATCATCATAGCCCCTAATCTAATTCTACATGCATCGGTATACACTACTAGTCTTCGGTTTCCATTTGGAACCACAAACACATGTGCGTTAGTCAAAAATGCTTTAACTTAAGGAATGCTTCCACACATTTGTCAGACCAAATAAACTTCATGTCCTTCCTACTTAGCTTAGTTAAAGGTGCTGCTATCCACAAGAAATCCTTAATGAATCTCCCGTAATAGCCAGCAAGTCTAAGAAAACCTCTATTCTCTATCATCGTCTCTGGTCTCTTCAGTTGGTAACAGCTTCAATCTTGTTTGGGTCAATTGACAATCCCTTTTTTGAAACCACATGACCATGAAACTTTACCTCCTTCTTCAAGGAATGACACTTGAAAAATGTAGCTTTCAGCTGAGGCTGCCTAAACATTTCAAGCACTACTCGAAGACAAGATTCATGCTCTCTTTCATCCTTGGAGTATAAAAAATTGTTATCTATGAATATCAATACGAACCTATCCTAGTGCTCTAAGAAAACTCGATTCATCAAACCAATAACAAATGCTAGCGTATTTTTTAATTCAAATGGCATTACTAACCATTCATACGAACCATACCTATTTTGAAACGCCATCAACAGAATACTGTCCTCTACCACTCTTAGCTGATGGAAACCTGTAATCAACTTCAACTGGGAAAATACTCTGGCTCTTCTCAATTGATCAACTAAATCATCGATTCTTGGAAAAGGATAATCATTCTTAATCGTTTTCTCATTCATCGTACGATAGTCCATACACATCCTTAACTACCCATTTGGTTTCTTCACAAACACCAGGGTCGGTCCCCAAGCTGAGTTGATAGGTCTAATATAATTCTTCCCTTCTAAATGCACTAGCTGCACCTTTAAATCCTTCATCTTAGTTATGTCATCCTACAAGGTGGTCTACTTACAGGTTCTGCTCCTGGCAGAAGATCTAAGGTAAACTTAATGGCTCGTTTGGCGGTAATCCTGTAACTGGCTCAAAAAAAAATGTAATTCTCTCATTATCCAAACCTAACTTAACTCTTCTTTTACTTCCATAGTACTCAATAAAGCACAAGCACTTCGAACTGAATTCTCCACTAAGAATATAATTCGGCTATGATTATTAGGTTGTCTTAGCGATATTTTCCTATCTTGGCAAAATACCCTAGCATCATGTTTATCTAACCAATTTATACCTAAAATGATTCCGAAGCTTACGAAATCAAAAATATACAAACCGCATGCAAACTTATGACCTAACAAATCAAGTTCTAACCGGTCATATCTCATCCCTAGAATTTCATACCCTCCTATCGGATTCGCAATACTTAAAGAAGTAACAAGGTATGTGGGTTTTAAACATAACCTTTCAACCAAACACTACGATATAAATGAATGCGATGCACCGGTATCAAATAGTACCCTAACTGAAATACTTTGAATCAAAAGCGTACCTTCTATCATAGTATTTCCTTTCTCAATAGCAGTTTTCCTAGCAAATGGTGGTCCAATAGCAACGACTTTTCTGTTGCCCACCTTGACCAGTTCTAGGAACTAATTCTTATAACGCCTAATTTGGTCACAATTAAAGCATATCACTCCCTTCTTTTCTACAGCCTTCTTCCCTTTGCCAATTCGACATTCATGAGCATAATGTCACTTCTTATCACACTTAAAGCAAACCAAATTAGCATTCGCCTTCTTTATAGCCTCTCCCTTCTTGTTTCCCTTCTTCTTAAAGAATTTCCTCTTCTTACCCTAAAATCCCTGGGTTTCAACCTGCTTCTCCTTTCCATAAGCAGAAAGCACCTCTTCATTTCGAATTGCCATCTCCACAATAACTGAACTTGGATCACGGAGATGTGGCAAGGTCACCCTAGTGATCTCGGGTCTTAACCCTTGAATAAACTTCTCATTTCTTTTGATGACGGTGTCAATTGTAGCATATCCATATTTGGATAATTCATCAAACTTCGTAGCATACTCAATCACCGACATCTCACCCTACACTAAATCCATGAACTTTCTCAGCTACACTGACTTGGCAATTTCAGACAAAAACCTTTCTTCAAATCTCCTTCAAAATTTTGCCCAAGTCAACTCCTCCTCGAGAACTCCAGCAGTAACACTGTTCCACTAATGAAGTGCGTTCCCTACAAATGTCTAGAAGCAAGACTCCTCTTCTACGCATCATTTAATCCCAAGTTAGCGAAGACCCTTTCACAATGCAAAAGCCAGTCCTCTACTTCTATAGCATCCTCCGTTCCCAAAAACGACTTTCCCCTAAGATTGGTATAATCCCTGCTCTACTTAGCATAGTTGCTTCTAACTGGAGCCACAAGATTAGCTCCTACAATATCCCCAACATTACCCCCAGCTACACCTACAGCTGCTCCAGCTTGCATCAAATTAACAAAGAACTGATACATCATCCTTATATCTACCGACGAATTTCCAGCACCTATATTGGAGTTTGCATTTTGATTAGCATTTGCCTATCGACCTTGGTTTCTTCTGTTGGGTCGACCATTTCCATTGGTTGTGGTGCTTCCCCCACCTAGTTTTTCTTTTCCGTTTCTTGCGTTCATATCTTTCTTTTCGTAAATCTGCATATAAACCTTAGTAGGATACAGAAGAACGGTTTAAGATATAGGGGAGTACGTAGTTATATATATAAGTAACAAGTACAAGTACATTACTATAGCGTTAACCCAAATCTCGTTCTTATTTTCTTATTCGTTGGTTTATGTTTTGAAAATCTTTTAGGCTTAAATTATTTTTAAATTTACATAAACTATGCTCTGATACCAGCTAGTAACATCCCCACTTAGAGGACCAAAACTAATGGCTACGGATGTTGCACTTATCCATAGTTATTAATTTTCGATGACCAAATGCGGTAATATTAGATACATTGATATAACAAAAACACAAGGATATGAAAAAAATTAAAATCATAAAACAAGTTTCTCATTCCACTTCAAATTGTATTTTAAATTCATTACATAATCCCATTCTCATAAACAACATTTCGAGAATTATAATTATTACAAAATACGCCAAGAGCGACATATAAAGTTGCCCCTTTGGATGATCAGAGTCTAAACATAGGCAATTAAACAACCTTGCCATTACAACCAAAACACAATGGAATCAAACAGAAACGAACTCCTAATTGCTAGCTTGCCTCCTGCATGTCTCCGAAAGCTTATTCACCTAAAGGAGAACCTGAAAATCTTAACTCTAAAGCTACTCAAAATTAATTAAGTACCCGAGAGTTTAAGGGTAAACATAAACTTCGAGTCGGACAAAAAGCTTGGTGTGAATAATAACCTACTATCTCAAACTATACAGATATCTTGTGAGAATATGCCGCTTAGCAAAACGGGTTTTCCCCTCACTATTATCTATACCAAAATTTACAATAACCACATACTAAGCACCGGCATCCATAATGGTTAAAACATAATGGTTTAAAATATATCATGATGACATGAAAACATACAATATATTTTAGATTTATCATCCCCATCCATTTGACTATCTGTTTCGGTTATAGTTTCTAGGGTCACTATTAACCTATTAGTTTTCATGGGCTGACTAATAACCTCTCTAAAATCTTATAGACTATCTATTCGATTAAATAGTTTTCATGGGATCATTAAGAATCTATTGCCCCTGCCAATTACTTCATCCAGTTATAGTTTTCATGGGTTCTCCTTGAACCTATTGGAATCTCCAACAACTTCTCTCATATCATAGTTTTTATGGGTCGGCTATGAACCTATTGATCTCTGTCAATAACTTAATCCGAATATAGATTTCATGGAATCAGTAAGAACCTATTGGCCCCTTCCAACAACAATTTCCAAATTTAGTTTTCATGGGTTTACTATGAACCTTCCTAAATTGACAATTCTTTAATCAATCTTTGGGCATCCTATGTTCTATCTACCTGACCTCCTAGATGCAATTCTACTCATGCAGAAGTTAACTCAATATGTATGCACTACTGGGTCAACCTAGCCCATTATTCTTCCCTTACTCCCTAAAGTACAGTTATGGGCTAATTATAAAGTGAATATGGTTATAGAAGATGTGCATTTACTAACTGATCATAACATAATCATATAAACAGTTCTAGTTTAATTTCCTTTTAATTATTTTTCCAATGAAACATGGTTAATACATTTAACCTATTATTTTTAAAAAGGTAAAGCATCTTCGAAAACATCAAAGTTAAGTGCCATTTCAAAACTCTTTCATATTACCATGGGTTTTAAAAAAAAGAGATTGGGTTCCTCGTTTTGAAAACTAGACTCTCTCTTTCGAAACCATAGAAATATATTTTTCGAAAGTATTCAAATCTTCTATTCAAAACACACAAATATAGGCCATTCTAAATACTCAAAACTACCTTTTCGAAAGCACCAAAACCTTTCTTTCGAAACTATTAAAACATTGCTTTAGAAAATATTAAAGCCTATCTTTCGAAACCTTTTAGTCCAAGTAGGATTTATAAAAGCATAACTTTGAAACCATTCGAAAGTGCCACTTTCGAAATCTTTGGGTTTAACCTTAAATATAACTTATGGGCCGTAGTGAACACAAGGGAAAGTAACACTTTTGAAACCATTAGTCTTCAAATAAAATAATTTGGGAAAATAGATGGCTTCGAAACCACCCTTTCAAAAGCATTAGTCTTCATGTTAAATAATTGGAATGATAGCTTCGAAAAAACCTTCCGAAATGATTGCCTTCGAAAAGAGGCGACTGGAGCCCATTTGAGAACACTGGAAAAAGCGGCTTCAGCATTAATAAAAAAAGCTTCCCTTTCGAACTCATTGTTATAAGGCTATAAAGAAAATGTCGGCCTTTAACCCCTTCGAAAGGTATAAAGATGGTAGTTAGGTTTCGATTTGGTTCAAAAACAACTAGCCTTTCGAAAGCCCCTTTTTAAAACTTAATATGTGGCAACTCAGTCGAAAGCTACTTTTAAAACAAAGGTAAGCAGCAATCCCTTCGAAAACTATGTAATAGTACTTTAACCCCTTTCGAAATCTTGTTTCAAAAAAAAGTAAGCAACATCTCTTTCAAAAGAAAAATAACGACAAGTGGGTTGATTCGAAAGTTATTAAAATGGTATCAACCCCTTCGAAAGAAAGCTTTCGACACCATCCCCTTTTGCCTTTTCCCAATACACTTCATACAAACTATTTTCTATCATGTGTATTGGTTTCGAATGTGTTCGAAAGGCAATCTGCGATGATTTTGGAAGCAAGCAAATAGAAGTGGCAAGCTTGTAATTCGAAGCAAAACTTATTTTATTCCTTAAAAAGAAACCCCTTTGTACCTGACTTGTCTCTTTTGTCAAAAACTGATTGGTTGCCAAATCCTTTACCAATATCTTTTCTAAAAAGGTTGCTGAATTCATCAATTAAAAATTAAAATCGTTTCAACAATGAAGCCATTCCCCTTAATAAAAAAATAGAACATTTTAGTCCTCATGGTTAATTAATTTAATTTCATAGCAAATAACTTAGGAAAAATCTCCAAAAATCATCTTTATTCCCTTTTAATATGCTTTCTGAAATATATAAATTTCGGACCCAAAATACTTTATGTAATTGCTGAAATAAATTTTAAACTCAAATTATCCATTTCCTCCATACAAAATTCATAATAAATTATCCATAGCTTGTATAATTATAAAAAATTTAAACCCATCTCCAAAATAGTGCTTTTCATAACACAATAAATCTTCATGGCATTCGAAACCCATTGAACATGATTTTAGCCTTAAAATTGAATCAAATCTTTTTCAAACACGCTTTTTTAAGTCAACCATGTCGTATATTCAAATCATCCACTGGTTTTAAACTTTAAATCTGAATTCTAGTGTTAATTAAAAACATAAATTAGATGGTTTTGATTATCATTCACCTTGATTTGGATAAGGGACTCGAGAATTGATCTTGCTTAATTATTCCATGCTTGAATCCTAAGCTTTTAGTTGATTATGATCCCCTTTTCTCATAGAGTAATGGCCAACCTTGAAGCTTCTTTTCTTATGTTTTTATTCTGTGAAAACATGAATGAGAGTAAGGTAAAGGTTTAGGGGTTATGGGGATATGGTATACGGCTATTTCCCACAATACCCTTGCCTTATTCTCTTAAGTACTTAACTTATTAAACCATTTTATAAACTCATTCTTATGATTTCATTTAGCTAAGCATGGCCTCTATTTAATTTTCAAATCTCAATTCCCTTATCACTCTAGTCCTTACATTATATTATTTAATTTATCTAATTTAATCTCCTGAATAACATTATTTAAAATTAGAGGTGTTACAGTTATGCCGATTGTCTTCCACTACATCTTATGTCTATTATTTCACTTAGTCAATCATCTTGACTTCACGTATGCATACAATACACCCTATTTACTCGAGGTACACAGTAACTACATACACACATATATATAAGTATCACGGTCCCCCTTTTATACTAGGATACTTTCCATGCTAGTATTTGTACTCAACACGTCGTGAGGATCCATCATCAACTGTGAATCACGTCCTCGCTGCCATGCATACCAAGGAACTCCTATAGAGCCTAATAAAGGCATTACAACTATTTAGCCGTAACTCCATTTTTGCATGACCTTCATTAAAAGGGTGTCTAGCCTTGCCTTTCTAACAAAAATCAAACTAACAAACAACTATGAAGCAGTATATGTCCTTAACATGGTCTTACCAGTAGGAAGTTTAGCCCATTCGGCGCAACCCTTGTCTTTCCACTAACCGCTCAAGATCAATGATGATCTCGGCCTATGTAAACAGCTCCTACTCCTTATATATGGTACCGACGGCACTTTCATAATGCCGAGCCTACGCTTATCATTCCTTTTAGATTGCCTAATGCAATCTACGAAATGCCTACTTAGTTACTTAACCCATACTACTTAAAAGGTAAAGCGAACACTACTTGTCCTTTGACACTTCGACCGAGGTCCCTCCACCTATATGCAAACGTATAATTCTGCAGGTCCTAAGTTGGATATGTTCCACATCATTATAATGTATACATAACCCTGGTAGCCCCCTGTGGTAGGTAAACTTATGTTGTGTAACACTACTGATCTCGCATTCCAAACCTTATTAATGACTATGTCATTTTAGTTAAGCTATTGGATAAATTCAATAATTCACTCCCGTCATAAACACATACTTGAGGCTACATAAATTTATTTAATTACTATACCTCTTACGTTTAACTGTCGTATTTGGTTATTTTTACACAACTTACTTCTTGCTTCATTTATGCCATTTATAACATTAACATTTACCGCTTACTTCTAACTTAATAGATTAATCATCTTTTACTACTTAACTTCTATTTGATACAATTAAGTATATTCTATTGTTCCCTTTCTAACTATTACCCTTCGATTACTAAAATCTTCTTACTTGCTTATTTCGTTGTTTTACATATAATTCATCACCTATTATTTATTTTCTAATTTATCACATATTTTGGATTTGTAATTGAATTATTATTATTATCTCTACTTACAATAATTTGATTATATATAAGGATTTATGTATTTTAATATGTTGGAATAACATCCTTCAAAAGGAAATGTTGGCATTATAAATTTCTATAACTTATCTACAAAAGGACTTGTGTTGCGTTTGAAATTACGAGGAATTATCTTTTCTGTTATTATTGAAATAGACAATGCAAAACATCCCTTTTTGTCATCTCTTTATTTTGGGCATATTCCTTATTATTTCAAAAGTTAAACATTTTTTTATTTATAAAGATTTACATTACAACGCCCTTCATTCCAATGAACTAAAATGCAACTTAAATCCCAATCCAATTTATAATAACTTCCAATTAACATTTATTCACATATATCATTAACCAACCAAACTTGAATTACTACACAATTTCATTAATTTAGGGACTGCTTTCACCCTCACTTTCCAGATTCAAATATATGTGATATTAATTCAAAGTTAATCGTTCACAAAATATGTATGCATGATTTATAAATTCATTACATGTATATATTTAAGCCTTCAACTCTAAATTACAATAAGGCATACAAGAATGGAATTACAATAATATAAATCCAATATTATTTAAAAATATATAATTTTCCACTCACTTTTAAGCTTCAAAATCTCTGGATCTAAATCTTGTTGTTAATTGCGATTTTAACCAAGTGGCAATCAACAGGATTTAGAGTGTCGAAACGAAGATCAAACAACTTGAAACTTGGAGGGTAGACCAAAATGGACCAAAGAAATAAATTATGAAAAGTTGGAACACTATGGAGCTAAGTCTATAACTCAGCATCGAGTTATGTCATAACTCATAACGAATTATGGTGCTTCATAGTTGGAAACTCCAACTTTGCACAAGCATCCTCTAACTATTATATGCGAGCCCAAGCAATTTCATAGAATTCCAGACGACTTATCTCAAGAGCTGAAGAGTGGGCCTCCATAAACTACAGAACAAGACAAGCAATAGAGGAATAATCGTCAAAACAGGTCATCAACCTACGGAAAAACAAGGGGCACTTCAAAATGAAGTAAGAAACATGATGCAAATGATAGGGCAGATTTTCTACTTAAAGGGATGACTACCGAGTTATGGGGATAAATAGGCACCGAGTTATCACCTTAACTTGGTTGCTTCCCAAATTTTTCACACATCCCTAGGCCATTGTCTGGATCTTTTGAGTAGTGGGCTGCTTATCCATGCATCTGATTTCCGTTATCATTATGTGAAAGCTCCACTTCTTCTTCATCTTCTCCCTCTGCACAATAATCGCCAAGGCGGCTATTTTAGGCAATTCTAGAACATAAATTTGGTCTAACCGCTATGCTTGTGACTTATTCTCACTCGAAACCTTTGTAATCTTAAGAAAAATCAATGAAATCTATAAGCAAAAAATACATAAAGTGGACATGGGCCAAAGATTGCCGAACCACTGCAAAATCTTATGTCTCTTTCTTATTGCTATATACTTTTCTTTATTGTTACTGCTAGATCTAGGTCTCACAGGTTTCCTACAACCTTTTATGAGTGTTGATCCATTTTTGGCATTAACATTTTGGTGCTTTCACTGAGAATTGAACTCAAACTTGATCTAGCTTACTATTTTGCATTAGAAGAGATCTAGTGATTAGATCCATAGAACTTTCTTTGAGGAATTTAAAGGGTTGCTGATGTGCACGTAAATGTGCATACTTTTGCTTCCATATTTTATTGACTTTAAAAATAAATGATCGTATAGGGTGTTTTAACATGTTTAAATCAAAATTCAAATTATTTTCAAATCGTCACATATTCATCTTCATTTAGGTGCAAAATGATCATTTTTGTGCATATATTAATTTTAAAAAATTTAATTGAAAATTTCTATATAATTGTGTAGAAGTTTGAATTCGAATACAAGTGGCTTTATGGAAAATATGCATGCACAAATGAATACAAAGGAATGAAGATGAAAATAATTCAAACTCATGAACATGGGGGACCCAACTTACCCACCTTAATTTACAAATTAGAGCTAATGCACATGCTAATGGCCATTAAAGCTTCATGCATATTTAAATGGGGATTAACACATGCTAATGATTACTTGGCAACCACGCTTTCTAAGGGATAGTTTGGGTAGTTCCCAAAAAATTGAATTAGGGTTTTGTACATGTATAAATACCCTTTATGTTCATGTAATTATGCTCTCTTCCTTTAAGCTCTTTAATTTAGGATCAAAAATAAAACAAAGCCCTCTTTCCTTTCATGGCTACTTAGCCATTTCTTTCATGTAATTTTATTTTGGCAGTTTTAATTCAAGTCTTCTCTTGTTTATTTTTTTTCCTTTCATGATAGTGGTTAATTTATTTTTCATGCTAGTAGATTAGTTTTATTTCTTTTTAATTGGCTCTCTTTTTATTTTACCACTCTTTTTCTCTTGTTTTTTCCCTCTCATGTTGCATGCTACAATTGTTGATATGATAACAAATATGAGAGACTAAACCCTTCAATTTAGGGTTAATGAAGCTCTCTAATCATGTAGCTTCAACATAGGTTGATAATTATTGATCTCTTTTTGTGCTTAATGGAAAAATGGATGTTGATGTGATTTATTGTTTCATGTTGAATTTGTTAGTCTATGTCGTTCAAAAAAATGAGCTATGCTTAAACACATTGTTCATAAATTGGCTCTTTATCTAAATATGATTATGGAAATAAAGTGAAATTACAATCAAAATTTATGGTCTATATTTCTAATCAATAGTTAATAGGCCATACTTAAAATAGATTTTATTTTCAACTTCATTGTCATTTTCCATGAGAATTAAAAGTGATTTAAAGGCTGTATGAAAGTTTGATGGCTTATGCTGGGCTAATTAATAGCACAATATGTCATACTTATAATAAACACATAAATTAAATTCACTAAAGACCAAAAAAAGAGATCATAATTTCATATTTTGTTGAACTATGTGATCTAGAGAGTGGATTGATATCTAAATTGCTATAAATTTTCATATTTCTATCAATTTTCTTTCACTAGTTTTTCAACATTTTTAGTTCAACACTCTCAAATTTTGATTAATTTGATTGAATGGAATTTTAAAATCTAATAATTCCTTGCGGATCAACCCGCCCTCGCCACGTACTAACATTTGTACGCCTTACGCTTGCGATTAATTTAAAAAAAAAATCGTTCATCCATTTTCTAATCCGATAGGGAATCGGCCGACACGAACAAGATTTTGACGCCGTTACCGGAGAATTTGCTCTGATTTTAATTTTCTATTCTTCAAATAATTTTTGTTTGATATTTGTGTGTGTTGCATTTGAAAAAAAAAATTGTTGTGTGTTGTGTGATTCTAGTATGATTGTGTGCAACTTCTTGTTGTTTAGCGTTCTATTTGCATTTCCTTATTTGAAAAAAAAAAGTACACAATCTCATTTGTTAAAGAAAAAAATTCCATTTCATTTTGCATTTACAACTTTCATTTTGCAATTTCTTTTCTTTTTACAATTTCATATTGCCATCGTCTTCGCTTCTACTTCGAAACAAACCTTCTCTGTCACTTCATCACCTCTGCGCCACAGCCATATAACTGCAACAAGCTCACACCACTGCTCTGCACATCATAACTACCACATTTCTGCCTTGAGCACTCCCCTCTTGGCTGACCACAAACCAACACCTCTATTTCAACCTACAACTGCATATACCATTTTGATTTGCCATCTTCATTTGCGAATGCCCCATCTACAAAACTTCCTTGCACATACATTAACCGCCTACCATCCCACTGACCAAACTGTCTACACATTCCAGCAACTACAATTTCCATAACAACTACAACTGTTCTCCGCCTCACACCCCAAACAAATGCAGTCCAAAAATCATCACACTTGAACTTCTTATCCTGTCGACAGTCCATTCCACACCTCCCTTTCGTCAGGCTTCTACTTCTTCCACATTCCACCACCATCACAAACCTCTACACCCGTATTCTTCATACTTTTACCATACTTCAGATTCACGTTATCACCATACTTCACACAAAACTGCACCCGCATCCTTCATCAACCACTGACCTCAGCAACATACCACTGTTCGCTTGCTCGCTTTCCACTGTCAGTCCAAATACCACAGTGCCATCCTCTGACAGCTACCCCATCTCCAAATAACTTCAATTACGTACACGTCCACTAACTCCTCTACAAACTACAACCTGCCTTGCAATCCACTCTTGTGCAAACTGTGCCACTGTCAATTGCTTTACATACATCCTCATCATATCACCACTACCGTACATCACTGTTATACACTCTCCAACAACTTCTGCTCACCACTGCTTTATTGACATATCACACATCAGTCGATTACATGCTCAATCACACAAACATTATAACAGACAACCTACTTCATCAAACTGCCATCACGGTCATTACTTCTCCATCACTTGCTGCCATTGCTCAAACAACCCGCTGCAACTTCAATTACCAAACAACAGCCAAAAGAAAAAGAAAAAAACTGTTGCATTACCACCTCCATCCCCTTTCCTTCAATGATCACTGCATAGCACTGCATCCTCCAAAAACAATTCACCACCAACATTTCCAGACCTGAAACCATAAACTACATACAACAACAACACATACCACTTCATCATTTTACTCTCTGACCATCCCCACTTGACAACAACCCCTGCACCATACATCAATTCTGCCTTGCTAACACTGCATCATACCATTGCCTCATGACAGGCATCTGACTTCCCCCTACACAGTTCAACTGCCTCCAGTCTACACTGCACCTCCGTCAACACCCACCTGCACCAACATTTGACATTCATCGAAACCAAAATGGTTCCATCCCCATATCACCACACTGTCAACAGTTCTCAACGACAATCCAACAATCATACCTGTTACAGCAGCCTCTACCAGCAGCGACTTCCATTTCTCTAATATAATTACATCAATCTCGATATCTGCTTCTGAAAGCCAAATTGACAAAATCCCCGTATCTGCACTCGCTACTTCCTCAATATCGAGCAACTCCTCTTTAAGCACAATCAAGCCATACTTCAACCGCGATCAAACGCCAGAACAACTAGAACTGCCGCCACTCAATCGCCAGCAATCGACACCAGAACTCCTTCTGCAACCTTCCACTACCCATAGCAGTCTTCTTCATCTGTCCACCTCTTTCAACAGTAATCAACGTAACTTCAATTCCCCCCCTCAGACAGATTCCAATAAAAAATAGGATTTTGATTTTTGAAATTGAATGCGAGATGTTGGAAGTTCAAATGTGAGTGTTCTGTGCTAATTCATTTTCTTTAATAAAGAAGGTAGATAATTGTTAAATTGGGCTGGGTACAAGATTTTTTTTTATGTGGGAATGGTGAATTTTTTTTTGTTGTAAAAGTTTGTTAAATTTTTATGGGCCGGGTAGAAACTTGTTAAATTTGATATTTGGGTTTGTTTGTAGTAATGGTGAATTTTTTTTTGTGTTTAATTTTTTTTTTGAGTTATGAGTTTTATTTTTGAGTTTCTTCATTGATTATAAAAAACATGCAGGTTTTAATTTTTTTTATTTGCTTTGTTTACACTTGTGGTTTTCAATTTATCTATGCTTTCATTTTCAAATAATTTTAAAAAAAGGGGTTTGCTCAAGTAGTTGTAAATTTGTTTTGTTTACCCTTTAAAAAATATTAGTTGTAAATTTGCTTTGTTTTGTTTAATTTGCTTTAAGTTTCATCCTAGTTTTTTATAAATATTATATATACCTTGTTTTTAGTTTCAGGTTGCAGAAGCAGAAATTCAAAGGAAGAATTGCTTGCTAAAAAATAAATTACTTTGCTTGCTTATAAAAAAAAATCGCTGCTTAAAAAAATAATTTGCTAATAATTCTGCACGCTTTGGTATCGTGCCCCTTATCCCTTTTTTTCACTGTTCATTACTTGCATTTTAGAAAAAAAATTCAAAAAAAATCCATTCGTAGTTGCATTATTAATTCATTTATAATTTCAGTTTTTCAATTCATCTTAGAATTTGATTAATAATAACGGTTAGATATCGATAATCCGTGATTGTATATTGACAAGTTGTCCTCTTTTGACAATTTAATTTCTTGGTGTCTAGGCTACGGTAGAGCAATAATCAATTATAAATATTACAGTGATTCGTAATATTATACTAAATTATTTCTCTGAAATTACTTAAACATTCGGCTGTAGTGCTATGGTGATTCGTGGTGCACCGATAAATCATGTCTGTTACATGGCTGAGAACTATTTTGTTGAATTAAGACAAAGAGTGCTTATACAATTTTGGGTTAGGAGCTAACTTAAGTTAGAAAATTTGTAATTAAATCATTGCATTCATTTAATTGAATCAGTTCATGCATATTTAAAAAAAAATCTTTCCAAAACTAAAAAAATTATGAATATTTCTTAACTTAGTTTTTTTTAATCAAAAACAAAAATCCAAAAAAAAATTGATTTAGTTCTTTTTAGAAAAGTAAAAATCCAAAAAAATATTAAACCTTTTCAAAAATAAAAAAATAAAAATCCAAAAATGAAGTAAAAATAAATTTCGAAAAATAAATTCCTTTTAATAAATAGTGTTCTTTTATAAAAAAAATACAAAAACATCCTGCAAATATCTGAGTTCTCTACTTACATGAATTTTATGATAGTTGTGAAAATCAATATAATGTGTGACGCCCCACCTCTATACCCACACTAGCCAAGAACACTACGGTGTAATGCTGTCAACTAGCATGGAGAATAAGGCTGTTGAGGAGCGACCATCCATGTAACTTCTTTGTGCGAGCACCGATATGTCAGATAGTATAGCATGCATTTCATTTAAAGAGGAAATCCGACATACCGATACAAACTCAAAGCTATCACACGGTGGCTATAAATAATCTTCGGAAACGAACATAGAAATAAGCATAACACAATCAGTCACAGACATCCATATCACAAAGGCGGAAAAAGATATGAATATATAACTAACACATGAAAGTGTATATCAGAGTAATGGTCAGAAAGATCCACAATAGTACAAAAGAATAGCAGCACGTGCTATACAAAAGAATACACCTATAAGTCTATCTCTCTAGAGTATACGACAAAAGTTACTAATCTATGTAGTTAGCCAAAAGTCAGAATAGTAAATCCCTGGAGGAGAAGTCAAGCAGAAGCACATGTAACATCTCGGTCTGACCCGAGTATTATTCATAAGAAAATAATAAACGGATCAGTCTAGCTATAAATATCAGATGACATGATATAGAATAATAAGTATGGCATAAACATTTAATAACCATAATGACATACTAACATAAGTATGTAAATGAACATCAATAAGAGATAAATCGATATCATAAAAATCTTCTCAAAGATCCAAAGAGGGCATCATACCCTAAACTTGTACTCATAACAAGTCAATGACACAAATTCCAGAAATCAACACAAGAAATCCAGAAATCATAAAAAGGGAAGGAGGCCTATCACATGACGGTCCGAAGACCATGGGGAGCTACCCCATATGTGTGAGTCGAAATCACACAGATTGAGGTCTAGACTAACCAAGAAGGCAAAAAGGTATGTGTGAGTGGAATCACACAAGTGGTGTCTAGTCTAACCTCGCAAACAAAAGATATGTGTGAGTGAAATCACACAAGTGGTGTCTAGACTAACCAAGCGACCAAAAAGGTATGTGTGAGTGGAATCACACAAGTGGTGTCTAGTCTAACCAAGCAAACAAGAGACATCGCACAATTGCTAGTCTAAATCATAAGAATGATCGTCATGATCAACGAGAAGTGTCAATTACACTAAGCTAGTAAATATAAAAGTTTAGCTTTATGTCCCATAACCACTTGCTTAACTTAAATATTTACGAACAAACTGTAAATCTTCACTAGAAAATTGTCACAAGTGGTTCAATCGAACAAGTCCAAGAATTAACCGACGAAGTGAACGCAAGTGTTTCATACCACTTGTTTCACTAAGCCGTTTAATTAGATTTCTCATCCGAGTGAGGTAGAGGTTTGTATATACTAATAGATTAGAAAACGGTTTAAGAAAAGAGCTTTGTTACTGAAAATAGAGTTGAAATCATTTTGTTGAAAGAGTTTTGATATTTACTACTAGTATTGAAACCTTTATATTTTTAAAGTGACAAATCACAGAAGAGAGTGTAGAAACAATCATCACAAAAATCACATTCGGAGATGTGAACAAAATCCAAGGAAATCATCTCAAAAGCATCAAAGTGGAAGTTCCCCAACGACCAAACGTGGCCGAGATAACCAGAGGTAGTTTATCTCGAAGAATGGTCAACTCAGCATCTCAACAAAGCAAGTTCTGTTGAATGATTTTCAGATAAGATCCCCTACGGAGGGGGGCCCAGGGGGGGTGGCAACCTCCCGTGGTGGGGGTGCGGGGGCAACGCCACCGCTTACGGGGTTCGACCTGCCCGGTCAGGTCGCGGGGGTCCAGGGGGCAGCGCCCCCGGCGGGGTGCGGGGCAGCGCCCCGTCCAAAACGGTACGACCTAGTGAAGGCAAAATGAGGTCTAACGACCTAAGGGGAATAGGGTCGAGCGACCTAATGGTTGCGACCTAGGGGTCTAAGGGGTCAAGCGACCTAGTGGTGTTCGCGAGTTAAGGGAACCAAGGCCGAGCGACCTAACACTCGAACGACCTAAGGAAGCAAGGGGAAAGCGACCTTTCGTAGGAATGAGGCCTAACGACCTAGGGAAAATGCTCGTGTGACCTAAGTGGTCATACGACCTAAAGTTAATATGGTCAAGCGACCTAAGGGGACATCGGGTCAAGTGAACTAAAGACGCCGCGACCTAGCGACCTATCGAAATAAAAGAAGCGAGCGACCTAACTCAACCAGCGACCTACGACCTAGCGAGGTAAACGGTCAAGCGACCTAACAATATAAGGCCGAGCGAGTTAAGGGGGTCAACGACCTAACAGAGACACGCGACCTAATAAAGGAACGCGACCTAAAGGCACGCGACCTAGCGATTTAAGAGGCGAGCGACCTAAGGGTTACGACCTAAGAGTCGAACGACTTAGCGTGGAGGCGACCTAAAAGCCATAGGGCCTAACGACCTAAGGTCATACGACCTAGCGACCTAAAGCCATACGACCTAACGACCTAAGGTCATACGACCTAGTGACCTACGGTCCATACGACCTAGCGACCTAAGGTCCATACGACCTAAATCCGAAGTGAAGATTCAAGGCAGTGCGACCTAGCGCGATAACACACGAGCGACCTAAGGGTTAGGTCGCGAGCGACCTAACTCCGAACACCAAAAATGGCCAGAACGACCTAAGTGCAGAAAATTCACCAAAACGCTAAAAATTGGAGTTTTTCGCCAATCCAAACCAAATGCTAATATGCATGCAAAAATGATAGGGAATCATTCCCAACAGTCCAATATAGTTATAGGCTAGAATTGTGAGATAAAAATCTCACCTTTGCACCAAAAACCAATGCAAATGAAGAACAAAGCAAGCAAGAATCAATCCCTCTTCAATCCCAATGCAAGAAGCTTGAATCCAATGTCTTCTTGTTGAATTTGGAGTTGAATGATGGATTTGAAGTTGAATTTGAGCTTGGAGTTTTAATTTCCCATTCACACCACCATTTTTGAAGAAGTTTGAAGGTTTAAAGCAATTAGAAAGTTATGAAGAGAAGAGGGTGGAGTTTGGGTTTAAAAGGCTAAAAGCCCAACTAACGTCTCAAGTGAAAAAGTGGTGAAATTCCACCAACTCCAAACATATCAATGCTTATACTTTAAAAGATTGCAAACGTCATTTTGAACTCAATGGAGGTGGTCTCGAGTCCTAATTTGACCGTATGCAAAAAGTAGCTTTTTGGACAAAAATCCAGTTGACAAGTAAATATTTAAATAAAATATCTAAATGTTAAATCGTGAAATATGCGGGTTGTTACATAATGCATATAATTTCACTCCAAATTCTTACGGGTATTTTAACAACAACAATTATGCAAACAATTCGAATTTTGAACCGCAAAATTTTCAAAATGATGAACAACCGTCAAATCTTGAAAAAACCATTGAAATGATTTCTTCATTACTTGAACTGGTTACACTACAAAATCAAAGGATGACGACATATGCAATAACTCAAGTCAAGAATTCAAAATAATCCAAATTTGAATTCACTTTAGACTTCAAATGATTTCGATTATAAGTCATGCCAATACAACCTCGAACTCCAAAATGAATTTCAAAACTGAAACAAAAATGTTAAACAACTTCTCAAATAATTTTGGCAATGGAAGTAATCTCGATTACAATACAATTGATAATTTTTGTTCTCAACAAATCCAAATCGAAAGTTCTCAAGTTAATAATTATAAATTGAATTTTGTTGAGCAAATGGACGAGATTTACAATGATCACATGGACTTGTTACCTGAAACCTACAAAAATACTCGTGAGAAACAAAATCAAGTCCATACGTGTGACGAGTCAGGTGATAATCCACCTTTTACCAAAATTGATGATTTTCAAATTACTTTTGAAATTGAAAATGACAATCGTAATGAAGTTGTTGAAAATTTGGTAATTGAGTTGGATTTCAATTCTTTTGAGGGTGTGAAACTTGATTTAAAATCCGATCTTCCTTCCTTCGATTTTGAAAATTTGAATACAACAATTTTGGATTTTGAACTTGATTTACACAATGAATTAGTTGATAATCCAACAAAGAAAGACGAATTTAATGAACATGAATTTTTTGAACTTTTCGATGACGAGTTTTTGAATTTTGAAGGGGAAGATTTTAATCACCATATTGATTTGGAAATCAATAATTTTGAAGAATTCGCCAATGATGAGCTTGAATTTTAATTTGGTGAAAATAAACTTAAACTTCAATTAATCGTTTTATCAACCCCAAAAACCATCGAAAATAAAACAACTCACGCAAATTTTAATAAAACGACATTTGTTTTTCTAAATCAACATTCAACTTCCAAATCTTTTATGATTTGGTTTTCCGTGCTTAAGCTATGTCTTGCATACTTGAAGAGACAAATGAATTGGTCTTTGAAAGGCTGTTTCATTTACTCTCTAACAGCATATTTTCTAATGTCATGTGAATACCGTTTATTTTCATGTAAATATAGGTCATATTTTTATTTTTGTTTTCTTTTTCTCCATTCACCTGGGTTGACTGTAGGGACACAGTCAAAATCAAGTGTGGGGGGAGTCTCATCTTTATTTTTATTTTTTTCATGGTTTAATTTTTCATTTTCTTTGCAAAATTTAAAAAAATATCAAAAATATAAATTTTAACTTTTTGATTTATTTCAAAAGAAACACTATAGGATAAATATATGGTTTTGGTTAATTAAATTGAAAATTTTGAAATTTTATTTGTATTAAAAAAATAAGAATCAAGTTTGATTACAAATAACGATGGTTTAACTAGTATATATAGAAAGGTTCATACATGTTAATTATGTAGTATATCCTAATTGAAAATTTTTGTTTAAAAAAATGGTGAATTTAAATAAAGAATATAACAATTTTTGTCTTCTAAGTTAAATAGTGCTAACATGATTTTGCAAAAAGTATCTCTTGAAAAAAAAACAAAAAAAAACCAAAAAAAAAATATATTTGTATATATGTATATAATTTTTATTAACACCTAGAGTCATGTGTTCACTCACCATGCTCTATACCCTTCTCATGTAAGCCCGAAAGGTAGTGCACGATCAGTATATCCGGCCTCAGTTTATCTGAGTTAGGTGTATGTATATAAATATTCTTTTAACAATGCATACAGTCGATAAGTGTTCACATTTGTGTGTTCACTCATCACGCTCTGTATTCTTCTCACATAAGTCTACAAGGCAGTGCATGGGTAATATATCTAGCCTCAGTTTACTTGAGTTAGGCCTATTTAAATATTTTTAATATCAATAAAATTTTCGAAAAAAATTAAGAGAGTAAGCAATTGAAATCAAATCACTATTTTTACTTATTTGATTTTACTTGTTATTGAAAAGAAAAGAAAATACCGCTTTGAAAAACTTTGATATTTCACTAAGGATCCATTTCATAGTTACACTATGTTATCAACCGAAACAACGAGTTAAACTTTAGTGTATTTGCTATGATAACATAATTTTTGTTGGAATTTTGGTGAATAAATGACATAAAAATTCAAGATTATGACCAAAACCTGTATTTAACTTATTTGTGTTAATTTAAAAGTGAATTCTTCGTTTTCAAAAACTTGCATTCATCCTATTGTAAATAAATCTTACATTTTGTAAGTATTTTTCGTTTTGCATTTGGATTTTGTGGGTAGTATCCGTTGAAAGCCCTAATGAGACAACACTCTTCCTACTGGAGCCAACTTGAGGTTTAACGGCTTGTTGCATATGCTCCTATGCAGTTAAAGCGCTCGGCAGATTCAATGCGGTGGAGGTGCAAAAAGTCATAGCGGGGGTACAGCGAGAATATAGCGGATGATTCTAAAATAGCATATAAAACTCGTACTTAATGTTTTTACAAATATATAAATGGTAATTAAATGAAAATTTAACATTAAATTGAATTATAATTAATGCATAAATAATTTTAAATAAAAACATGTGCGAATATACTGTAAATTAACGTAAAACTGTTATATAACATAATTGAATTTAGTAAGAATGTTAGAATATTTTCATTTCTTAAAATATGTTAAAAATTCAAATTCAATTAAATAAATCAATTTCATAATTTTTATAATGTATAAATATTATTTTTCAATTCATTTCTTTTAAAGAAGATACAGCAAAAATATCGGAATATAGCGGGAATAACGGGATATAGTGAAAATAGCGGAGCTTAAAGCGAAAAGACTATATTGGAGCTATATGGAAAAATCATAGCGAAAGAAATCCACTATGAGATATAGTAGGGTTATAGCAAGTTAATAGCGGGACATTAACTACATGGATATGCTCAGTGCAATCGTGCTCCCTAGAAAAACGGAGTTATCTTAGTTTTAGTTTATTCGAGGATGAGTAAAAAGATAAGTGTCGGGGTTTTTGATGCGCACGTAAATGTGCATATTTTTACTTCCATATTTTATCGAATTTAAATGATCATATAGGGTGTTTTAACATATTTAAACCAAAATTCAAATTATTTTCAAATCGTCACATATTCATCTTCATGTAGAGGCAAAAAGGTCATTTTTGTGCATATATTAATTTTAGAAAATTTAATTGAAAATTTCAAAATTATTTTGTAGTCATTTGAATTCAAATACAAGTGGTTTCATGGAAAATATGACCGGCTAACCACGGTTAAAATGTTGCAGTTCAGTCGATACAACCGACAATGGTTAACCGAATATCAGTTAACCGAACCTCACGTTAGTTTAGGTTAACCGTAAAAATTAACCGATTTGCGTGGTTAATCGACCGCGCTCACCCCTAAGCTCTTTAGTTTAGGATCAAAAATGAAACAAAGCTCTCTTTCTTTTCATGGCTGCTTAGTTATTTCTTTCATGTAATTTTATTTTGATGCAATTTTAATTCAAGTGTTCTCTTGTTTATTTTTTTCTTTCAAGTTCGTAGTTGATTTATTTTTCATGCAAGTAGATTAGTTTATTTTTTATGCAAGTTGATTAGTTTTATTTCTTTTTAATTAGTTCTCTTTTTATTTTAGCTCTCTTTTTCTCTTATTTTTATTTCATATTGCATGCTACAACCGTTGATATGATAACAAATATGAGAGGCTAAACTCCTTCAATTTAGGGGTAATGAAGCTGTCCAATCATGTAGCTTCAACATAGTTTGATAATTACTGATCTCGTTTTGTGCTTAATGGAAAAATGGATGTTGGTGTGATTTATTATTTCATGTTGAATTTGATAATCTATGTTGTTCATAACAAATAGGTTTAGAAAACCGTCGAACGAATTTAAATTTAAAATAACCGCAAGCGCACGGCGTACGAATGTAGCACGTATGCGAGTACAGGTCGATCCACAGGAAAGTGTAGATTTTAAAATTCTATTCAATCAAATTAAACCAAAGTCGATGGATTGTTAACTCTCTAAAAGAAAGCAAAAACAAGCTTAAACTAAGGAAAATACAAATAAGAGAATAAACAGTAATTTAGAGGAAAATCCCCTCTCATGATCACATAAATTAACATAATGAAATTATGATCTCTTTTTGGTCATTTGTGAGTTTAGTTGATGCATTTATCACAAGCATGACCTAATTGTGTTATTGATTAACACACTTTAGCCATCAAACTTTAATACACCCTCTAACCCACTTACTATCTTTAATGAAAATGATATGAAATTAAAAGTAGAATCTATTTTAAGCATGGCTTATTAATTATTGAATTAGAAACATAAACCATCAAATTTTGATTCTAAATCCACTTCTATTACCATAATCATATGTACATGAAGAGGTAATTAGTGATTCATATGACTAAGTATAGCTTATTTGTTTTGAACAACATAAGCTATCAAACTCAATATTAAACACAAAATCACACAAACATCCTACTTTCCATTAAGCACAAAAGAGACATAACATCAAAACGTTGCATCTACATGATTCAAGAGAGCTTCATTACCCCTAAATTTAGCGATTAGCCTCTCATTTGTGTTATCATATCAACACAAGTAGAAAGCAACATGGAAAAAACAAAACAAAAAGAAGAGAATATGAAAGCTAATGGAAAAGAGAACTTTTCTACTTGCATAAAAGAAAAGAAATCTACACTACAACATGAAAGGAAATAAACAAGAAAAGAAGAAAAGAGCATGTATTTAAAGATGTATAAAAAGAAATTACATGAAATAAAAATGGCTAAGTAGCCATGAAAATAAAAGAGGCGCTTTCTTTTATTTTGTGCCTAAAACTAATGAAGAGGAAGAGGAGTGTTACATGAAACATAAGTGGTATATATACATGTCTTAAACCCTAATTCATATTTTGGAAAACGCCCAAATTGCCCTTGAGGTAGTGTGGTGGCCAAGTAATCATTAACATCCACTAATCCCCCACTTAAATGTGCATGAAGCTTTTATGTCCTTTTATCATGTGCTTAGCTTCTAATTGAAAATCAAGATAAGTGGATGGGGTCCTCCATGATCATCACTTTGAATGATTTCCATCTTCATTTATTCTCTTCACTCTTGTGCATGCGTGTATTATCATGAAGCCACTTGTAAAATTCACCAAATTTCCTACAAAACAACAAAGAAAATTCCAAGTATATTTTCACAATTTAATAAATGCATAAAAATGACCATTTTGCCCTTGGATAAAGATGACTATGTGACAAATTGAAAATAATTTGAATTTTGGTTTAAACATGTGAAAATACCCAATATGATCATTTATTTAATTTAAATAGATTAAATATTGTGGTAAAAATATGCACATTTACGTGCACATCACTATGCTTAAACACATTATTCATAAATTGCCTCTTCATCTACATAAGATTATGGCAATAAAGTGAAATTATAATCAAAATTTGATGGTCTATATTTCTAATCAATAGTTAATAGGCCATACATAAAATATATTTTATTTCAACTTCATTGTCATTTTTCATGAGAATTAAAAGTGATTTAAAGGTTGTGTTATAGTTTGATGGCTTATGTTGGGCTAATTAATAGCACAAATATGTCATACTTATGATAAACACGTCAATTAAATTCACCAATAATAAAAAAAGATCATAATTTCATATTTTGTTGAACTATGTGATCTAGTGAGTGGAATTATCTCTAAAGCCTTTAAACTCTCATATTTCTATCACTTTTCTTTTGCCAGTTTTCTACATTTTTAGTTTAACACTCTCAAACTTTGGTCAATTTGATTGAATAGAATTTTAAAATCTAACAATTACATACGGATCGACCCGTACTTTCCACATACTAACATTTGTATGTCGTACGCTAGCGGTTAATTTTAATTGAAATTCGTTTATCCGTTTTCTAATTCGATAGAGAATTGACCGACGCGAACAAGTTTTTGGAAATTTCCTTTTGAAAATCGATGACAATAACTAAAAATAAAAACTGCTACACTGCCTAACATATCACACCTCATCATCATAATTCATCAACCACAACCACTTTACCATCCCCTACAAAACTCGCATATTCCTAATCTCCATCAACCACTAGCCACTCTGTCACACTTCAACTACACTGCTCAACTGACATCTACCATCGTCACATATATAAAAAAAAGACAGAATTTTTTTCCACCACAACATTAATCGCTAGTTTTAAAGAACAAGAAATTTGGCTTTGGGGGAATTTCAATTTTTTTTCGGAACAAGCAAGAAACCATGTTATAGGAATTAGTTTGTCTTGAGTGATTAATTTTGTTCTACCGGTTTGATTAATTTGGGGAACGAAAAGTTTTTGGTTAGTGTTGTTTTTGGACCAGGCTGAAACTTGAGTAATTGGATTTCATATTTTTTTGTCTTTCTTACATAGTTTTAAGTTTGAAGTAATTTTATTTTCTTCTCCTTAAAAAAAGTTGCTTTTATTTTGTTTTGTTGTTTTACCTTTCAAAAAAATATTTTGTTTTGTTTTAAGTTTCATCCTTATATATATATATAACTGTATATATATGTGTATCTTGTTTTTAATTTTCAGGTTGTAGGAAATAAGAGGAAAGATTTGCTTGCCAAAAAAATAAATTGCTCGCTTGCTTGCTTTAAAAAAATTGCCGCTTTAAAAATAAATTGCTAATATTCTGCATACTTTGGTATCATGCCCCTTTATCCCTTGTTTTTACCTTGATTTGCATTGTTGATTGCTTGCATTTAAAAAAAATATTTTCAAAAGCAAAACAAAATATTTCATTCGTAGTTGCATTGTTAATAGACATTTATTTTCAGTTTTGCATTTCTAACTAGAGGTTTAATGAATAGTTATGGGTACAAAATCAATAACGCTTAATTGTATATTGACAAGTTGTCCTCTTTCGACAATTTAATTTCTCAGTGTCTAGACTACGGCAGAGCAATAACCATTAATAAATATTACGCTGATTCGTAGATACTATAGTGGTTGTTTCTCTGAAGGTACTTAAACCTTCGACTGCACTGTCACGGTGAATCGTGGTGCACCAATAAATCATGTCTGTTACATGGCTGAGAACTGTCTTGTTGGATTAAGACAAAGTGTGATTGTACAATTTTGGAGGAGCTACTTAGGGTAGAAAATTTGTAATTAAACCCTTGCATTCATTTAGTTGTACTACTTCATGCATATTTAAAAAAAAGAAAAAAAAATTCAAAATCCAAAACTAAAAAAATTATACATATTTCGTAACTTAGTTTTAAATCCTTTTCTTTTGAAATTTTTAGATAAAAAATAAAAAATCCAAAAGAAATTTAAGTTAGTTTCTTTAAAAAAACAAAAATTCAAAAAAATTAAAAATCTTTTCAAAAACAAAAAAATTTCAAAAACAAAAAATAATTTCCAAAAACAAAACAAAAATCAAATTTTCTTTTCAAAAATAAATTGTCCTTTGTGAATAATTTTCCCTTATAAAAAAATCCAAAAAAAACATCTTGAAAATGTCCAAATTCTCATATTCGTTGGAGTTTTACAATGGTTGTGAAAATCAATATAATCCACATAATTTCACACCAAATTCTTATGGATATTTCAGTAATAATTATTGTGTAAACAATTAGAATTTTTAACCATAAAATTTTCAAAACGATGACCAACCCTCAAACCTTGAAAATAGCATTTCATCTTTACTTGAACCCTCTACACAACAAAATCAAAGGATAAATGAATTATGTAATTCATACTTGTGCGACAACTCAAGTTAAAGTTTTCAAAACAATCGAAATTTGAATTCACTTCAAAATTCAAATGACTTCGATTATAACTCATGCCAATTCAATTTCGAACTCCAAAATGAATTTCAAAATCGAAATGAAAATGTGAACCAACTTTTAAATTATTTTGGCAATGAGAATAATCTTGAGCATGGCACAATGGACAATTTTCATTCTCAACAATTTCAAATTGAGAATCCTCGAGTTAATAATTATAAATTGGATTTTGTTGAACAAATGGACGAAATTAATGATGAACACACGAATTTATTGTTGAAACATATATGAAACAATGCTAGAAACAAAATCAAATCCCAACGTGTGACGAGTCAAATGATAATCCATCTTTTACCCAAATCGATGATTTTCAGATAACAACTTTTGAAACTGAAAAAGACAATCTTAATGAAGTAGTTGAAAATATGGTAATTGAGTTGGATTTCAATTCTTTTGAGGGTAAGAAACTCGATTTAAATTTCAATCTTCCCTTCCCCGATTTTCAAAATATGAATACAACAACTTTGGATTTTGAACTTGATTTTGCGATGAAGTTGCGAATAAGTCAATAAAGGATGACGAATTCAATGAACATGATTTCTTTGGACTTTTCGAAGACGATTTTTTGAATTCGAAAGGGGAAGATTTAAATCACCATTTCGATTTTGAAATCGATAATTCTGAAGAAGTTTTCAATGACGAGTTTGAATTTCAATTTAGGGAAAATAAACTTGAATTTCAATCAATTATTTTATTAACTCCAAAAATCATCGAAAATAAAACGACTCGTACGATTTTTAATAAAACGACATTTGTTTTTCCAAATCAACATTCAGCTCCAAAATCTTTTATGGTTTGGTTTTTCGTGCTTAAGCTGTGTCTCTCATACTTACGAGACAAATAAATTTTTCTTTGGAAGACATGTTCATTTACTCTTTGACGATATACTTTCTGATGTCGTGTAAATAATAACCTTTTCATTTTCTTGTAAATATAGGTCATATTTTTATTTTAGTTTTCTCCTTTCACTTGAGTTGACTGTGGGGACATTGTCAAAATCAAGTGTGGGGGGAGTCTCATCTTCATTTTTAGTTTTTTCTGGTTTATTTTTACATTTTCTTTTCAAAATTTGAAATAAAATCTCGAAAACAAACTTTTTTTAAGCGTTTTGATTTATTTCTAAAGAAACACTATAGGATAAATATATGGTTTTAGTTAATTAAATTGAAATTTTTGAAAAGCTATTTGTCTCAATAAAAATAAAAATAAAGTTTGATTACAAATAACGACGATTTAACTCGTATATAGGAAGGTTCATAAGTGTTAATTATGAAAAATAACCTAATTGAAAATCGTTGTTTTGAAAATTGGTGAATTGACATTTTTTATCTTCTAAGTTAAATGGCGCTAAGATGATATTGCAAAACTCTTTCTTAAAAAAACAAAAAAAATATAAAAAAAAACTAAAAAAAAACTAAAAATATTTATATATATGTGTGTGTGTGTGTTATTAACACCTAGACTCGTGTATCTACACTTGTGTGTTCACTCATCATGCTCTATACCCTTCTCACGTAAGCCCGAAAGATAGTGCACGATCGGTTTATCTCGTCTCAGTATATCTGAGTTAGGTGTACGTATATAAAAAATTCTTTCATTAATAATGCCTATGGTCAATTAGTGTACAAACTTGTGTGTACACTCGCCATACTCTATATTCCCCTCACATAAACCAGCAAGGTAGTGCATGGGTAGTATATTTGGCCTCAGTTTATCTGAGTTAGACATATGTAAATATTGTTAATATTTATAAAATTTTAAAATAAGAGAGAGTAAGCAATTGAAATCCTACCACTATTTTTACTTATTTGATTCTATTTTTATTCAAAAGAAATGAAAATACCACTTTGATAAACTTTGATAATCAACTAAGGATCTATTTCATAGTTGCACTGTGTCATCAACCGAAACAACGAGTTAAACTATAATCTATTTGTTATGTTAACTTAATTTTTGTTGGAAGTTTTGACGAGTAAATGACTTAAATTTTCAAGATAATGACTAAAACTTATATTTAACTTATTCGTGTCAATTTAAAAATAAGTCCTTCTTTTGTAGATATTTTCAAAAACTTTCATCCATCTCTTTGTAAATAAATCATGCATTTAGGAATTTTTCACTTGGCATTTGGATTTTGTGGGTAGTATCTGCTGAAAACCCTCACGAGACAACACTCGTCCTACTAGGGACACCAAGAGATTTAACGGCTTGTTGCATACGCTCAATACAATCATATTTCCTACGAAAATGGATTTATCTTAGTTTTTAGTTTCTTCGAGGACGAATAAAAAGATAAGTGTAGGGGTATTTGACGTGCACGCAAATGTGCATGTTTTTACCACCATATTTAATCTAATTTAATTCAATAAATGATCATATTTGGTGTTTTTACATGTTTAAACCAAAATTCAAATTATTTTCAAATCGTCACATATTCATCTTCATATAGGGGAAAGATGGTAATTTTCGTGCATATACTAATTTTAGACAATTTACTTGAAATTCCTATATTATTTTGTAGGAATTTGGCTTCAAATTACAAGTGGCTTCATGGAAAATATGCATACACAAGTGAATAAAAAGGAATGAAGATGGAAATAATTCATTTCATGAAACATGGAGGATCCCACCTATACACATACCTTGATGTACAAATAAGAGCTATTGCATGTGCTAATGGCCATTGTGATGACCCGCCCTTTCGACCCTCGAAAATCAACATAAATTCGCTCATTGTAGAACATGCCAAACGATCGAGTGCCGGAAAGACAGATTGTTGAGGGAAAAGAAAGTAGGTAGAAGAAAGAAGAAACTAAACAAAAACATATCTCATAGTTATGACGCCCCACCTCTATATCCACGCTAGCCAAGGACACTACGAAGTAATGCCGTCAACTAGCGCGAAGAATAAGGCTGTTGAGGAGCGACCATCCGTGTAATTGCTTTGTGCGAGCACCGATATGTCAGATAGTTTAAGATGCATTTCATTTCAAGATGGAATCCGACATGGCGATACAAACTCAAAGCTACTACACAGTGGCAATATATAATCTTCGGAAACAAATATAGAAATAAGCATAACACAAATCAGTCACAGACATCCATATCACAAAGGCAGAAACAGATATGAATATAACACTAAGAAGTGTTTATCAGAGTAGTGGTCAAACAAGATCCACAATATAACAAAATAATAGATGCAAGTGCTAGAAAAAAGAATATGTATGCATCAAGGAGTCTATATCTCGAATGTATACCAACAAAAACTACAAATCTAATGTAGTTAGCCAAAAGTCAGATAATACTCCCAGATGAGGAGCCAAGCAGAAGCACCTATAATATCTCGGTCTGACCCGAGTATTATTTAATAAGAAAATAATAAACGGATCAGTCTAGCTATAAATATCAGATAAATATGAGATAGAATATGAGATATAACAAAAACGTATGATAACAATAATGTCATACAATGAAAAGTATACATTAGAGAATCTACCAAAATCATACAATATCTCGAGAGTCTCATAACATCAAAAAGAATGTCATATTCTTTATTTTATTCACCAAACCGCAAATATTGACATTGTAACAGCCCGCAAATCCGTACCCCTAGAGTCAACACTATTCTATCTAAATCAACTCAAGTTGTACAGAAATACGAACCATTTGGGTTAAAGAAGAAGAGGTAGAAGAAGAAAATAGAAAACAACAATAGAATCTAACCATCGCAGCGGAATAAAGTATAATAGATAATAAATGGTCTTTACTCAAAAATCAAATATCTCTGTTTATATATTACATCATCAAAATACATCAATCACAGTTCAACATCAATGTCATACAATGGATACACAACTCAACACAGCGAAATATACATATATAAACAAGTACGGAAGTACGTATCGTCATCCTGCTCGTCTCCTGAGCTCCACAGCATCATATCCTGAATCCTATAATACTCGGTCTGACCCGAGCATTACAGTTAAATAACACCTGAGTCAGTCTGGAATACCAGCATGAGAAAATCACACCCACTTGATTATTAAAGTTTCAAAATCCTTTGAAAACAAAGCATCTCGTAAGACCATGCCACAAATAAACATGTCGGGTTTTTACCTTACGATAGCGAAAACACTTTTTATAAAAATCCTCTGATATTATAATAGGGTCTATATACAAATACTTATAAAATAGCCAAAATTGTTACATGACTAAATTCCAGCTACTAGCCACAGAGTGGGTAATACAGACAAAACTCGTAAAAGGCTCGTAGGGAGAATGGATTCCAACTAATGACTAGGCACTGGGGTACCACCTGTCACAGTACGTGGTCAAGATCACAGTACCTAGGACCACTCCTGATCCCCTAAAACACAAGGCCGGACCCATCCCTTACTGGACAGTTCCGAATAAGATCACCCCACGGTTGGGATCAGCAACCGCACCACTAAGCCGAATAAAATGGGACATCTAGACAGGGATGACCTTACTCTCAAGTGGGGGCTACCCACGAAGCCTTGCTGCATATCCCCTGATTTTCAGTCATTCCCGGTTGATGAGGCTTGAGGCTAAATGTTACCTTTTTAGAACATATCCCTTAGAATGCCCATCGTCCACCTGACGATGTTTTGCAAGCATTCATCCATACAAGTCCGTCCCGGGTTCGAACGGAACCGAAGGCACTATTCCTACGACATCCATTTTGGAAATATCCTTAGGATTAGTAGCGACTAGCCCTTGCACTTCACTGCTCCATCTTCGAATCAAAAATCGTTTCCACAAAACGTACAAACCGGATCGAAGTGGTTTTCGAGAAATAAATCTCGATCCCGGTCTCTTCGAAACGATCAACGCAATTTGTCCAATATTGATAGTCGGTGATTTAAACATCAATTTATATTCACAAACATCCATCACACAATAAATAATTTTCCACATTATTTATTTATCTCAAAATATCTTCACAAGATATATTTCTATTGTCAATCCTTTGAAAACAGTATCAAAACCATCTTTCTTCCCAAATATTTTCTATCTCCTCTGAAATTACATACCAAGCACAAAACTAGATTTTAAAAATAATTTAAAACACTTTATTTTTGAAATATACTTTAAAACATTTAAGCTAAACTACTTCAATAATTTGTTAAAAATACATACTATATGAATATTTGAAAATAAAGTTACTTAATAAAATATAAAACTAGATTTTCACTTTTGAAACAAAATACTAAGTCACTTTTTAAATAATTACTACTATAATAGATTTGAGAAAATACTTACTTTAGAATTTAAATATTAGAAATAATAAATTTTCCAATACTTGCTTTTTTTTTAAAACAACTTTAAAACGTTTAACTTATATTTAAAAATTTACTTTAAAAACGTACTTGGTTATTCAAGGAGAATTTCCAACTTCAATCAATTGAATCAATTTTCCAAATTGATTTCCAATTTACTCTATTTGGAATAAATATCTTTACTTTCTTAATTCATTTCAAAGTTCGTTAATTTTGGTCTTTATTATTATTATTATTTTCCATTTGATTTTAAACCTTTTTAACTGAAATATACGAATTTCAGTTTTTCCCAATTTCTTCTTTATTCTTTCAATAATTTAAATCTTAAATTTAAAATAAAAGCTTTGTTCTATTTATTAATAACACTGAAGTTTAAAATTCATTAACTTTATGTTTATTAAAATTTCCTTTCTATACTCAAGATTTATTTAATAGAATCTTAAAGTTACTTTATTTCTTTTCCAATTCATTTTTAAATTTATTCAAATTTCTATAATTATTTTACTTACAAATTCACTTCTTCATTTTCTTTCCAAAATCCAATTTATATATATTTAGTAATTCATCATGCCCAATAATTTCCAATCAACCATAGCATTCAATATTTCAATATAATCCATCATAGAATATCAGCGAACCATAACAGAGGATATTAAATAATTTATATAAATGTTGAGGGGTCCAGTTGGATCCCTCCAACCTGTTTTCCCTGCATCCATAGATGTTAGCACAACATAATACACCGATTCCAAAATATCATACTATATCACATCAATCAATTCAACCATCCAACAATTATTTAAATTTAATCATTTAAATTTAAATTTAACTGAGTGAGATTAACTCACCTTTGCTTCTATTTGCAATCCATCCCAATATTGCCTTGTTTTCTTGATTTTTGACCTTGAATAATCATTAGATGTCTTGTTAATATTTGAACTAATTTAACCATTAATTCCGTTTAATTTTAAACAACTAATTATTTATTTTTAAACTAATTCTCCTTAGGTAAAATATTTTTTTTTAGTAACTAAAATAAATAGATAGGTTAATTAACCAAATTAACCACATTATTTTCGAAAAAAAATTAAATTTAAGCTTTAAATAAAAATAGGTACATAAGTGTATTCATTCTATATTATTATTATTGTCATTTTGGAAACAACATATATACTTTAATGATCTGCTTTTTAATAAACTCCATATAACATTACTGAACTGCATATATAAAATTTTTAATTTTCCAGTAAACCTCAAAAACAAACACTTACTTTACTGTTACCACTTTATTTTTATTTTCTTCCCAACTAGCTTGCATTCATATGTGCTAAATATTTTCTGTAACCTATCTTCATTTTCCCTTTTAATATACACAATATACTTATAATTAGCTATCCCAAAATTAAAAAGCAAGACTAACTACAGTTTTAAACCTTACTGAATACTTTTTCTTCCTTCTGTAAAAACTATTATATTTTTATTTATAAGTTCATTTCAAAGATCCAAATTCAAAATAAATAAGAAATCATATCCACGTAGGAGATCGGCCCACCTCGAAACCCTCCATCATGAAAGCCATCGCATGTCGCCTTCGACCTAGTTGTCGCGACTTGAAAGTTTCGTTCGACCCTGACTGACTGCCTCGCGATTCACTAGCGTGTGCGCCGCCATGCTTGCCTTCATCGCCTCGGCCTCAACACCCCCCCCCCCCAACATCGAGCATTCGAGCGCCATCTCCAGTCGACGAGCTTCTTCCCAAAACAAACCCTAGCTGTTGCGACGAGCTCGCGATAAACCTTCGAACGAATTTTGATTTTCGTTCCTCGTTCCGCCATTTTCGACGCTCGGCCCTAACCTCGATTTGGGAATAACGATTTTTGAAGGAGCTCGCTTCGATTTCCTCACCGTTTCCCCTTTTTTTTATTTTAAGTGAATCGAACTGCTTCTTTCGTGAAATAAGAAGACGAGAAAAGGAAAGATAAGGGCTTCGGCCATTATATATTTTCTTTTCTCTTTTATGAATTGACGAATTGATTTCGAAAGGAAGCAGCACGATTTAAAAAAAACGAAGGCGACATCGATTTGATTTTTAGCTTCTGAGGGAAGACAAGGGTAGCGTGCTTGAAACTAGAAGGGAGACAACTAGGTCGATGGAAATCAGATACTAGGGTGGCTACTGATTTAATCTGATTTGATTTAAATAAAGTTTTATTAAATTTTCAACGCGTTCACTTATCGTACGCTCACACAACAACTCAGATCAGTAGGAAATTTGAAATCCGATAATAATTCAATATTACGGATCCAATGGAACTGGTTTCGTCGAATTCCGAAACTATGCCTCGGAAAGCTATTTTTAAATTCAATTTAAAATGATAAATTCCAAAACTTAACAAAACGCTTCCAAATTTAATTTTAATGTTTTTACCATTTTCGGTACTATCATTATAAACTTTACAAGCCTTCAAATTATTTTTAACAGGCTTCAAATTCCAGATTCAACATTTTACCCAACTTCAACTTATTTAATTCAATAAATTTAATTATCAAATAAATATCGATATTTGAATTCAAGTTACAAACTAACTTTTAAATATTTAAAATTAATTAAATATTCCCATTTCAAACGTCCAAAAATTCTGGGTCGTCACATTCCTCCCCCCTTAAAAGAATTCCGTCCCCGAAATTACTAACTAGGAAGAATGGTCCAATACCCGTTTACTTTTCCCAAAACTAACAATCCAACATCCTACCAACTATCTTTTTATAGCAGACTCATTACCCTTATAACTAACTTTCCAAACTCTCCCTAGTTTTCAAACAACTTTACTTATTTAACCATTCAAATTACAATTTAAAACCAAGTTTTAAATTTTCAAAGTTTTCTCGAAAATTTTCTAACACCCTAAATTTCCGAAAAATTTCGCCAGCGTCTCCTTTGCGCGGCTAGCTCGATACAACTACAAAATGGCTCTACGTCCTCTCAAGTCCAAAAAGAAAACAAAAAGCCAAGTGGCTATATCCAAAAACCCAACAAATTTCATACCAAAATTTAAACACTTACCTTTTTGGTTGGGCAATTCAAACCTATCTTCTGAAATCAAAATCAATTCTCTTTTCCCTTTATATTACCTGCATATCCTGCTTAGCACTAATATCCAATCACAATATTCCCAAAACTTCATATCAACTTTATTACAAAAAGTCAGTATTTATTCATTCAAATATTAACTTAGATTATATTTGTAGTATCAATTCCCAATCAAGAATTCACCATTCCCTTCTTAAGTTAGTATAAGCATTTGTGTGTTATATTTATTTTCATCTCCCACTTTAGTTTATATCTATTCCTATTCACATTGATTCTTTCATTTCCATACGAATTCAATTTATCTTTAATTTTAAGTATTGAATTTTATTTTCCATTTATAACTAATTCATGTCATTATTTTAGTTAGTTTCATTTACTAACTTATTTCAATTTCCAATTTGAAATCGTTTTGTCGTTAAAAAAAATTCCAAAATTTTCGAAAATTTTCTAACTCTCAAAATTTCTGAATTTTTTTGGCAGAGTCTCCTTTGTACGGAGGAGCTTTTGCAATTTGACAAAAGATATAAATATATATACATCGACCCACCCGGTCGGAAAAACCAAAAACAGTTCATATTTCCTATTTTTATTGCGTAGGCGTACCTTATTTAGCATTTATAAGCAAGCGGCTAATTTATTTTAGCAATTAGCACAACCAAATCCAGCCACACGGCTCCCAGGTACCTGTACTTACTCAATTTAAAAATATAAGTACTAAATATATGCAATTTTTTTAACATTTCACTTATATTCAAATAGCTAACACATAGATTTCATAAGTAATGTATGTGATATACATTCATAAGTACATATGCAAGGTTTCAACACTAGTTTTAAATTGTTTGCATCCAAATTACATACCATTCCAAGTTAATAATTTCAAGTTCCGTTTCCATATTTCATCAACTAATTTATTATCAAATTAGTTCTCCCCTGGTTTAAATTCAATACTTAATTTTATTTTATTTTATAATCTTAGAATCTCTTCATTTAAATTTCTTAAATGCACTTTATTTTATAATTCAAGTTTGGGATTTTTCGTTTTATTCAAAGACATTCTATTAAGCTTGGCATATTTAGTACTTATAAATTAATAACCATTTTCCCAAATTAATTTAACCCGGACTTTTATTTAATGGGCTTTCATTTTAACTCGTAGCTAAACCGCTATTAACTTTAAATTTAAGTTAATTTACTATCTTCAAATTATTTCAACTTCATAACTTAAGCCCACCTCTATTTAATTTGATTCTCATCAAATTCAATTTCCCCACTCTTTATTCTTTTTAATTTAAATTCCATTCTCAGTTTGTTCATTACACACACACCTTATATTACCAATAGTGCTCCATGAATAGAGTTTATCTTTATTCGTTAACCTTCTTATACAAGATTTATAAGCTGTTAAAGTGAATTTTCTACCTGTAGTGTGATGTCAAATAACATTTCTCATCCATAAACTCCACAACCATTTTAGTAAACTACAGTTTCAAACTAATGTTTGTTTAAGGTTATAAAAAGTCTCTTTACCCTTCAATCTTTTTGGCCTACACAACCAATTCCATACTATACTATGGTATCTAACCCCCTTCCAGTTGGTAACAAAGCACTATCCCAACCCTCAGCCATGTCAAACACTTTAGAAATAAGAGATGCCAAATCTGCTGCATGAATATAATCGGTAGATAAAGGCACCACAATATATTCAGCAGGTAGAGTACCCTCTGACATTCCCAAAATATCCAACAGTTGATATTTATTTGCAACATTCTACTAAAGTAAACTTTTGACTTCCAATTATTGATTTAAAGCCCAATACTAGTTGCCAATTAGTTAAATATGCTATTCATGGCACTGGAATTTGATGTAGTAGAACTTAGAAATAAATGATAACATCACCAGCATAAAGGAGATGTGAAATCATAGGCTAAACAATTTGAGACAGGCTGAATGAAATGTAATATGAATGCATCTTCCATTTGTAATGATAAATATTCCACTGCAATACAAAATAAATAGGGAAACAAGGTATCATCTTGCCTGAAACCTCAAGTCGATATTAACAAACCATGTGCTATACCATCCTTTAGTATAGAAAAAAGTAGGATCACTAACGCATATATACATCAAGTTGACAAGGGAGAGAGGAAAACCCATCTTGTATAATATGTAGCACACAAATTCTCTATCCACCATATCCTAGGCCCTTTGAAGATCAGTTCTGATGCATATTCTTACTTCTCTTTTATTTTTTCTTGAATTCTCAATTCATGTGCCAATAAAATATTTTATTTATTCCAAACCAATTCAACTTATTTCCATTTATTTAAGTAAGAATCTATTTCCATTCAGTGATACCCATAATTCAATTGAATTTTACTCCAATTCAACTCTCAGTTAAATCTTGTTACATACCATTCCAATATCCAATTTTCAGTTCATTCACTTTCAATTATAAATTTATTTGTTCATTCTCTAATTCATTTCCAACCAATAAATTTATTTCCAACATTAATTATTTTTAGTCCATTTGAACTAATTCTACACTTATTTTTATACAATTTTTAAATCAAACATCATCCAATATTGAATTTCATTTCATTTGCATACCATAGTACTAATCAGTTACTTATAAATTTTAAATCTTAAAACTTGTTTATTTAATCCAACCTGACTAATTTTTTTTCAAACTTAAGTTCAACATTCAATTTAGGAAACATAAATATCTAACCAAACTATTTCTTTTGCATTTTCAAAACCAACCAAATTTCTCCAAAACATTAATCCAAAACATCCTGGTAGCAATCCCTCTTTTGGAAACTCGAAAATGAACACCGATGATGTCGCGATCATCATCAGAATTATTTTCCAGCGACCGTAAAGAGTTCCAACGCTTTTATCTCCTTTAAATCCCAAATCTCTCTAGATTTCAAATCCGATTTAAAATATTTCTCAAATATATTATCTTCCCAACTTTTTGAGAATCATCTTCAAATTCAAAGGAAATTTAAATTGACAAATGTTCAAACCCCAAATCCTTTAAATTTATATTCACACATTACTTTGGAATTTTTATCTTATTTTTAATTATTAATAACACTAAATTCACATTTAGTTTATATTTACAAATTTCATTTGTATACAAATTGGTTTCTTAGTTTTAATTATGGTTTCAATATCTTATTCAATTATAATTCACATTTACAAATCCCATTCATTTATTAATTTATCCATTAATCTTAGGTTATTATTTCAATTTCTTATCAATTCTCATACAATGATAATAATTTAATATTATCACTTTCTAACAACCAAACATCCATATATACTGTAATGATTTAAGAAAATTTATTTCCTTTATATACAAAAAAATAATTTGGGTAAAATTATTTCGTTTACCCTATTTAAAACAATACTGTGTCGGTTTATCTTGTTTAAGAGTTTAAAAATCCCTATCGATAACATGGTGTCTGATATATCGATCAGAATTCATAAACACTCAACCGATAAGTCAACACAATATAAAACAAATTTTTATATACACTAACAAATACGCGCTCATATCTATTAATACTCTAAAACTCATTCTAGAGTACTATGGACTCTATTCTATGAGTAATTCCCACCAGAGCCAAGGTTATCACCAACCTAAGCTCTGATACCAAGTGTAACAGCCCGAAAATCCGTACCCCTAGAGTAAACACTATTCTATCTAAATCAACTCAAGTTGTACAGAAATACGAACCATTTGGGTTAAAGAAGAAGAGGTAGAAGAAGAAAATAGAAAACAATAACAGAATCTAACCATCGCAGCGGAATAAAATATAATAGATAATAAATGGTCTTTACTCAAAAATCAAATATCTCTGTTTATATATTACATCATCAGAATACATCAATCACAGTTCAACATCAATGTCATACAATGGATACACAACAACTCAACATAGCGGAATATACATCTATAAACAAGTACGGAAGTACGTATCGTCATCCTGCTCGTCTCCTGAGCTCCACAGCATCATATCCTGAATCCTATAATACTCGGTCTGACCCGAGCATTACAGTTAAATAACACCCGAGTCAGTCTGGAATACCAGCATGAGAAAATCACACCCAATTGTTTATTAAAGTTTCAAAATCCTTTGAAAACAAAGCATCTCGTAAGACCACGCCACAGATAAACATGTCGGGTTTTTACCTTACGATAGCAAAAACACTTTTTATAGAAATCCTCTGATATTATAATAGCCGAAATTGTTACATGATTAAATTCCAGCTACTAGCCACAGAGTGGGTAATACAGACAAAACTTGTAAAAGGCTCGTAGGGAGAATGGATTCCAACTAATGACTAGGCACTGGGGTACCACCTGTCACAGTACGTGTTCTAGATCACAGTACCGAGGACCACTCCTGATCCCCTAAATCACAAGGCCAGACCCATCCCTTACTGGACAGTTCCGAATAAGATCACCCCACGGTTGGGATCAACAACCGCACCACTAAGCCGAATAAAAAGGGACATCTAGACAGGGATGACCTTACTCTCAAGTGGGGGCTACCCACGAAGCCTTGTTGCATATCCCCTGATTTTCAGTCATTCCCGGTTGATGAGGCTTGAGGCTAAATGTTACCTTTTTAGAACATATCCCTTAGAATGCCCATCGTTCACCTGACGATGTTTCGCAGGCATTCATCCATACAACTCCGTCTCGGGTTCGAACGGAACCGAAGGCACTATTCCTACTACATCCATTTTGGAAATATCCTCTGGATTAGTAGCGACTAGCCCTTGCACTTCACTGCTCCATCTTCGAATCCAAAATCGTTTCCACGAAACGTACAAACCGGATCGAAGTGGTTTTCGAGAAATAAATCTCGATCCCGGTCTCTTCGAAACGATCAACGCAGTTTGTCCAATATTGATAGTCGGTGATTTAACTATCAATTTATATTCACAAATATCCATCACACAATAAATAATTTTCCACATTATTTATTTATCTCAAAATATCTTCACAAGATATATTTCTATTTTCAATCCTTTGAAAACAGTTTCAAAACCATCTTTCTTCCTAAATATTTTCTATCTCCTCTGAAATTACCAAGCACAAAACTAGATTTTAAAAATAATTTAAAACACTTTATTTTTGAAATAAACTTTAAAACATTTAAGCTAAACTACTTCAATAATTTGTTAAAAATACATACTATATGAATATTTGAAAATAAAGTTACTTAATAAAATATAAAACTAGATTTTCACTTTTGAAACAAAATACTAAGTCACTTTTTAAATAATTACTACTATAATAGATTTGAGAAAATACTTACTTTAGAATTTAAATATTAGAAATAATAAATTTTCCAAAACTTGCTTTTTTTTTTAAAAACAACTTTAAAACCTTTAACTTATGTTTAAAAATTTACTTTAAAAACGTACTTGGTTATTCAAGGAGAATTTTCAACTTCAATCAATTGAATCAATTTTCCAAATTGATTTCCAATTTACTCCATTTGGAATAAATATCTTTACTTTCTTAATTCATTTCAAAGTTCGTTAATTTTGGTCTTTATTATTATTATTATTTTCCATTTGATTTTAAATCTTTTTAACTGAAATATACGAATTTCAGTTTTTCCCAATTTCTTCTTTATTCTTTCAATAATTTAAATCTTAAATTTAAAATAAAAGCTTTGTTCTATTTATTAATAACACTGAAGTTTAAAATTCATTAACTTTATGTTTATTAAAATTTCCTTTCTATACTCAAGATTTATTTATTAGAATCTTAAAGCTACTTTATTTCTTTTCCAATTCATTTTTAAATTTATTCAAATTTCTATAATTATTTTACTTACAAATTCACTTCTTCATTTTCTTTCCAAAATCCAATTTATATATATTTAGTAATTCATCATGCCCAATAATTTCCAATCAACCATAGCATTCAATATTTCAATATAATCCATCATAGAATATCAGCGAACCATAACAGAGGATATTAAATAATTTATATAAATGTTGAGGGGTCCAGTTGGATCCCTCCAACCTGTTTTCCCTGCATCCATAGATGTTAGCACAACATAATACACCGATTCCAAAATATCATACTATATCACATCAATCAATTCAACCATCCAACAATTATTTAAATTTAATCGTTTAAATTTAAATTTAACTGAGTGAGATTAACTCACCTTTGCTTCTATTTGCAATCCATCCCAATATTGCCTTGTTTTCTTGATTTTTGACCTTGAATAATCATTAGATGTCTTGTTAATATTTGAACTAATCCATTAATTCCGTTTAATTTTAAACAACTAATTATTTATTTTTAAACTAATTCTCCTTAGGTAAAATATTTTTTTAGTAACTAAAATAAATAGATAGGTTAATTAACCAAATTAACCACATTATTTTCGAAAAAAATTTAAATTTAAGCTTTAAATAAAAATAGGTACATAAGTGTATTCATTCTATATTATTATTAATATCATTTTTGAAACAGCATATATACTTTAATGATCTGCTTTTTAATAAACTCCATATAACATTTCTGAACTACATATATAAAATTTTTAATTTTCCAGTAAACCTCAAAAACAAGCACTTACTTTACTGTTACCACTTTATTTTTATTTTCTTCCCAACTAGCTTGCATTCATATGTGCTAAATATTTTCTGTAACCTATCTTCATTTTCCCTTTTAATATACACAATATACTTATAATTAGCTATCCCAAAATTAAAAAGCAAGACTAACTACAGTTTTAAACCTTACTGAATACTTTTTCTTCCTTCTGTAAAAACTATTATATTTTTATTTATAAGTTCATTTCAAAGATCCAAATTCAAAATAAATAAGAAATCATACCCACGCAGGAGATCGGCCCATCTCGAAACCCTCCATCATGAAAGCCATCACATGTCGCCTTCGACCTAGTTGTCGCGACTTGAAAGTTTCGTTCGACCCTGACTGACTGCCTCGCGATTCACTAGCGTGCGCGCCGCCATGCTTGCCTTCATCGCCTCGGCCTCCACACCCCCCCAACATCGAACATTCGAGCACCATCTCCAGTCGACGAGCTTCTTCCAAAAACAAACCCTAGCTGCTGCGACGAGCTCGCGATAAACCTTCGAACGAATTTTGATTTTCGTTCCTCGTTCCGCCATTTTCGACGCTCGGCCCTAACCTCGATTTGGGAATAACGATTTTTGAAGGAGCTCGCTTCGATTTCCCCTCCGTTTCCCTTTTTTTAGTTTAAGTGAATCGAACTGCTTCTTTCGTGAAATAAGAAGACGAGAAAAGGAAAGATAAGGGCTTCGGCCATTATATATTTTCTTTTCTCTTTTATGAATTGACGAATTGATTTCGAAAGGAAGCAGCACGATTTAAAAAAACCGAAGGCGACATCGTTTTGATTTTTAGCTTCTGAGGGAAGACAAGGGTAGCGTGCATGAAACAAGAAGGGAGATAACTAGGTCGACGGAAATCAGATACTAGGGTGGCTACTGATTTAACCTGATTTGATTTAAATAAAGTTTTATTAAATTTTCAACGCGTTCACTTATCGTACGCTCACACAACAACTCCGCTCAGTACGAAATTTGAAATCCGATAATAGTTCAATGTTACGGATCCAATGGAACTCGTTTCGTCGAACTCCAAAACTATGCCTCGGAAAGCTATTTTTAAATTCAATTTAAAACGGTAAATTCCAAAACTTAACAAAACGCTTCCAAATTTAATTTTAACGTTTTTACCATTTTTGGTACTATCAATATAAATTTTACAAGCCTTCAAATTATTTTTAACAGGCTTCAAATTCCAGATTCAACATTTTACCCAAATTCAACTTATTTAATTCAATAAATTTAATTATCAAATAAATATCGATATTTGAATTCAAGTTACAAACTAACTTTTAAATATTTAAAATTAATTAAATATTCCCATTTCAAACGCTCAAAAATTCCGGATCGTCACAGACATCATATCGCTGCCAATCATAAAAGCCGGTGAATCATAAATTCTAGAAATCATCAATTATCAATCCAGAAATCACAAAAAGGGGGAGGCCTATCACAAACGGGAGCATGAAAACTCACCAACACGTGTATCACAAACGGGACGCTATCCCATGGTCGCTAACCATGGAGCTGGTGCAATGACGTAGTACAATATCGGTACGTCCGAGGAACCAGAAACTCGAATAGATCGAAATATCGATGTAGTACAACGGTACGCCCGATGAACCTGATAAGCCGGAACAACAGCCGGAACAACAGCGTAGTACAAAGGTACGTTCGATGAACCGAACTCCATAAAAGAATATGGGTCGCTAGCCCACACAAATTGAGTCGAAACTCCAAAAAATAAATAGGTCGTCGGCCTATAATAGAAATGAGACGAAGCTCCATAAAATGAGGTACCGTCCCCAACGTGGACAAAGAAACATAGCACATCGCTAGTCTAAATCGCATAAATGATCATCAAGAAGTGTCAATTACACTAAGCTAGTAAATAAATGAGTTTAGCTTCATGTCCCATAATCACTGACTTAACTTAAGTATTTACGAACAAATTGTAAATCTCCACTAGAAAATTGTCATAAGAGATTTAATCGAACAAGTCCAAGAACTAACCGATGAAGTAAACGCAAGCGTTTCATACCACTTGTTTTACTAAGTCGTTTAATTAGATTTCTCATACGAGTGAGGTAAAGGTTTGTATATACTAGTAGATTGGAAAACGGTTTAAAAACGAGCTTTGTAATAAAATAGTGTTGAAATCGTTTTGATGAAAGAGTTTTGATATTTACTACTAGTATTGAAACCTTTATATTTTTAAAGTGACAAATCACAAAAATGATTGTAGAACAATCAATCACCAAAATTCACATTCGAAGACGTGAATAAAATCCAAAGAAACCGATACCGAATCCATCAAAATGGATATTCCCAAAAATCCCGTAGAAAAATGTCATCAAAGTCGATAATAAATGATAACAACAAAAGGGAATGATAACAACAAAAGGAAAACAACACGAATCGATTAAATTTAGAAACTCCAGCTAAATAGGCAAAATAGGCAAAAACAAGTTGATTCAGACGTCTAAAGTTATGATTCAGACGTCTGAATCTGGAAAATAAAATATTTTCCAGAACATAATTCAGACGTCTGAACCATAGATTTCAGACGCCTGCAAATAGCTTTTTAAGCCTATTTTCTTTCTGGTTGCATTCGAGCCAATTCAGACGTCTGGAAATATTTATTCAGACATTTGAATCTGGGAATAGAAGTTTTTCCAGTATAATATTCTGACGTCTGAAATAAGGATTCAGACATCTGAAACCTGATGCTCAGGCATTTCCTGAACCTAGGCCAAAGATGGCCAAATGATTATCAGAAGCGATCGGACGAGCAACGACGACTTAGGATTTATGCCAAGCGACAACCCAGTCTTAAAGGCTCTTCGATACGCCTCGAATATCAATGTCCAAATATCCATAATAGGATTTCATAAATTTTGCTTTCAAAACACCAAAAATTGGAATATTCACCAAAGCAGTCCAAATCAAAAGCAAATGCACATGAATAAGTGTTAGGAATTCATACCTAACAATCAAAGATAGTTATAGACCAAGATGTGAGATAAAAATCTCATCTTTAAACCCGAATTAATGACGGAGAAGCTTTTAAAACGAGCTAAGATCAATTCCTCTTCAATAAAAACTCAAGAAGCTTCAATCTAAGCTTACAAGTAAAATATTTCCTAAGTTTGGTTTAGCAAATTTTGAAATTGAAAGGAGAATGGGTTGGAGAAGAAGAAGGAGTTGCTTACCAAAGCTTCTTCTTCAAATTTGGAGCTAGAACTTGGATTTGCAAAGATGATTAGGGCTTTGAATTTTAATTTCCCATTCATCTCTCCATTTTCAGTGAAACTTGAGTGTTAGGAAAATAAGAATGAAGTGAAGAGGAGAGGTGGACTGAGCTAGAGTAATAAGTGGGGTTAATGGGCTGAAACCCAACCCAAAGCCCTAAGTGAAAAGTAGCAAAATTCTTCTAACTCCAAACATATCGAACACAATGGGGGTTGTCTCGAGTCCTAATTCGACCGTTTGCAAAAAGTATCTTTTCGGACAATAATCCGACTAACGATGAAATATTTATATAAAATATTTAAATATTCAATCGTAAAATATGCGGATTGTTACAGACTCCCCTCCTTAAAGAAATTGCATCCTCACAATCTTAAGAAATAAACGAATAAAAAGTAACAACCATAAAAGCATATCAACACAAAAGAAGAAATTTGGAATAAGAAGTTCACCTTAAAGAGCACGAGAGAGTAAGTCCAGATGTGTTCGCTCGATGTATTCTCTAGATTCCCAAGAGCAATCCTTAGGATTTGAGGACCATTGAACTTTACAAGCGGGACATCTTTATTTCGAAGGTGTTTAACCTCCGAAGCAATAACACGAATAGGATGTTGCTCATAAGTCAAATTAGGTGAAACTTCAATTTCTTCAACAATACCGGGCTCAAGAATAGAATCGGATTCTCGAAGGTATTTCCGTAATTGAAAAATGTGAAACACGTCATGAATAGCAGAGAATTGAGCCGGTAATGAGAGGCGACAAGCCACTGAACCAATACGTTCGGTGATGGGAAATGGACCAACATATCGAAGTGCTAATTTTCCCGATCGACTGAAACGCACAACACCCTTCATAGGTGAAACACGAATAAACACAAAATCTCCCACAGAAAATTCTAATTTCCTTCTTCGGTTATCGGCATAAGATTTTTGCCTACTCTGAGCTTCTTTCATCCTATGGCGGATAAGATCAATCTTTTCTGTAGAATCACGAATAAAATCTGGACCTAAAACCAGTTTCTCGCCGGCCTCAAGCCAACAAGAAGGAGATCGGCATGGCCTTCAATAGAGTGCCTCAAAAGGAGCCATACCAATACTAGATTGGAAGCTATTATTATAGGAAAATTCGACAAGAGAAATATGATCTTCCCAACTTCCACCAAAATCAAGAACACATGCACGAAGAAGATCTTCAAGAGTTTGAGTCACACGCTCGGTTTGTCCATCGGACTGAGGATGATAATCGGTGCTAAAATTAAGCTTCGTTCCCAAAGCTTTTTGAAGACTCTTCCAAAATCCACTAGTAAATAATGGATCACGATCACTAACAATAGAAATAGGAACTCCATGCAATTTAACAATTTCTTTAATAAAGAGTTTAGCCAAAAGAGGAACGGTCCGATTAAACCGAACGGGAATAAAATAGGCGGATTTAGTAAGTCTATCAACTATCACCCATAGGCTATCATGACCCGAACGAGAACGGGGAAGGCCGTCAATAAAATCCATGGAAATTTGATCCCACTTCCAAATTGGAATATCCAAAGGTTGCAATAACCCACCAGGCCTTTGATGCTCGGCCTTAACGAGTTGGCAAGTCATGCAACACTTAACAAAGTTAGCAATATCAGATTTCATCCCATCCCAATAATAAAGTCGCTTCATATCCGCATACATTTTGCTATTATCGAGATGAATGGTAAATTTAGAACGATGAAAATCTTCTAAAATATCTTTACGAAGATCACTAATATTTGGCACGATAAGTCTACCAAATTTTCGAATACCGCCGCGAGAATCAATATCAAAGTCTTTCAAACCTTCAATATCAATTTTATCCCTACAACTTTGGATAAGAAGAGCTAATTCGGGATCAAGATTTTGAGCTTCAAGAATGCGATCTAAAAGAGAAGGATGAGCCTCAAAGCTACATAAAACAAGAGATGAACATAAATCGGATACGCGGTCTCTAATCTCAAAAGTGGATAAAGTCTCGAGATCATTCCACTCGAACATCATCATAGAAACAACCTCTTGTTGCTTACGACTAAGTGCATCGGCAACGCGATTTCCCTTTAGGTGAGTATAAAGAATATCATGATCGTAAGATGCAAGGAACTCGAGCCAATGTTGTTGACGCAAATTGAGTTCCTTTTGAGAAAATAAATACTTCAAAGATTTAGGATTGGTATAGAGAACAAATTTCTCTCCAAGAGATAATGACGCCAAATTCGAAGGGCGAAAATAATAGCCGCGAGCTCTAAATCATGAGTGGCATATCTAGTCTTGGCAGGCTTTAATTGCCTAGAAGCATAAGCAATAACATGATCCCTTTGCATAAGAACTGCTCCCAAACCAACACTACTAGCATCGGTATAAACAATAAAATCTTGGTTTCCTTCGGGAATTACAAGGATAAGAGCATCGGAAAGGAGTTCTTTCAACTTCTGAAAAGAAGCTTCACATTTGTCCGACCAAATGTATTTAACTCCCTTCTTTGTCAAACTAGTAAGAGGCACGAAAATCTTAGAAAAGTCCTTTATGAACCGGCGGTAATAACCTGCCAATCCAAGAAAGCTACGAATCTCCGTCACACTCTCCGGTCTCTTCCAATCTTAAATCGCTTCAATCTTTGAAGGATCCACGGAAATTCCAGATTCAGAAATGATATGACCAAGAAATTTCACACGAGATTGCCAAAAGTGGCATTTAGAAAATTTCGCTTTTAATTGATTGCTTCTAAGAGTTTCCAACACAACCCGAAGATGCATTTCGTGTTCTTCATTGGTTTTTGAATACACAAGAATATCATCAATAAAGATGAGAACAAATTGATCGAGGAAATCTTTGAAAATTCGATTCATAAGGTCAACGAAATAAGATGGAGCATTCGTTAAACCAAATGGCATGACAAGCCATTCATATGATCCATAACGAGTACGGAATGATGTCAAAGGAATGCTATCCACTGCAATACGAAGCTGATGAAAACCGGTTGCTAAGTCTAATTGTGAAAAGACTCTAGCACCACAAAGTTGATGAAATAAATCATCAATCCAAGGTAAAGGATATTTATTCTTGATAGTCAGATCATTAAGCTTGCGGTAGTCAACGCAAAGCCTAAGTGTACCATCGGATTTCTTCACCTAAATAGCTGAAGCTCCCCAAGGAGAGGAACTAGAGCGAATAAATTGCTTCATCTCCAATTCGGATAATTGTTTGCGCATCTCCTCATTTTCTTTATTGGCCATACGATAAGGCGGACGAGTGATAGGTAGAGCTCCAGGGATTAGATTAATTCTGAACTCAATTGCTCGCTTAGGTGGTAATCCTAAAACGGGCTCCAATACGTCGAAAAATTCAGGAACAACGTGAATAAGAGAAATGACATCTTCCTCATCATCATTATCGTCATCATGAGGATTTAAAGAATATAAAGATGCATCCAAGTTGGAATCCAAAATTTTAAGAACAATAGAAATCTGCTTAACAGATTGAGGATGTCGAAGATGAATAGTCCGCTCAGGACATAGGATATGGGCTTCATAACGGTTAAGCCAATCCAATCGCAAAATCATTTCAAAGCCTAAGTAACGCATGACATGCAAGTCAGCTCGGAAAGAAAAATCACATAAAATAATCTCGACATCTTTACAAAGCAAACTAAGTGTTGCGGATCCACCAACCGGATTCGCAATTCTCAAAGAAGTCATTAAAGCCATAACACTTAATGAAAAAGTATCAACAAGTTCTTTTGATACAAAAGAATGGGATGCACCCGTATCAAAAATAACTCGAATAGGTTGATCACGAAACATAATAATGCCATCAAGGATAGAATGAGAAATACCTTGACCATGAGAAGTGTTACTAGGGGCTTGCACAACATTTAGCTTTCCCTCCTTCTTGCCCTGATGTTTGGGACATGAAGATAAAAGTTGACCCAAACTTTTGCAATATCGACAAAAGAGAGGTTTCGGACATCTATTGGCATAATGGTCCTTAGAACCACAATTGTAGCATTGTCCACTACTAAGGGTAGGAGTCCTTGCTACTGAAACTACTTGCTTCCCTTTCTTGTTGGGATTTGGGCCTTTGAATTTAATAGGCCTTTTCTTGTTGTTGTTGAAGTTTGGTTTGGCATTAACAACTTCAACATCACTCTCTCTATCTGCCTCTTCAAGACGAAGAGCGATATCAATGAGTTGATCAAAAGAAATTCTAATTTTAGAAGTAATGGCTTCTTGAGATTTTTGTTCAAGCCATAGACAAATCTTTGGTTCTTCTTCAATGGGGTGTTTATGTGTTCGACCCCGTATTTAGAAAGTGACTCGAATGATGCGACATAATCTGCCACGAAGGATTCACCTTGAACAAGGTCTATGAAACGACGAGCCAATGTCACCTTCTCAGCTTCTGGTACAAACTTTAATTCGAATCGTTCTCGGAATTTCTCCCAAGTAAGATCCGTTTCTTTTATTTCAGAAATCAGAAGCTCGTACTAGTCTAATGCTCTTTCTTGGATCATACTAGAGGCCACCTGTACTCGGTGAAGATCAATAAGATTCATGCGAGAAAAGATGCGATCGCATGCTCTAAGCCAAGCTTAGACTTGACACTTTTGGAACCCTTGAATGGCTTCCCACCCAAGTTGGTATAGTCATTGCACAAGCGTGCAAACCCAGATTTAGGGAGAGTAGGCTCTGGAATGGGTCCGGCAGCTTGAGCATTATTTACCAGATCAAGAAGTTGTTGTGCAGACATAAATACTCCATCTTGGGGAGTAGCACTAGATTGACCGGCGCTGGGACGGCCAGGTCTAACCATTTCTCTTCTTTAAGAAAGAAAGAAAGAAGAATAAAAAGGTTATTCTCAAAATGAATATCAAACAATAATGATTGATAAGACAAGGCATCACAAAGAAAATAGGATAGAACGGGTCAAATGACTCGAATAACATCCTAAGGCACGACTCCTAAGATGGACTTAGGACGATGATCCTTGTTAAAAATTATTCTACATTGTTCCGAAGTTTGGCTCTGATACCAAGCTGTGACGCCCCTCCTCTATACCCACGCTAGCCAAGGACACTATGAAGTAATGCCGTCAACTAGCACGAAGAATAAGGCTATTAAGGAGCGACAGTCTGTGTGATTGCTTTGTGCGAGCATCGATATGTCAGATAGTGTAAGATGCATTTCATTTCAAGATGAAATCCGACATGCCGAAGCAAACTCAAAGCTACTATACAGTGGCTATATATAATCTTTGAAAACAAGTATAGAAATAAGCATAACACAAATTAGTCATAGATATCCATGTCACAAAGGCGGAAACAGATATGAATATAACACTAAGAAGTGTTTATCAGAGTAGTGGTCAAACAAGATCCACAATATAACAAAAGAATATATACAAGTACTAGACAAAAGAATATGTATACATCAAGGAGTCTATATCTCAAATGTATACCAACAAAAACTACAAATCTAATGTAGTTAGCCAAAAGTCAGACAATACTCCCAGATGAGGAGTCAAGCAGAAGCACCTGTAATATCTCGGTCTGACCCGAGTATTATTTAATAAGAAAATAATAAACGGATCAGTCTAGCTATAAATATCAGATAAATATGAGATAGAATATGAGATATAACAAAAACATATGATAACAATAATGTCATACAATGAAAAGTATACATTAGAGAATCTACCAAAATCATACAATATCTCGAGAGTCTCATAACATCAAAAAGAATGTAATATTCTTTATTTTATTCACCAAACCACAAATATTGACATCATATCGCTGCCAATCATAAAAGCTGGTGAAACACAAATTCTAGAAATCATCAATTAGAAATCCAGAAATCACAAATAGGGGAGGCTTATCACAAACGAGAGCATGAAAACTCACCAACACGTGTATCACAAACGGGACGTTATCCCATGGTCGCTAATCATAGAGCCGGTGCAACGATATAGTACAATATCAGTACACCCGAGGAACTAGAAACTCGAATAGATCAGAACATCGACGTAGTACAATGGTACGCCCGATGAACCTGATAAGCCGGAACAACAATGTAGTACAAAGGTACGTTCGATGAACCGAACTCCATAAAAGAATACAGGTCGCTAGCCCTCAAAAATTGATTCGAAACTCTAAGAAATAAATAGCTCGTCAGCCTATAATAGAAATGAGATGAAGCTCCATAAAACGAGGTACCGTCCCCTACGTGGACAAAGAAACATAGCATATCGCTAGTCTAAACCGCATAAATGATCATCAATGATCATCAAGAAGTGTCAATTACACTAAGCTAGTAAATAAATGAGTTTAGCTTCATGTCCCATAACCACTGGCTTAACTTAAGTATTTATGAACAAATTGTAAATCTCCACTAGAAAATTGTCATAAGAGATTCAATCGAACAAGTCCAAGAATTAACGACGAAGTAAACGGAAGCGTTTCATACCACTTGTTTTACTAAGTCGTTTATTTAGATTTCTCATACGAGTGAGGTAAAGGTTTGTATATACTATTACATTGGAAAACGGTTTAAGAAACGAGCTTTGTAATAAAATAGTGCTGAAATCGTTTTGATGAAAGAGTTTTGATATTTACTACTAGTATTGAAACCTTTATATTTTTAAAGTGACAAATCACAAAAATGATTGTAGAACAATCAATCACCAAAATTCACATTCGAAGACGTGAATAAAATCAAAAGAAATCAATAACGAATCCATCAAAATGGATATTCCCAAAAATCCTGAAGAAGAATGTCATCAAAGTCGATAATAATGATAACAACAAAAGGGAAACAGCACAAATGTAATTTGGAAACTCCAGCTAAATAGGCAAAATAGACAAAAACAAGCAGATTCAAACGTCTGAAGTGTATGATTCAGACATCTGAATCTGGAAAATAAAATATTTTCCAAAACATAATTCAAACGTCTAAACCATAGATATCAGACGTCTGAAAATAGCCTTTTAAGCCTATTTTCTTTCTGGTTGCATTCGAGCCAATTCAGACGTCTAGAAATATTTTTTCAGACGTCTGAATCTGGGAATAGAAGTTTTCCCAGTATAATATTCAGACGTCTGATATAAGGATTCAGACGTCTGAAACCTGATGCTCAGGCATTTCCTGAACCTAGGCCAAAGATGGCCAAACGATTTTCAGAAGTGATCGGACGAGCAACGATGACTAAGGATATATGCCAAGCGACAACCCAATCTTAAAGGCACTTCGATACGCCTTGAATATCAATTTCCAAATATCCATAATAGGATTTCAAAAAATTTGCTTTCAAAACACCAAAAATTGGAATATTCACCAAAGTAATCCAAATCAAAAGAAAATGCACATGAATAAGTGTTAGGAATTCATACCTAACAATCAAAGATAGTTATAGACCAAGATGCACTACAACAAAAATACCCTATTACAACGTCCATTTTACAACGGGAATTTGCTGTCCGTTGTAATATAAGGTTATTACAACGGTCCACTCAGGACCGTTGTAATAGATGCCCTATACAACGCTCTTTTTACAACGGGCAATGATTGCCTGTTGTAATAGAATGCTATTACAACGGTCCTTTCATGCCCGTTGTAATAGATGTCAATTTTACAACGTTCCCAAATTGCCCGTTGTAATAGATGCAAAATTTACAACGGGCACAAAATGCCCGTTGTAAGAGGTGCCAATTTTACAACATTCATAATGTCCGTTGTAATAGGTACCGAATTATATTATATTAATCATATTATATTACATTACTAATTACTAATTACTAATCATTAATAATATTATATTATTTATTAATATTTAATATTTGATAATTAGTCATTAATAATGTTATATTAATCATTTATAACTTATAATAATTAATGATTATTAATAAATAATCACTAATTACTAATTATTATATATAATTAGTATTCCAACAGGCTTAATTTTACTTTCCATTTATCAGTAAGTAATATCGAGTAATTAATATTAAATATATAATAATTTATAATTAACAATAAATATTAATAATTTATGATTAATAATTACTATTGAAAATTAATAATTACTATTAAAAATTAATAATTAATATTAAAAATTAATAATAAATGCCCACTGCCGATTTTTGATAATTAATAATTAATAATTAACAATTACAATGCTTTATTCAAAATATTAATTATTATTAGTTATTAATATTTAATAATTAATTATTAATAATATTAATATTAATCATCATTATCTTCGATTATTTATACATACTTACTTAATAATTTATAAATGGTAATTTATAATTAACAATTATAAATGGTAACGTACATAGGTCATTATTTATAATTTATCACAATTAGTGATTACTAATATATAATTTATAATTACTAATTATTATATATAATCAATAATTAATTTTTTATATTTAATAATTTATTATAGTTAATTATTAATAATTAGTAGATTACACATAATTTTTTTTAAATTGCATTCAATAGTTAATAAATATAATTAATATTAAATAATTGATAATTGATATCGAATATTGTTTTTAAATAATTAATAGTTAATAATTAATATTAAAACTAGTGTTGCTTGTTTTGCCGCTCCTACTTCTATTAATTTTCATTTGCCCGCTTATCCCATTTTCACTTAACCTAAATTCCCGCTTTCCCTCTTTTTACTTAACCCTAAATCCAATCCCACTGCAAAATCTTAAACAAAATAAAAAATGTTTCGCATTCCCAATCCTAGTTTCTAATTCCTATGCTACTCGCCGTGCCTTCCGTTATCAGTTTGCGATTAGGAGTCTCTCGTCATTGGTTCACGTCGTTGGTTCCCAATCCCAATTCGATATCTTGGTAACAGCAGGGGTGGTGGATTGGAAGTTGCTGTCGATCCAGTATTGGATGTGAGCCCGGTTCGTAATCAGACCCGACAAGCTTCCTAGTAGTGGCCACATACTGAAGCCCGATAGGGATTAGGTCAGGACCTAGAATCATGTTAGGTATGCTATGGGTTGCTTGTTCGTTTATTTGGGTAAATGGTTGCGGTTGGTGCTAGGCAGGGAGGTAAGGCATATGGGTCTTGTATGTGGTTTTTGTAGTGATGTGATATTGCTTGTTGTTGGATGTAGGATAACAGAAGGTGAGGAAGTAGTATTTGTGTTTGTATGGAGATGGTTTGTGGATGTTGGTGTTCTCATGGATGAGGTTGGAACAAAGAGGGTTTTGGTGAATTGTTCGAATGCAGTGGTGATATTGAAGAGTTGTTGGCAGTTTGCAGTTAGATGTAGTGTGACAGTGAGGCAAATGGAGGCAATGGGAAGAGATAAGGTTACTCTGGTATATAGGGTGATGGGAGGAAATTGCAGTGAGGTTGGATGCAAAAGTTCAATGAGGTGATGGTGGAGATTGAACAAGGTGGTGATGTTTAATGTTGAAGTTGTCTGTAATGGAGGGAAGTGACGCAGATGAATGGTTATGACAGTGGAGGTTTGAGGAAGTGGTTCAAGGCAATGGAGGCAAAAGTTTGCAGTGAATTGATTGATGGTATGCAGGGGAAATAATGCAGGGATGAAGTACTGGGTTTGTATGAAGTACTGTTGCAAGTTGTATTGTTGGGTGGTGAAATGGAGGAGATTGTTGGGTTTGTGAAGGCAGTATGGGTATTGCTGTTGGCAGTGACTATGTGCAAGGGGAAATTTGGTGTGATGTGCAGGAGGAAAGGAAGTTTGCTAGATGGCAGTGTCAAGTGTTGCTGTGAAGGAAGTGTCAAGTATTGGCAGTGAATTGTTATGGCAAGAAGAGGTGGAGGCAGGCAATGATGTGTGATGGCTAGAGATGTAACGTAGGCTGAAGTTGCAGTTTGAAATGGTTGGTGCACTGTGAATGGTTGGTGCAGTGATGGTTGTTGCTGTTGGCAGGTAGCTGTGGCTGTGGTTGTATTTTTTTAGATCTACATATCCTCTCTTTTCCTCTTTGTTTCTCAGTTTTATGGCGTCTTTCGGTAAGAGAATGAGGCTTAATTTATAACATGTATGTATGTATGGCTCGATTCTTCTCAATCAGGGCAAAGCAATAACATTTACATCTCAATTAACGTACTTCATGAATGCTATCAATTTGTTGGAAAAAGAAGTGGGCAAGGAACACACAACTGTACTGATCAAAGAATCATTGTTTCTCATCAGCGCTGGAAGCAATGATATGTACTTATACTACGTAGCAACTGGAGCTCTAAATGCTACAATGAATAAACAGTTTATTGCTGGTCTTATTGATAAGTATGCCGATGAGATCAAGGTATAATTTTATACCAGTCAAACATTGAAAAATAATAATAATAAAGAAGGCTAAATGATGGTGTCTACATTGTATGTAGCTATTGTACAAATATGGTGCAAGGAAGATAGGAATATTTGGCATTTCACACATAGGATGCGTTCCAGCTATGAAGAATGCTAACCCTTTGGGTCCATGCAACATGCTTTCGCCCTATCCTTGCTTTGAAGCCTAAGTTGTCCTCTCGACGAGCCTCTCCTCAACCCTATAGTTTTAAGCTTATTAACAACTTCCTTCATTCCAGATCTGGGCTTTTTCCAGACTCCTATCGGATGTTGTTAATGCTTGAACAGGATGACTTATGTCACATGTTTTGGGTTTGCTCTGTGAACTGCCTTGTCATAACAAGTTGTGTGCTTTCTTGCTTTGGGAACACTAGCCATCGAAGCTCTTTTTGGTGGTTCTATTTTCTGAGTATGTTAGTTTCATTCATCATTTGAAGCGCCTGTCCTGATGTTGTGTTGGCCTACCTTCTCATTAACCTTGCAACTTCACACCCTTTTCAACATCTTTCCTTATGGCGACTGTTCCCAGTGGACGTGGGTTTCTTTTTGTTGCTTATTTGTGGTCCTTACTATGCTTTTAGTTGGTGTTTCTATTAGGATTGTGTATGTCGTTTCTTTGCACTTTTATGGATTTCAAGAATTGTTTTGTTGTTTAGGATTCTGGATGTTGCTTGTTGGGTCTAAGTCCTGATTTCAAGAAGTAAGGTTGTAGTTAACAACAGCGAGATAGAAGATTGCAGAACTGATGGTAAGTATAGACAAAGAGTTATGAAGTTTTGGATAAGTAGTAGAGTGGGGAAGTTTACTGCCTGGTGGTGTGATGGTGAATGTGGGAAGTATGGAAGTTTTGTTGAATGTAGGGAGAAGTACAGTAGATGGTGCAATGGGAAAAATGTTTGATGAATGGTGATTGAATGATGAAAGATGGTTGCTCTCTGGTAGTAGCAAGGTTGCAGTTGAAGGTTAGAGAGCAAAATGGGGATGTAGAACTGTCAAACAGTGAACAGTGCAGAGGAAAATGAGACTGTAGGCAAAAAAGCAATAGAGAGAGGGAAATGCAACAGAGGGGGAAATGTAACAGGGGAATTTGTAAATGGAAATGTAAATGTAAAAGGAAATGTAAACGAAATGAAAAAATATATTATGAAATTGTGTATATGCTGTTTTTTTTTAATTATGTAAATGCAAATCAAACAAGAAAACAATAACAAGCAAACTCAAAATGCAAGCAAAATTCACACAACAATTTTTTTTTGTTTAAATATGCAATATCATGTATTACAACGGGCATTGCCCGTTGTAAAATAATGTATTACAACGGGCTTTGCCCGTTGTAAAAAGGTGTATTACAACGGGCATTGCCCGTTGTAAAATATGGTCGACCTATTACAACGCGACCTAATACAACGGGCTCATGCCCGTTGCGAAATCCATATTACAACGGGCATTGCCCGTTGTAAAATGGCCGTTTTGTTGTAGTGATGTGAGATAAAAATCTCACCTTTAAACCTGAATTAATGAAGGAGATGCTTTAAAACGAGCTAAGATCAATTCCTCTCCAATAACAACTCAAGAAGCTTCAATCTAAGCTTACAAGTAAAATATTTCCTTAGTTAGATTTAGGAAATTCTGAAATTGAAAGGAGAATGAGTTGGAGAAGAAGAAGGAGTTGCTTACCAAAGCTTCTTCTTCAAATTTGGAGCTAGAACTTGGATTTGCAAAGATGATATGGGCTTTGAATTTTAATTTCCCATTCCTCTCTCCATTTTCAGTGAAACTTGAGTGTTAGGAAAATAAGAATGAAGTGAAGAGGAGAGGTAGACTGAGCTAGAGTAATAAGTGGAGTTAATGGGCTGAAACCCAACCCAAAACCCTAAGTGAAAAGTAGCAAAATTCTTCTAGCTCCAAACATATCGAAGTTTATACTCAGAAAGGTCGCAAACATCATTTTGAACTCAATGGGGGTGGTCTCGAATCCTAATTCGACCGTTTGCAAAAAGTAGCTTTTCGGACAATAATCCGACTAACGATGAAATATTTAAATAAAATGTTTAAATATTCAATCGTAAAATATGCAGGTTTTTACAATAGTGGACTGAATAACATATAATATAAATAGTTCTTTACACAAATCAAAACTGTAATATACATTTCTCACATCAGAGTACAAAAATCGGTAGTTACCATCCTGGACAGTTATAACAACCTTCCCTTATAATTGCTGGTAATTTGAACAAACACTACAGCACGATAACCAAATATGAGAATACGTCTCGGTCTCCAGCTCGTCCCCTGAGCACCATAACAACCTTACCTGAACCTGTAATACTCGACCTAACCCGAGCATTATAATAAAACAACATCCGAGTCAGTTTGAAAAATCAGCGTGAGAAAACACACTTAATTTGAATTATTAAATTTTTCATAATCCTTTAAAAATCCAAGGTATCCCGTAAGACCACGCCACACATAAACATGACGGGTTTTTACCTTACAATAACAAAAACATTTCATATCAAATCCCATTAAGCTCCAGCATACTAGGCTATACAATCAAAACCATAAAGGTACGTATTGGAGAATGGATTCCATACAAATGACTAGGCACTAGAGTACCACCTGTCACAGTACACATCTAGAAATAGCCTACTGAGGACCACGCTAGGATCCCCTGCAACACAGGACCAGACCATCCCTAACCAGGATAGACATAATATGCTATCACCGGCTGTTCACACCCGCTCTCGAGCTCCTTCCATATACCGTAGTAATAAATAATATCCAAGATTATCTAGAAAGGTGATAAACATATCCTAATTGGGTGTGACCCACTTAGCCTTGCTGCATCCCCTGATTTTCAGTCATTCTTGGTTGATGAGGCTAGAGGCTACGATGACCTTTTAAGGAATTTTGACTTAGAATGCTCATTGTCCTCCAATGACAATGTACTGATAGCATTCATCCATACAAGTTCGTTCTGGTCTGAACGAAACCAAAGGCATTATTCCTACTACACCTATTTTGGAATAATCCTCAGGATTAGTAGCGATTAGCACTTGCACTTCACTGCTCCATCTTCGACTTCATGCTCTTGCTTTCCATTCGAAAACGTACTCATTGGATCGAAGTAGTTTTTGGATAATTCATCTGATCCCGGCCTCTTCGAAACAACGTTCGATATTTTTCGGTAAACTCAACCCTGGTTCTTTAGCAAATAAACAGATGAAATAAGATCGGAGTCGCCTCCTAAACATTAGTGGATGGATTTCCTTATTAGAAGAATGAAACGATTTTATACGCACAGTATAGCACCTCGAACGACAATTGTACCATATAATTCTCGTGTTCCTCCTACATATTCTCAAAGTTATATTTTGGGTCCTACCAAATAATCATTCAACCAATTACTTCCTTTTCTGTCGAAAACACTAAATCTCTTTTTAATTTAAATTTCAACCGCTTAAATTATCCAAAATATATACTTTCTTACCGAACTTAGAATATTCACAATCTATTCTTTTCATAATATTGAAACTCTTTAAAATAATAAGGAAAGTATCATTGTAATATCAAACCATGGATTACAGCTCAATGGTTAAGTCTCTGTCCCAGAGAAATCCAAAACTTAACCACATGCACTCACTCCCTCCAATTTCGCAATGCGGAGTGCATCCTGAAAACTTTATTTAATAATTATCTCAAAATAATGCTTATAAGTTTCTAAAATAAATTTCCAAGTTTATTCTTGGAAAATATACTTAAATAAAAGTTATTATACAAAGCCATATTAATATTTAATAATTTATCCTATAAAACAACAATGTTGACTAATTCTTAAATATAATAAATCTTTAACAATCATTATAAGGCAAATAGTTAATAATTAAACATGCTTTAACAATTCAAAATAATTAAATAACTAGTTTCTGGAATATTTTTAAGACCTTTAAAGTTACTTAGTTAACAGTCAAAAATCATCTTTTTAAAACAAACTCAATTTCTCGATAAAAATATAACTCTTTTCGATTCCAATATAACCAATTCAATACTTATAAATCTCTCTCGATTTTAAAACCCTTTTATATTTAAACAAGTACCACTTAAGATTTTATTATTCGAAATCCTTTTATATACTTTTATCCCAAAATACCTACTTATAATATCCCGAATTTGTTATGTAAAAAATTCAAAACTATTATTTTATCAAATCAATTAATCCAAAATCCTATATAAATATTTTACTTCAAAAATCTCTTTAAAATTCTTTTCAATTAAAGCCATATATTACTAGTATTTAAGAATACCAAAACCTAGGCCAAAACCGCCACAGTATCCAAACAATTCAAATCACATCATAATCTATCACAGATTATTCAACAAACACATATCACCATATATGAAATTAAATTCAATATTTTTAAGGAATCTAGTTGGATCCCTCCAACCTGTTTCACTGCATGCACAGATGTTAATACAACATAAAAATACCAATTTCGCTCCGAGGCGGAATATCGTGTTATATAAGGTCATCCGCTATTATACGGGACGCATAGGGTCTCATCCGTTTTATATATGCGGAAATATCAATCACTACAATATATATATATATATATATATATATATACCACTATATATAAAATATCACATTCAACTAATAAAAATATATCAATCCAACCAATCAATGAATGATTAATTTTAACTACTCAAAATTAATTGCAGCAGTCCAAAATTAAGTGAGATTAACTCACCTTGAGTTTTAAATTTGTCAAACATTCCAATTTTAAATTATTAACCTAAAATTTTAGCTCACTCCAAACTTCTCCAGATCTGTCCCAGAGCATAGTGCTCGTCGCCACGATTCCGTTACTGCTTGTTTCGTCCAATTCTGACCTCATAAAACAAAATACGAATTATTTAAACATTTTGGATATAAATTATATAAATAATTTTTCTTTTTTTATACCAGAGGAAATCTAGTCATTGCTTTCAAAATTCCATATCGCATCCGCTCCTCTTCCTTTCTCCCTCTCGTTCGTTACCAGGTAAACGAACCCATTCGTCAAACCCACTCCCCAAGCGTGGCGCTGCCTCCTCGTTCACCTAGGGTTTGATCAGAGACCATCAACCTGAAGCCCTAGCCGAGCTCCTGCTCCATTCCACATGCGGTCAAGCTCAGTGGCTACTTCTTCTCGAAAAAACACGAACAATCGAAACCCTATGAAGCTCGATTCTGGCCATCTCATCGAACTTCACGACGCTCCACCGTATGGATGTGTAGATCTCATTACCCTCTACGCTTTCCTAGTTCGAAGTTACGTCTAACAGTTGATGGATCTCGAGATATTAAGGGAAGAGTGTTTGAATATTTTGACCATTAATTTCAATGGAGGCGGCTACGTGAAAAATACTAGGCTTTACTGTTGCACGTATACATACACGTTTATACAATATTTTACTATTATTTTTCCAATTAACGTGCTTTTCCGGACGAATTCCAGTCGAAGCATGCCTCCTAGCGCTAATAATGTTTTACCCTTATTTCGAACAAAATGGAACATTTTCCAAGCCCTAATTCGATCGCATGTTGAAGATAGCTTTTCGAATTGAAATAAAATATTAATTTCAACCCATTTCCATCCCGTACGACCAAACGGTAACACCAAATGCTACGAAATTTGAAATTCGATAATAATATACAATTATGAATCCAATGGAACTGGTTTTGTCAAATTCTAAGGCTATGCCCCGGAAGGCTATTTTAATGCGTCAATTAAATCGAACGATTTTCAAAATCGACGGAATTGCTTGAATTTCAACTTTTAAAAACATACCAACTCAATTATAATTCAAATAGAATTTATATCCACAATAGAAATCATTTCAATTTATATTAAATCAAAATCCCATTTTTTACACTATTACCATATATTAATTTCCATTATTAAATTAATACATAAATTTCAAACTTTTAAGTTTATTGACTTTTAATTCCATTCGAAGTCTATTACCATCACTCTAATTCAAACAGAGTTTAAAATCAACTTATAAATCCTTTCCATTTCCATTTAACTCTAGATTCCCATATTTAACCAATTTCAAATATTAAATTTATATGTACCAAATCCATTTAATCGCTATATTTGAAACCTTAAACCATTTCACTAATTCGCCCAAAATTTTCATATTCAAAATCAATTAATATTTCAAATTCAACACTTAAAAATTAATTAAACGTTCAAAATTAAATGACCAAAATTTTGAGTCGTTACATTTCTCCCCCTTATAAGAATTTCGACCTCGAAATTGCTAAGTTAGGAAAAATGCTCTAAACCCATTAACTTTCCTAAAACCCACTTACTTAAATCCTACATCCACCTCTCTAAACCCATTAGTTTAATCCAAATAAATTTGTTTCCATTTCCAACTCAAAAACCTTGATTTCTAATACAATTCAAAAATCAACTTTTTTAGTTAATAATATTTTTTTCAAAATTTTTCTATCACCCTAAATTTTCAAAAAAAAATTGATAGGGTCTCCTTTATACGAAGAGCCTTTTACAATATGACAAGGGGGATAAAAATATATACATTGACCCATATGGTCGGAAAACACAATATATCTCAACATATATTTCAATTTTGATTTTAATGCATAAGCTTACCTTTATTAGCGTTATTAAGCGAGCGAGCTTATTTTTATATGCATTTACGCAGCAGTAATCTATCCAACAGCTCCATGTACCTGTGCTTACTCAAAATAAGCACATAAGTTTCATAACCATGAAATTTTATAACATTTCATTACTTTAACTAGCTAAACATATAAACTTCATAATCCAAACATGCTAATCGTATATTACAAGCAATTATAAGGTTCCAACACTAATTTAATTCCTTTCCATGGATCCATATGTCATTTCATTCAATTCGAAATAATTTACAACCAAATTTATTACATTCAATTCATATTTACACAAACAAACTCATATCCATTCCGAATTGATTTCAAAATCAATTTATTCACTTTCTATTCAATTTCAAAATGATTCACAATCAATTTATTTGCATTCCATTTATATTCACTTCCATTATATGAAAATTCATTATATCAAATTTAATTTATTCCTTTTTTAATTGACTTTAAATCAATTTTTTCTAATTTCCATTTGATTCCCATTTATGTTATTCACCAAACCTTGCTTGCTTTATGTTGCATTAAACAACATTCTAATCCATGTTAATTTTATTGACAAATTCATTTCATAAATAACCACTTAAGTTAAGTTTCCATGGCAATCAAATTCTAATTCCTTTTAAATTGAATCCCATTCAATTTATTTGCTTTCATTTGCTTAGTATATCCAATTTATACTATCACTTGGGCATCATTCTATGTAAATCAATTCTCGAACAATTTATTATATCATAACATGGTTCCTGCACTTGCATTCATATTAATTCCATTCTCAACTTATTTTACATCTTCTCCATTCACTTTTCTTTAATTCACATAGTGTTATTCACTTCATTTTATAATGAACGACATTTTATTCCGTGCTAGTTTATTTACAAACCATTTCACAAAATTATTTCTAATGTTATTGTGAACATCCCATATCGATACTTAAGTTCATATTCAGCTTATAACCTAAGTTCATACCCTAATTATACTCTAAAATCGTATTACAAAATCATATTTAATTCATTTACTCCTAAATTGAATTCGTTTCTTTTTATCAATTACTTAACAATTTAACTTGGTCATACCATTTCACTTTTCTAGTTTAATAAGTTATACAACTTATTTATTCATAATTCCCTAAATTTCCACTTAACTTTACTCACATTCAATATTTATAACATATAGTTATATAATTACTTCACCATTCACATTTATATTCAATTTACCAAATTCTAGTTCACCCTCCATTTAAAATTCAAATTTTGTATTTCCATTCTTTTTCCATAAGATCAACCCATTTTCATTTTGGTTTTACTATTTTATTCTCAGTTCATAAGTTCAAAAAATTATTTACTAATATCTCCTATTATTTACTTGAGTCCATTGACATTTTATTATCATAACCCTAGATTATACACATCACTTAATAGCTTAAGTTTAACCATTCCATTTAATAACTATAACTTATAGTTACATAATCATTCTACATTTCCACTTAATATCCAATTCAAATCAAATCCAATTCCAATCTTATTTAACTTATCCAAAGTTAAATTCCAACCTATCTTATTCACTTTAATTTACTCAAGTTAAATTTCAATTTCATGATTAAAATTTACATTTTCCTTTCTTATTTATACCAACTCCAAGTTATAAGTTCAATACAGATTTCTCTGACTTTACAAGTCATTTAAATGGAAATACCAAAATTCAATTACCCGGTTTTTATTTCAAATCATTTTGAAACCATAAATATACATATATCCACTTTTGTAGATCAAATCATACTTTCGGAATTTTTAAACAACTTGGTTTTGCCAAAACAATCCCCTTTTGGAATTCCTAAAACAAAACTTGTTTACCAATAAGTTCAAAACAAATAATCATAGTCAATCACTATGGTAGCAATTCATCACTTAGAAACTCAAAAATGAACACTGATGATGCGGCCGTCATCACTCGAATTATTTCCCAGCGACCAAAGTGAGTTCAGTGCTTCCTTTCTTCCAAAACAAATTTTAAAACAACTTTTTTAAGGAACATCTCCAAAAATAATATCACAATTCTTCCTTTCAAACCACTTTGGAAAACATTTCCAAAATTCTCAAGATCTAAAAATTTCAAATACTTAATTCAAATTCATTTAAAACCATTTCCCAAAAATTTTAGGATTTAAAATTCAAATTCTGTTTAAAATCCAATTTTGGTTATAGCTCCTTTGTATAAATCATTCTTATACAATTTCTACTTGGTTACATATATAACCATTTTAAATTTTATAATCTTATTTGATTATAATATTAACAAACAACATTCCAATTATACTATAATAATTTCATGAAATTATTTTCTTTTTTAACAAAATATAGTCTGGGTAAAATTATTCCATTTACCCTCTTCAAAACCATATTATGTCGGTTTACCTTATTTAAGAGTTTAGAAACCCTTATCGATACGGTTGTACTTTCCATACCGACTAGAATTCATAAATACTCAACCGATAAGCCAACACAATATAAAAACATTTTATATTCACTAACAGTGACGCGCTCATATCTATTAATACACTCAACTCATTCTAGAGTGCTACTATGTGACGCCCCACCTCTATACTCACGCTAGCAAAGGACACCACGGAGTAATGCTGTCAACTAGCGCGAAGAATAAGGCTGTTGAGGAGCGACCATCCATGTAATTTCTTTGTGCGAGCACCGATATGTCAGATAGTATAACATGCATTTCATTTCAAGAGGAAATCCGACATGCCGATGCAAACTCAAAGCTACTACATAGTGGCTATGTGGTCTTCGAAAACAAATATAGAGATAAGCATAACATAATCAGTCACAGATATTCATATCACAAAGGCGGAAACAGATATGAATAAAACTCGTTAAAGTGTACATCAGAGTAGTGGTCAAAAAGATCCACAATATCACAAAAGAATATATACAAGTGCTAGTCAAAAGAATAAGTATACATCAATGAGTCTATATCTCAAGTGTATAACAATAAAAACTACCAATCTAATGTAGTTAGCCAAAAGTCAGGTAACATTTCCAGATGAGGAATCAAGTAGAAGCACATGTAACATCTCGGTCTGACCCGAGTATTATTTAATAAGGAAATAATAAACAGATCAGTCTATCTATAAATATCATATAAATGAGGTAGGATAAGAGATATGACAAGAACGTATGATAGAAATAATGCCATACTACGAAAAGTATACATTTGACAACAATAAAAAATCATACAATATCTCAATAATCTCAAGCACCAAAAAGAATGTCATATTCTTTATTTTATTCACCAATCATAAATATTGACATCATATCGCTGCCAATCATAAAAGCTGGTGAAACATAAATTCTAGAAATCATCAATTAGAAATCCAGAAATCACAAAATGGGGGAGACCTATCACAAAACGGGAGCATGATAATTCACCAACACGTGTATTACAAACGGGACGCTATCACATGGTCGCTAACCATAGAGCCAGTGCAACGACGTAGTACAATATCGATACGCCCGAGGAACCTGAAACTCGAGTAATTCGGAACAACGACGTAGTACAATGGTACACCCGATGATCCTGATAAGGTGGTACAACAACGTAGTACAAAGGTACGTCCGATGGACCGAACTCCATAAAAGAACACGGGTCGCTAGCCCACAAAAATGAGTGGAAACTCCAAAGAATATATTGGTCGTTAGCCTATAAAAGAAATGAGGCGAAACTCAATAAAACGAGGTACCATACCCTACGTGGACAAAGAAACATAGCCTATCGCTAGTCTAAATCGCATAAATGATCATCAATGATCATCAAGAAGTGTCAACTACACTAAGCTAGTAAATAAATGAGTCTAGCTTCATGTCCCATAACCACTGGCTTAACTTAAGTATTTACGAACAAATTGTAAATCTCCACTCGAAAGTTGTCACAAGAGTTTCAATCGAACGAGTCCAAGAATTAACCGACGAGGTAAACGGAAGCGTTTCATACCACTTGTTTTACTAAGCCGTTTAATTAGATTTCTCGTATGAGTGAGGTAAAGGTTTGTATATACTAATAGATTGGAAAATGGTTTTATAAACGAGTTTGATATTGAAAATAGAGTTGAAATTGTTTTAATGAAAGATTTTTATATTTACTACTAGTATAGAAAACCTTTATGTTTTTAAAGTGACAAACCACAGAAATGATAGTAGAAACAATCGATCACCAAAATTCACATTCGAAGCCATGAATCAAATCCATATAAATCGATATCGAATCCATCAAATAGATACTCTTAAATATCCCAAAAAAAGAAAAGTTATCAAAGTCAATAATAAATGATAACAATAAGTCGGATAAACACGAATCGATTTAAAACTGGAAACCTAAACACATAGGGAAAATTGGGCAAAGGCAAAAATTCAAACGTCTGAAATAAATAGTTCAGACATCTGAATCTGGAAAGTGAATATTTTCCAAAGCCCTACTCAGACGTCTGAATCATTTATTTCAGATGTCTGAAAATGGCTAATTTTAGCCTATTTCCTCCCAGGTTGGATTTTGAGCAATTTCAGACGTTTGAAATTATAATTCAGACGTCTGACCTAGGGAATGAAATTTTGCCCAAAACAGATTCAGACGTATGAATCTACAGTTTCAGACATCTGAAACTGGAGCTTTGGGAATTTCCTCCCCAAGGCCAACGATGGTCAAATGATATCGGAAGCGATCGGATGAGTGACGATTATGAGGGGTTTACGCCAAACGACTACCCAACCTCAAAGACTCACCAATACACTCCGATCAACATGTCCAACATCCATATAAGGATTTTTCATAGATTTTGTTTTCAAACACCAAAAATTGGAATATTCACCAAATCAATCCAAATCAAAATCAAATGAACATGTAAAGGTGTTAGGAATTCATACCTAACAATCAAAGATAATATAGACATAGATGTGAGATAAAAATCACACCTTTAAACCCAAAACAAATGAAGAAGAAGCTATAGAGCAATGGTAAGGACAATCACTCTTCAATTCCAACCCAAGAAGCTTGAATCTAAGCTTAAAAGAAAAACATTTCCTAAGTCAGACTTTAGGAATTTCTGAAATTGAAGGTAGAATGAGTTGGAGAAGAAGAAGAGGATGCTTACCAATAGCTTCTCTTTGAATTTTGAGTTAGAGCTTGGATTTGCAATGGAACTAGGGCTTAGGAATTCTAATTCTTTTTCTCTTCCCCCATTTTTATGAAATCTTGAAGGTACTAGGAAATGAGAGTGAATAAAGAGGAGTGGGGGTTGAGCTAGAGTTAATAGTTTAGGCTAACCCAAACCCAAAGTCCAAAGTGCAAAGGTCAAATTTTTAGCTAGCTCCAAACATATCGAAGTTTATACTCAAAAAGGTCGAAAACACCATTTTGAACTCAATGGAAGTGGTATCGAGTCCAAATTCGGTTGTTTGCAAAAAGTAACCTTTCAGACTAAAATCCGAATAACGATGCTATATTTAAATAAAATATAAATACACAATCGTAAAATATGCGGGTTTTTACAGACTCCCCTCCTTAAAGAAATTGCATCCTCGCAATATTTAAGAAGAAAATAAAAAGTAACAACCATAAAAGCATATCAACACAAAAGAAATTTGAAATAAAAAGTTCACCTCAAAGATCTCAAGAGAGTAAGTCCGGGTGTGCTCGCTCGATGAATTCTCTAGATTCCCAAGAACAATCCTTAGGATTTGAGGACCATTGAACTTTCACAAGAGGGACATCTTTATTTCGAAGGCGTTTAACCTCCGATGCAATAATACGAATAGGATGTTGCTCATAAGCCAAATTAGGTGAAACTTCAATTTCTTCCACAACACCGGGCTCAAGAATAGAATCGGAATCTCGAAGGCATTTCCGTAATTGAGAAACGTGAAACACGTCATGAATAGCAGAAAACTGAGTTGGCAATAAAAGGCGATAAGCCATGGAACCAATACTTTCGGTGATGGGAAATGGACCAATATATCGAGGTGCTAATTTTTTCGATCGACTGAAGCGCACAACACCCATCATAGGTGAAACACGAATAAACACAAAATCTCCCACAGAAAATTCTAATTTCCTTCTTCGGTTATCGGCATAGGATTTTTGCCTACTTTGAGCTTCTTTCATCCTAGGACGAATAAGGTCAATCTTTTCCATGGAATCTCGAATAAAATCTAGACCTAAAACCGGCCTCTCACCGGCCTCAAGCCAACAAGAAGGAGATCGGCATGGCCGTCTGTAGAGTGCCTCAAAAGGTGCCATACCAGTACTAGATTGGAAGCTATTATTATAGGAAAACTCAACAAGTGAAATATGATCTTCCCAACTTCCACCAAATTCAAAAACACATGCACAAAGAAGAACTTCAAGAGTTTGATTCACACGCTTAGTTTGTCCTTCGGACTGTGGATGATAAGCAGTGCTAAAATTAAGCTTCGTCCCCAAAGCTTTTTGGAGACTCTTTCAAAATCCACTAGTAAACAATGGATCATGATCGCTAACAATAGAAGTAGGAACTTCATGCAATTTAATAATTTCTTTAATAAAGAGTTTGGCCAAAAGAGGTACGGTCCGATTGGACCGAACGAGAATAAAATGGGCGGATTTAGTAAGTCTATCAACTATCACCCATAGGCTATCATGACCCGAACGAGAACAGGGAAGGCCGTCAATAAAATCCATGAAAATTTGATCCCACTTCCAAATTGGAATATCCAAAGGTTGCAATAACCCACCGGGCCTTTGATGCTCGGCCTTAACGAGATGGCAAGTCAAGCAACACTTAACAAAGTTAGCAATATCAGATTTCATCCCATCCCAATAATAAAGTCGCTTCATATCCGCATACATTTTACTATTACCGGGACGAATGGTAAATTTAAAACGATGAGAATCTTCTAAAATATCTTTACGAAGATCACTAATATTTAGCACGATAAGTCTACCAAATTTTCGATTACCGCCACGAGAATAAATATCAAAGTCTTTCATATCTTCAATATCAATTTTATCTCTACAATTTTGGCTAAAAGAGCCAATTCGGGATCTAGCTCTTGAGCTTCGAGAATGTGGTTTAAAGGAGAAGGATGAGCCTCAAGGCTACATAAAACAAGAGATGAACATAAATCAGATACACGATCTCGAATCTCATAAGTGGATAAAGTCTCGAGATCATTCCACTCGGATATCATCATAGAAACAACCTCTTGTTGCTTACGACTAAGTGCATCGGCAACACAATTTCTCTTTCCGAGAGTATAAAGAATATCAAGATCATAAGATGCAAGGAACTCGAGCCAACGTTGTTGATGCAAATTAAGTTCCTTTTGAGAAAATAAATACTTCAAAGATTTATGATCGGTATAAAGAATAAATTTCTCTCCCAAAAGGTAATGTCGCCAAATTCGAAGGGCGAAAACAATAGCCGCGAACTCTAAATCATGAGTGGCAAATCTAGTCTCGGCGGGTTTTAATTACCTAAAAGCATAAGCAATAACACGTTCTCTTTGCATAAGAACTGCACCCAAACCAACGCGACTAGCATCGGTATAAACAACAAAATCTTGGTTTCCTTCGGGAATCACAAGAATAGGAGCATCGGAAAGGAGTTCTTCTAATTTCTAAAAAGAAGCTTCATATTTGTTCGACCAAATGTATTTAACTCCTTTCTTTGTCAAGCTAGTAAGAGGCATGACAATTTTCGAAAAGTTCTTTATGAACCGGCGGTAATAACTTGCCAATCCAAGAAAGCTACGAATCTCTGTCACACTCTCCGGTCTCTTCCAGTTATGAATCGATTCAATCTTTGAAGGATCCACGGAAATTTTGGATTCGGAAATAATATGACCAAGAAACTTCACCCGAGATTGCCAAAAGTGGCATTTAGAAAATTTTGCTTTCAATTGATTGCTCCTAAGAGTTTCCAACACAATCCGAAGATGCTTTTCATGCTCCTTCTCAGTTTTAGAATACACAAGAATATCATCTATAAAGATGAGAACAAATCGATCAAGGAAGTCTTTGAAAACTCAATTCATAAGGTCAACGAAATAAGCTCGAGCATTCATTAAACCAAATGGCATAACAAGCCATTCATAAGATCCATAACGAGTATGGAACGATGTCAAAGGAATGCTATCCTCTGCAATACGAAGCTGATGAAAACCGATTGCTAAGTCTAATTGTGAAAAGACTCTAGCACCACTAGTTGATCAAATAAATCATCAATTCGAGGTAAAGGATATTTATTCTTGATAGTCAAGTCATTAAGCTTGCGGTAGTCAATGCAAAGCCTAAGTATACCATCGAATTTCTTCACAAAAATAGCAGAAGCTCTCCAAGGAGAGGAACTAGAGCGAATAAATTGCTTCCTCTCCAATTCGGATAATTGTTTGCGTATCTCCTCATTTTCTTTGTTGGACATATGATAAGGAGGACGAGTGATAGATAGAGCTACAGGGACTAGATTAATTCTGAACTCAATTGCTCGCTTAGATGGTAATCCTAAAACGAACTCAAATATGTCGGAAAATTCACAAACAACGTGAATAAGAGAAATGACATGTTCCTCATCATCATTATCGTCATCATGAGGATTTAAAGAATATAAAGATGCTGCCAAGTTGGAATCCGAATCTTTAAGAACAATATAAACCTGCTTAACAAATTGAGGATGTCGAAGATGAATAGTCCGCTCAGGACATAGGGTATGGGCTTCATAACGGTTAAGCCAATCCATTCCCAAAATCATTCCGAAGCCTAAGTAACGCATGACATGCAAGTCGGCTCGGAAAGAAAAATCACATAAAATAATCTCGACATCTTTACAAAGCAAACTAAGTGTTGCAGATCCACTAACCGGATTTGCAATTCTCAAAGAAGTCATTAAAGCCATAACACTTAAAGAAAAAGTATCAACGAATTCTTTTGATATAAAAGAATGGGATGCACCCGTATCAAAAAGAACTCGAATAGGTTGATCATGAAACATAATACTGCCATCAAGGATAGAATGAGAAATACCTTGACCACGAGAAGTGTTACTAGGGGCTTGCACAACATTTAGCTTTCCCTCCTTCTTGCCTTGAAGTTTGGGACATGAAGATAGAAGATGACCCGAACCTTTGTAATAACGGCAAAAGAGAGGTTCGGACATCTATTAGCATAATGGTCCTTAGAACCACAATTGTAGCATTGTCCACTACTAGGGGTAGGAGTCTTTGCTACTGAAGCTGCTTGCTTCCCTTTCTTGTTGGGATTTGGGCCTTTGAACTTAATAGTCCTTTTCTTGTTGCTATTGAAGTTCGGTTTGGCACTAACAACTTCAACATCACTCTCTTTATCTGCCTCTTCAAGTCAAAGAGCGATATCGATAAGTTGATCGAAAGCAACTTCTAATTTCAGAAGTAATGGCTTCTTGAGATTTCTATTCAACCCATAGACAAATCTCTGATTCTTCTTCAATGGGGTATTAATGTACTCAACCCCGTATTTAGAAAGAGATTCGAAAGATGTGACATATCCTACAATGGATGATTCACCTTGAACAAGGTCAATAAAACGACGTGCCAAAGTCACTTTTTCAGCTTTCGGCACAAACTTTGATTCGAACCTTTCCCGAAATTGCTCCCAAGTAAGATCCACTTCAATAATTTCAGAAATAAGAAGCTCATACCAATCTAGTGCTCTTTCTTGGAGCATACTAGAAGCCACTTGGACTCGATGGAGATCAATAAGATTCAAGCGCGAAAAGATGCGATCGCATGCTCTAAGCCAAGCTTGGACTTCAATAACGCCCTCGGAACCCTTGAATGGCTTCCCACCCAAGTTGGTATAGTCACTGCACAAGCGTGCAAACCCGGATTTAGGGTGAGTAGGTTTTGGAATGGGTTCGGCAGTTTGAGCATTCTTTACCAGGTCAAGAAGTTGTTGTGCAGACATAAATACTCCATCTTGGGGAGTCGCACTAGATTGACCGGCGCTGGAACGGCCTGGTCTAACCATTTCTCTTCTTTAAGAAAGAAAGAAAGAAGAAGAAAAAGGTTATTCACAAAATGAATATCAAGCAATAGTGATTGATAAAACAAGGCATCACAAAAGAAAATAGAATAAGACGGTACAAAGACTCGAATTAAATCCTAAGGCACGACTCCTAAGATGGACTTAGGACGATGATCCTTGTTAAATTATTCTACATTGTTCTGAAGTTTGGCTCTGATACCAAGCTGTGATGCCCCACCTCTATACTCACGCTAGCAAGGGACACAACGGAGTATTGTCGTTAACTAGCGAGAAGAATAAGGCTGTTGAGGAGCGACCATCCATGTAATTGCTTTGTGCGAGCACCGATATGTCAGATAGTATAACATGCATTTCATTTCAAGAGGAAATCTGACATGTCGATGCATACTCAAAGCTACTACACAGTGGCTATGTGGTCTTCGGAAACAAATATAGAGATAAACATAACATAATCAGTCACAGATATTCATATCACAAAGGCGGAAACAGATATGAATAAAACACAATAAAGTGTACATCAGAGTAGTGGTCAAAAATATCCACAATATCACAAAAGAATAGATACAAGTGCTAGTCAAAAGAATAAGTATACATCAATGAGTCTATATCTCGAGTGTATAACAACAAAAACTACCAATCTAATGTAGTTAGCCAAAAGTCAGATAACATTCCAGATGAGGAGTCAAGTAGAAGCACCTATAACATCTCGGTCTGACCAGAGTATTATTTAATAAGGAAATAATAAACGGATCAGTCTATCTATAAATATCATATAAATGAGGTAGGATAAGAGATATGACAAGAACGTATGATAACAATAATGTCATACTATGAAAAGTATACATTTGACAACAACAAAAAAGCATACAATATCTCAATAATCTCAAACACCAAAAAGAATGTCATATTCTTTATTTTATTCACCAATCCACAAATATTGACATCATATCGTTGCCAATCATAAAAGCTGGTGGAACACAAACTCTAAAAATCATCAACTAGAAATCCAGAAATCACAAAAAGGAGGAGGCGTATCACAAAACGGGAGCATGATAATTCACCAACACTTGTATCACAAACGGGACGCTATCCCATTGTCGCTAACCATAGAGCCGGTGCAACGACGTAGTACAATATCGGTACGCCTGAGGAACCTGAAACTCGAGTAATTTGGAACAACGACGTAGTATAACGGTACGCCTGATGATCCTGATAAGCTGGTACAACAACGTAGTACAAAGGTACTTCCGATGGACCGAACTCCATAAAAGAACATGGGTCGCTAGCCCCCAAAAATGAGTAGAAACTCCAAAGAATACATAGGTCGTTAGCCTATAAAAGAAATGAGACGAAACTCAATAAAACGAGGTACCGTCCCCTATGTGGACAAAGAAACATAGCCTATCGCTAGTCTAAATCTCATAAATGATCATCAATGATCATCAAGAAGTGTCAACTACACTAAGCTAGTAAATAAATGAGTCTAGCTTCATGTCCCATAACCACTGGCTTAACTTAAGTATTTACGAACAAATTGTAAATCTCCACTCGAAAGTTGTCACATGAGTTTCAATCGAACAAGTCCAAGAATTAACCGACGAGGTAAACGCAAGCGTTTCATACCACTTGTTTTACTAAGCCATTTAATTAGATTTCTTATACAAGTGAGGTAAAAGTTTGTATATACTAATAGATTGGAAAATGATTTTATAAACGAGTTTGATATTGAAAATAGAGTTGAAATTGTTTTAATGAAAGTGTTTTAATATTTACTACTAGTATAGAAAACCTTTATGTTTTTAAAGTGACAAACCACAGAAATGATTGTAGAAACAATCAATCACCAAAATTCACATTTGAAGCAATGAATCAAATCCATATAAATCGATATCGAATCCATCAAATGGATACTCTCAAATATCCCTAAAAAAGAAAAGTTATCAAAGTCAATAATAAATGATAACAATAAGTCGGATAAACACGAATCGATTTAAAACTGAAAACCCAAACACATAGGGCAAATTGGGCAAAGACAATAGATTCAGACGTCTGAAATAAATGGTTCAGACGTCTGAATCTAGAAAATGAATATTTTCCAGAGCCCTACTCAGTCGTCTGAACCATTTATTTCAGATGACTGAAAATGACTAATTTTAGCCTATTTCCTCTCGGGTTGGATTTTGAGCAATTTCAAACGTCTGAAATTATAATTCAGACGTCTGACTTGAGGAATGAAATTTTTCCCAGAACAGATTCAGATGTCTGAATCTATAGTTTCAGACGTCTGAAACTGGAGCTTTGGGAATTTCCTCCCCAAGGCCAATGATGGCCAAATGATATCGAAAGCGATCGGATGAGGGACGATTACGAGGGGTTTACGCCAAACGAATACCCAACCTCAAAGACTCACCAATACACTCTGATCAACATGTCCAACATCCATATAAGGATTTTTCATAGATTTTGTTTTCAAACACCAAAAATTGGAATATTCACCAAATCAATCCAAATCAAATGAACATGTAAAGATGTTAGGAATTCATACCTAACAATCAAAGATAATTATATACATAGATGTAACATAAAAATCTCACCTTTAAACCCAAAACAAATGAAGAAAAAGCTATAGAGCAATGGCAAGGACAATCACTCTTCAATTCCAACCCAAGAAGCTTGAATCTAAGCTTAAAAGAAAAACATTTACTAAGTTAGACTTTAGGAATTTCCGAAATTGAAGGTAGAATGAGTTGGAGAAGAAGAAGAGGATGCTTACCAATAGCTTATCTTTGAATTTGGAGTTAGAGCTTGGATTTGCAATGGAACTAGGGCTTAGGAATTCTAATTATTTTTCTCTTCCACCATTTTTATGAAAGCTTGAAGGTATTAGGAAATGAGAGTGAATGAAGAGGAGTAGGGGTTGAGCTAGAGTTAATAGTTTAGGCTAACCCAAACCCAAAGTCTAAAGTGCAAAGGTCAAATTTTTAGTTAGCTCCCAACATATCAAAGTTTATACTCAAAAAGGTCGCAAACACCATTTTGAACTCAATGGAAGTGGTATCGAGTCCAAATTCGGCTGTTTGCAAAAAGTAACCTTTCAGACTAAAATCCGAATATGATGCTATATTTAAATACACAATCGTAAAATATGCGGGTTGTTACATACTGATTCTATCTCTAATGAGTAATCCCCACTAAAGCCTAGGTATATTGCCAACCTAAGTTCTGATACCAATTGTGACGACATGCCCTTTGGACCCTCAAAAATCAACATAATTACACTCATTGTATAACATGCCAAACGATCGAGTGCTGGAAAGACAGATTGTTGAGGAAAAAGAAAGTAGGTAGAAGAAAGAAGAAACTAAACAAAATAGAATCTCACAGTGGACCGAATAGCATATAATAAATAGTTCTTTGCACAAATCAAAACTGTAATATGCATATCTCTCATCAGAGTACACAAATCAATAATTACCAGCCTGGATAGTTATAACAACCTTGCCTCACAATCGCTGGTAATTTCAACAAACATTGCAGCGGGATAAACAAGTACGAGATTACGTCTCGGTCTCCAGCTCGTCTCCTGAGCTCCATAACATCCTTACCTGAACCTGTAATACTCGGCCTGACCCGAGCATTATAATAAAATAACACCCGAGTCAGTCTGGAAAACCAACATGAGAAAACACACTCAATTTGAATCATTAAAGTTTTCAAAATCCTTTGAAAATCAAAGGTATCTCGTAAGACCATGCCACACATAAACATGACAAGTTTTTACTTTACGACAACCAAAAAATTTCATATCAAATCCTCTAATATTATCATAGTGTCTAAGTTCAAATATTTATTCAAATAGCTGAAATTGTTACATTAATTAAATTCTAGCATACTAGCCTCTACAATCAAAACCATAAAAATACGTATTGTAAAATGGATTCCATACGAATAACTAGGCATTAGGGTACCACCTGTCATAGTACACGCCTAGAAACAGCATACTAAGACCACGCCGGGATCTACTCCAACACTAGACCGGACTATCCCTAACCTGGATAGACAGAATATGCTATCACCCTGGGTGTTCCCACCCTCTCTCGAGCTCCCTCCATATACCGTAGTAATAAATAATATCTGAGGTTATCTAGAAAGGTGATAAACATATCCTAATTGGGTGCGACCCACTTAGTCTTGTTGCATCTCCCCTGATTTTCAATCATTCCTGATTGATGAGGCTAGAGGCTACGATTACCTTTTAAGGAATTTTGACTTAGATTGCTCACTGTCCTCCAATGACAATGTACTTATAGAATACATCCATACAAGTCCATTCTGGGTTCAAACGGAACCAAAGGCACTATTCCTACTACATCCATTTTGGAATAATCCTCAGGATTAGTAGTGATTAGCCCCTCCACTTCACTGCTCCATCTTCGACTCCATGCTCTTGTTTTCCTTTCGAAAATGTACTCGTTGGATCGAAGTGGTTTTCGGATAATTTATCTGATCCCGTTCTCTTCGAAACAACGTTCGATATTTTTCGATAAACTCAACCCTGGTTCTTTAGCAAATAAAAAGTCGAAATAAGATCGGAGATCACCTACTAACCGTTAGCGGATGGATTTCCTTACAAATGTTCTAGAAGAACGAAACAAGTTTATATGTACAGTATAGCTCCTAGAATGGCAATTGTAACATATAATTCCCGTATTCCTCCTAGATATTCCCAAAGTTATATTTTGGGTCCAGATTTGATCGTCGGCTATTTAGCTATCAAATAAACAATCAATCAACCAATTACTTCCTTTTCCATCGAAAACACTAAATCTCTTTTTAATTCAAATTTCAATCACTTAAATCTGTTTACCCAAAATATATAATTTCTTACCGAATTTAGTATATTCATAATCTATTCTTTTCAAAATATTGAAAATCTTTAAAATAATAAGGAAAGTACCACTACGGTATCAAACTAAGGATTCATAGCTCAATGGTTATGAAATGACCCATAAATTTTAACGGTTTTAATAACGTAATTAACTAAATTTTTGTGAAATTTTAAATAATTGAATTTTGAAATAAAAATTTCATATTTGGAATACGTCCAATTAAACATAGCAAATGGAAATTTTTTAATTAATCATATGGAATTTTATTTTATTGTGTAATTTTATCCAAATTCAAATCAGCTAAATTTGATGATAATGAAATATTTTCCAAACCTGAATATTTTTACACAATAAATTTGTAAATCATCTGCTCAGTGAGATGTCATATTTGGTTTTCCCAAATTTGGACTGTTATTGCTCCATTTGTCCTATTTTCGATGGATTTGCAGCATTTTCGGTACCGATTATCGACTTTTGATACGATGATCGTACCACTGATATCTGTATACAATTTTGATCGTCTTGTCGTGCTGATTTTCGTAATATATTAATATTCGTGCCTTTCGGAGTCCAGTGCACGGTAAAATCTAGGAAACGGGTATCCGTATCGGTAACCGTTTTGCGTCCTTTGGTTCCTTGCCCTTTCGTTGTCCACGTGAAGATCAATAGACATCTGAATTTAATATTTTCAGCTTTGACCTTCACTATTCCACCTTTTCAATTTATTTTTCTATTTCATTTATATTTTCGTTTCTCTTTCGTTCGCTTTGCATCCATTCTCTTCTGCTTATTCATTGTCTTTGAAAAGAATATATATATATATATATATATATATATATATATATATATATATATATATATATATATATAAACAGATTCCGTATTTATTTGTGAATGCTCAAAGTCTTTTAATTTGTACCATATAGCCTACTCGTCTTTAGCCAGATGTCACTCAAAAGGTGATATATATAAAAGGTTGCCTGTTATTGCTTCGTATAAACTGCTCGCCTCCCTTCACTAATGCTTGCCCCATCAAATTCATCACGCAGCACATGCAAGCCGACCCTCACCTCTACACTTGACCATTTTTTCTTTTCTTCTCTAGCATTATCGGCCGCTGCCACCTCAGGCCTCGCTTTCAACCACCCACCCTTCCACCAAGCAACCACAGCTCCAAGCTTTTCCATTGTCCAAGCTCGCCACCTACGTGCGCCACTACCGACCCACCTCCGCCTCCATCAGCGCACGCAATCCCGGCCGGAAGCCCGCAACAACTCTGGTAGACCTCTCTGCTTATATATAATTATGTTTGAAAATGCAGAGATTGATCAAAATACTTTTTTTCAATCTATGTTAATATTTTTTAAAGAGTGTGTGTGTGTGTGTGTATATATATATTTAAAGTTATGATATTTAGAAGATGTTTTGCAATAGCTTTACTATATATACACACTTGATATTGGATATATGCGTCTTTATTTATATAAAATATGTCTGAAATGTTATATTATATGACAGCGGTATATATACATATGTTAGTATTATATGTATAATGTATATAGGCATGGCTGTATGCGTGTATATATGTAAATTTTGGTAAGTTTTGATTTTTCTAGATATATAAATAAGTAAATATATAAGTTGTAACTCTGTTAGCTGTATACTTATAAGCTCCGGTTGTTATATCTATATAGATATATATATATATATATTGATTTTTAAATTTTATAAAACTAAGTTTATTTATATATACTGGTTTATACATTCTTGATCTGTTGATTTTTTTTCAAAAGTATTTTATAAACTTGTCCTGTATATGTTGTAAGGCTGCATGCCTGTATTGAATAACCGTGCACCATGTTGTAAGGCTATATGCATGTATATGTATGTTGCTTTTATTTGTTTATTAATGTTATAAGATTTGTTGTATACATGTATGTATTTGCAAGTTACAAAGGTTATTTGTTTAACGTAAAAATATAAGTTATTTGATTTTTATAACATGCTGTTAAAAGCTTAGGTGTATAAATATCTAATTATATATTATTATGAGCAAACCTACATATAATTGTGTGTGTGTGTGTGTGTATTTAACGTCTGCATGTTGTTTATAGTTGGATATATATAATATACATTTATTTAACTATAGTGAGTCTGCACATATAACATGTATATTAGTATTTTTATATAATCTATTGCATGAGTTTATATTAGTATACATATAATACATTAGCATTGAAAATGGATTTCATCAGTATTCACATAGTTTGTAATTTGTGTAGAATATATATACTGATCTTTGTATTAGTTTAAAAATGAACATATATACAATGATGTTGATTTAAGGTGCTTCAAATTTAAAACCTGTGTAAAGTTTATTTTAAATAAATAGAATATCTATATATAGTTTATATGAGAAGTTTTGGGCGGTTTTATGATAAGTTTATATATGTTTTAAAATATTGACTTTAAGATAATAATATTAATAATATATATATATATATATAATTTCTATCTCTATCAAGCTGATTCTAATTATTTCACCGATTCCTATCTATTAGCATTGATCATTGAATTCGTGCCAATCTAGCTTTGCTTTGGGATTCGTTCTTGAATTCGTAGCTCATTTCTTTGTCTATCCTCTCTAGTCTAGAAAGGTAAGCAATCATTCACGATTAACGTTCTTATATTTATTAAATTTGATTTCAATTGAAACGACAATTAAAATATGAATCTTAAATTGAACTGTTAATTAGCTAATTGTTATATATGATATGCATTATCTATATCTGTTCACCAGTGGGTTATAGCACCATATCCTGTTGTTTATATTTTATTTAATTTGTTATTAATGATATATGCCTGTTGTTAATATGTTAAATTATTATCATAATTGTTTTCACTCTGCAAGTTCCCTGTAAGTATAGAATTCCCTATAGGTTGAAATGATACATAACCGAATGGTCTGTAGAATAAGAGAAAATCGTTATGGGTTGAAATGATAAACCCAAGCGATTTTCATTGAACTGAATTTAGGATTGCGGTTGAAATGATATATACTCGTATATATACATATATATTTAAATTATGGGTTGAAATAATAAATATCTGTATCACTTGACCTAGGATAGAAAATTATATACAGACATCGTTGGTCTATATATATATATATATATATATATATATATATATATTGAAAATGATTTCCAAAGGACTTGAAAGGAAATATATGGTTTTATATATAAACATTGATTTTTAAATATTATATATATTAATGTATTTTATAAAGGTTTAAATTTTAGCTTTATAAAAATTATATGTTTTGAAAATTTTATAGTACAAGTTAATTTTTGAAATTATAACTTTTAAGAATTTACTTGTAATTTTACTATTTAAAATATATAAATAGATTTAATATATAGAATAATTTAATAATATGTTTAAGTATTTATTTCAAATTATATTTCAAATATAGAGTTTATAATAAAAATTGGTTTGAAATTATATTTATTTGAGAATTATAATAAAATGAGTTTGATTTGAAATTATTAAATTTGAGATTTTAAAGATATGATTTTATAACTTGATTTTGATTAAAAGTGGTTTAAATGAATATTTTCAAGTTTACATAAATTGAAATGGAATATTTAGTTTATTTAAAATTTGTAATCTGAAGTTTATTTAAATGTTATTGAAATGATTAAATAAATATTTAAAAACTAAATAATAGTAAAGTAAATTTGGGATATAAATGAATTTATCAAATTTAGCTTGAAAATGTGGAATATTTAAAACTTTGAAATATATTGAAAATTGAAATGGTTTGTTTGTGGTTCAAATCTGTATTTGAAATCGATATAATTTGAAATGGTTTATACAAAAACTAAATTAAGTTGAAATTTATGAATTGAAATTTAATTAAATTCGAATTTTGGAATTCGAGTTGATTTGGAATTGATTTGTGAAATTTGAAGAAGCTATTTTATAATAGAAAGCATTTGAATTATATTTAAGTTATTTATATATTTTAATTTATAAATTATGTTAATATAAACTAATTTAATATAAACTATTTTAACTTATAACAACTTTTATGTAAACTATTTTATTTTATAAACTATTTTATTATATATACTATTATTAGTATCTAAACAGTTTGAGTGGGAAGTTATGGTTTCAAAGCTATGAATTTCAAAGTATTAAGTTATCAAGTGTTATGATTTCCAAAGTATTATAATTTCTAAGCTTTGTAATTTCTAAAGTGTTATAACTTTGAAAGTGCTATGATTTTGGAGATCAGTATATTTGAAGTGAAAATGATATTGTATTGATATGGTTTTTGAAATGGATATGATAGTTTGATTTTGAAATATAAAATATTTTGAAATGACCACGGTGTTATAATAACATTTGGTTGTTAAGAGACTAGGACCGTATATTATCATACTCCCCGCTAATACCGAAAACCACTTTAACAACTATGTACATGGTGGAGATTCCAAAATGAAGTAGGATGGTTTGGTGACGGTTCTATATGGTATTTATGTGACTCTGACTCCCGTGAGTCAGCTGATGTGGCTAAAATAGGAGCTATATCGGGCCAAGTCAGGTCATTCACCCTATCGGACACATTTCTTCGATACCATTCTATTGCTTTTGTGATGTGATTGGGTGCACCCTTTGATCTAAGAGTGTGTCACGAGGTGGGCGGTAGTAGCTGCTATGCGTTAACACCAGTCCGGGAGTGCAAATGGTATATCTACCCAGGCATTGCCTCGAGTGTTGTGTCACATGCCTGGAGCGTCTTCTACGAGTTTGTTTTGTACCATATCTAAGGGCTGCCCTCTATGTAAACCTATCGGAGGAGCGTACGATACTGTATAGACTATGGGAATATATAACATGTGTTAAGAGGGAAATGGGCAATGCCTTAACGCTATTTAATACCTTTATTTTACTATAGACATAATATAATAGCGTATATTACTACATAGTGGATAGTTCCATGGATCCTTAAAGGATGGGCATCCCAAACATCATTTAAGTTACTTATATTTCAGTTGATATTTCACTTGAGTTGGATTTATTGATATAAGAATGTTAATCTTGACTCGAGTGTTTTGTGTTTTGCTTTACGCTCGGTTCAGACTGAGTGTCACAGCATTTGAGACTCGCCTTTGGAGTTGGTGCTTCACTTGGAGATCCATCTGTATCTATTCAGCTTTCAGCTATCCGGTGGTTTTGTTTAGACTTTTCATCTGTTTGAATTCGAGACTACATTGTATTTGGTATATTCGGTTGTATTTTATTTCAAACTCTACTTTTTATATAGTAGCTTAATGAATTATTATTTATCTATTCCGCTACTTATTGTTATATTACTGTTCCGTGATTATTTATTTACTGTATATGTTGAGTTTTTCCAAATATAAATTAACAATCTGATATTTTGAGCAATTCAAGTCCGACATGTGCGGAAGCGAATGGCACGAACTACCAGGTCGTTACAGTTGCAAGTTAAATGTAATTAGAATGTAACTGGATAGTATACACTATGATAGGTAATAGGATATCAAAATGATATTTTGGTAAGGGTATTCAGTGATAATAAATTGGATAATAAATGGGATCATAAATTGAATAATAAAAAGAGAATAAATTTGTTGAATAATATATGGTTGTGATATGTTCGTTTCACTTAATATATGTGGAAATTATGTTAAGTGAAATAAATTTAAATAAATAAAGGAAAAGACTATTTAAGCAAATAAATATAGGCTTAAGAATAGTTGAAAGCGAATTTTCGTGGAGCCAACTTAGCTGAAGATAAATGGGTAAAATAAATGAGTTAATTTAAAATTTTGTTTGAAAGGAATGTTGATAAAATGATAGAAAATCAATTTTAAATTGAATGACTACTTATTATTGAATAAAATGGATTAAACCAAATTATTGAATATTAATTCATCTAAAATTGAAATATATATGGTTTTGTATAGTTGAAATAGAATGTTGAGGTGGAATTGACTTTGGCTGATCAAATAGATTTGATAGATGAGTAAACTAAAACAAATTTTGTTGTGAATTTTTTTGTAATAAATGTTAATAATTGGGAAACAAATCAATTTAATAAAAAAATATGGAAATGAAGTCAAATCAAATGTGAACACAATAAATTTGATTGATTGAATAAAATGAATTGGAATAACCCAATTGAATATAAACCAATTTTAAAATAAATATAGTTTATATGGTTTTAAATGAATTGTTGCATTTGGTATTTCAATCTGTTTTCTTTCTGGTTGTTTCTATTCTCCAACCTCATTCCTTTTCGGGGAAGAAAATTTTTGAGTGGGGGAGAGTGTAACGACCCATAGTTTTTAACGGTTTTAATAACGTAATTAACTGAATTTTTGTGAAATTTTAAGTAATTGAACGTTGAAATAAAAATTTAATATATGGAATACGTCTTATTAAACATAGCAAATGGAAAATTTTCAATTAATAATATGGAAGTTTATTTTATTGTGTAATTTTATCCAAATTCAAATCAGTTAAAATTGATGATGATATAATGATTTCCAAACCTGAATATTTTTACACAATAAATTTGTAAATCATCTGCTGAGTGAGACGTCATATATGGTTTTTTCAAATTCGGACTGTTATTGCTTCGTTTATCTTTTTTTGACAGATTCAGCATTTTTGGTACCGATTATCGAATTTTGATACGATGATCGTACCACTGATATCTTTATATAATTTGATCGTCTCATCATGCTGATTTTCACAGTATATTTATATCTGTGCCTTCCGGAGTCCGGTGCATGGTAAAATCCGGGAAATGGGTATCCGTATCGGTAATCGTTTTGCGTTTCCTTGCCCTTTCGTTGTCTATGTGAAGATTAATAGACATCTGAATTTAATATTTTCAGCTTTGACCTTCACTATTCCACTTTTTTAATTTATTTTGCTATTTCATTTATATTTCTGGTTCATCTTCGTTCGTTCGCTTTGCGTCCATTCTCTTCTGCTTATTCATTGTCTTTGAAAAGAAAATGTAAATATTTATAAAAATAGGTTGCGTATTTATTTGTGACTGCTCAACGTCTTTTAATTTGTACCCTGTAGTCTACTCGTCTTCGGCCAGATGTCACTTAAAAGGTGATATATATATATATATATATAATAGGTTGCATGTTCATTGCTTTGTATAAACTGCTCGCCTCCCTTTACTAATGCACGCCCCATCAAATTCATCACGCAGCGCATGCAAGCCGACACTCACCTCTACGCTTGACCATTTTTTCTTTTCTTCTCAAGCATTATCGGCCTCTGCCACCTCAGGCCTTGCCTGCACCCACCCTTCCACCAAGCAACCATCGGTCTAAGCATTTCCATTGTCCAAGCTTGCCATTCCCGAGCTCGCCATCTGCGTGCGCCACTGCTGACTCACCTCTGCCTCCATCAGCGCACGCACTCCTGGATGCCTAAAGAAACTCTGGTAGTCCTCTCTGCTTATATATAATTATGTTTGAAAATGCCGAGATTCTTCAAAGTACTTTTTTTCAATCTATGTAAATATTTTTTAAAGTGTATATATATATATATTTAAACTTATGATATTTGGAAGAAGTTTTGTAATAGCTTTACTATATATACACACACTTGATATTGGATATATGCGTCTTTAATTATATATAATATGTCTTAAATGTTATATTTTATGACAGTGGTATGTATACATATGTTAGTATTATATGTGTAATGTATATAGGCTTTTCTATATGTCTGTATATATATAAATGTTTGTAAATTTTGATTTCTCTGGATATATAAATAAGTAAATATATAAGTTGTAACTCTGTTAGTTATATACTTATGAGTTTCGGTTGTTATATATATATATATATATTGATTTTTAAATTTTATAAAGCAAAGTTTATATATATACTGGTTTATACATTCTTGAACTGTTTTTTTTTAAAGTATTTTATAAACTTGTCCTGTATATGTTGTAAGGCTACATGCCTGTATTGAATAACCATGCAAGGCTACATTCCTATATATGTATGTTGCTTTTATTTTTTTATAAATATTATAAGATTTGTTGTATACATGTAGGTATCTGCAAGTTATAAAGGTTATTTATTTAATGTAAAAATACAAGTTATTTGAGATTTTTTTTAACATGTTGTTATAAGCTTAGGTGTATAAATATCTAAGTATATATTGTTGTGAGCAAACCTACATATAATTGTGTGTGTACATTTAATGTCTGCATGTTGTTTATAGTTGGATATATATAATATACATTTATTTAACTACCGTGAGTCTGCACATATAATATGTATATTAGTATTTTTATATAATCTGTTGCATGAGTTTATATTAGTATACATATAATACATTAGCATTAAAAATGGATTTCATCGGTATTCACATAGTTTTTAATTTGTGTAGTATATATATACTAATCTTTGTATTAGTTTAAAATGAACATATGTATAATGATGTTTGATTTAAGGTGCTAAAATTTAATATCTGTGTAGAGTTTATTTTAAATAAATAGATATATTTATATATAGTTTATATGAGAAGTTTTGGGCGGTTTTATGATAAGTTTATATAAGTTTTAAAATATTGATTTTAAGATAATAATATTAATAATATATATATATATATAATTTCTGTCTCTATCAAGCTGATTCTAATTATTTGTCTCTGTAGCCTCGAATGATGAGCAATCACTCATGATTAACATTCTTATATTTATTAAATTCGATTTCAGTTGAAACGACAATTGAAATATGCTGTTAAATTGAACTGTTAATTAGCTAATTGATATATATGATATGCCATTATCTTTATTTGTTCACCTGTGGGATATGATACCATATCCTGTTGTTTATATTTTATTTAGTTTGTTATTGAGGTATATGCCTGGTCTTAATATGTTATATTATTATCATAATCGTTTTCACTCTGCAAGTTCCCTGTTAGTATAGAATTCCCTATGGGTTGGATACATACCCGAAGATCTTGTAGAATATGAGAAAATCGTTATCGGTTGAAATGATAAATCCAAGCGATTTTCATTGAATTGAATTTAGGATTGCGGGTTGAAATGATATATAACCGCATATGTGTGTGTATATATATATATATTACTGGTTGAAATGATAAGTATCCGTATCACTTGACCATAGGATAGAAAATTATATAAAGATACCGTTGGTCTATATATATATATATATATATTGAAGATGATTTCCAAAGGTCTTGAAAGGAAATATATGGTTTTATATGTAAATATTGATTTTTAAATATTATATATATATTAATGTATTTTATAAAGGTTTAAATTTTTGCTTTATAAAAATTATACGTTTTGAAAATTTTATAATACAAGTTGATTTTTGAAATTATAACCTTTAAGAATTTACTTGTAATTTTACTATTTAAAATATATAAATAGATTTAATATATAGACAAATTTAATAATATGTTTAAGTAATTATTTCAAATTATATTTTAAATATAGAGTTTATAATAGATATTGGTTTGAAATCGTATTTATTCAAGAATTATAATCAAATAAGTTTGATTTGAAATTATTAAATTTGAGATTTTGAAGGTATGATTTTATAACTTGATTTTGATTAAAAGTGAAAATGATTTTTTTTATAATTTACATAAATTGAAATGGAATATTTAGTTTATTTAAAATTTGTAATCTGAAGTTTATTTAAATGTTATTGAAATGATTAAGTAAATATTTCAAACTAAATAATAGTAAAGTAAATTTGAGATATAAATGAATTTATCAAATTTAGTTTGAAAATATGGAATATTTAAAACTTTGAAATATATTGAAAATTGAAATGGTTTGTTTATGGTTCAAATCTGTATTTGAAATCGATATAATTTGAAATGGTTTATATAGAAACTGAATTGAGTTGAAATTTATGAATTGAAATTTAATTAAATTTTAATTTTGGAATTCGAGTTGATTTGGAATCGATTTTTGAAATTTGAAGAAGCTATTTTATAATAGAATGCATTTAAATCATATTTAAACTATTTATATATTTTTACTTTATAACTTATTTTAATATAAACTAATTTAATATAAATCATTTTAATATAAACTATTTTAACTTATAAAAACTTTTATATAAACTATTTTATTATATATACTATTATTAATATCTAAACTGTTTGAGTGGGAAGTTATGGTTTCAAAGCTATGAATTTCAAAGTTTTATGTTATCAAGTGTTATGATTTCCAAAGTGTTATAATTTCTAAGCTTTGTAATTTCTAAAGTGTTATGACTTTGATAGTGCTTTGATTTTGGAGATGAGTATATTTGAAGTGAAAATGATATCGTACTGATATGGTTTTGATATCGACATGATATTTTGGTTTTGAAGTATAAACTATTTTGAAATGACCACGGTGTTATAATAACGTTTGGTTGTTAAAGAGACTAGGATCGGATATTGACATACTCTCTGCCAACACCAAAAACCACTTTAGCAACTGTGTATGTGGTGGTGATTCCAGAATGAAGTAGGACGGTCTGGTGACGGTTCTATATGGTATTTACGTGACCCTGACTCCCGCGAGTCAGCTTGATGTGGCTAAAACATGACCTATACCAAGCCAAGTGGGGTCATTCACTCCCCCTATCGAACACATTTCTTTGATACCATTCTATTGCTTTTATGATGTGATTGGGTGCACCCTTTGATTTGGGAGTGTGTCATGAGGCAGGCGGTAGTAGATGCTATGCGTTACCACCAGTCCGGGAGTGCAAATGGTATATCTACCCTGGCATTGCCTCGAGTGCTGTATCACATACCCTAGCGCGCCTTCTACGAGTTTGTTTTATACCATAGCTATGGGGTGCCCTCTGCCTAAACCTCTCGGAGGAGCGTACGGTACTATGTAGACTATAGGAATATATAAAACGTGTTATGGGGGATATGGGTAATGCCTTAATGCTATTTTAATACCTTTACTTTACTATAGACATATTATAATAGTATATATTACTACATAGTAGATTGTTCCACCGATCCTTAGAGGATGGGCATCCCAAACATCCTTTAAGTTACTTGTATTTCAGTGGCTATTTCACTTATTGATATAAGAATGTTAATCCTCACTCGAGTGTTTTGTGTTTTACTTTACGCTCGGGTCAGACTGGGTATCACAGCATTTGAGACTCACCTTTGGAGTTATAGCTTCACTTGGTGATCCATCTGTATCTATTTAGCTTTCCGCTATCCAGCGGTTTTGTTTAGACTTTTCATCTATTTGTATTCGAGACTACATTGTATTTGGTATATTCAGTTGTATTTTATTTCTAACTCTGTTGTTTATATAGTAGCTTCATGAACTACTATTTATCTATTCCGCTGCTTATTGTTATATTACTTTGTGTTTGTGATTCCGTGATTATTTATTTACTGTATATGCTGAGTTTTGCCAAACATAAATTAAAAATCTCATATTTTAAGCAATTCAAGTTCGACATGTGCGGATGCGAATGGCACGAAATACCGGGTCATTACAGGTTACGTCTTTATCCTAGAGAAATCCAAAACTAAACTACAAGCACTCACTGCCTCTGGTTTCGCCATATAACATTTCTTTCCAAAAACTTTATTTAATAATTATCTCAAAATAATGCTTATAAGTTTCTAAAATAAATTTCCAAGTTTAATCTAGGAAAATATACTAAAATAAAAGTTATTATACAAAAGCATATTAATATTTAATAATTTATCCTTTAAAACAAAAATTCTGACTAATTCTTTAATAATAATAAATCTTTAACAATCATTATAAGGTAGCTAGTTAATAATTAAATATGCTTTAAACAATTTAAAATAATTAAATAACCAGTTTCTGGAATATTTTTAACACCTTTAAAGTTACCTAGTTAAGAGTCAAAAATCATCTTTTTAAAACAAACTCAATTTTTCAATAATAATATTACTCTTTTCGGTTCCAATATAACCAATCCAATACATATAAATCTCTCTCGATTTTAAAACCCTTTCATATTTAAACAAATACCACTTAAAAATTTATTATTCAAAATCCTTTTATATACTTTTATCCCAAATACCCTATTTACAATATCCTGAATTTGTTAAGTACAAATTTCAAAGCTATTATTTTATCAAATCAATTAACCCAAAATCCTATATATAAATTTTACTTCAAAAATCCCTTTAAATTCCTTTTCAATTCAAGCCATATATTACTGGTATTTAAAAATACAAAAACTACCACACTATCCAATCAATTCAAATCACACCATAATCTATCACAGATTATTCAACAAACATATATCACCATATACGAAATTAAATTCAATATTTTTGAGGAATCCAGTTGGATCCCTCCAACCTGTTTCCCTACATCCACAGATGTTGATACAACATAAAAATACCAACTCCGCTTCGAGGCGGAATATCGCGGTATACAGGGTCATCCGCTATTATGCGGGGCGCATAGGGTCTCATCCACTATATATATACAGGAATATCAATCACTCCAATATATATATATACTACTTTATATAAAATATCACATTCAATTGATAAAAATATATAGATCCAACTAATCAATCAACGATTAATTTTAACTACTTAAAATTAATTGCGGTAGTCGAAAATTAAGTGAGATTAACTCATCTTTAGTTTTAAATTTGCCAAACTTTCCAATTTTAAATTAAATCAAACACGTTTGATTTAACCTAAAATTTTAACTCGCTCCAAACATCTCCAAATCTATCCCAGAATGTAGTGCTCGTCGCCACGATTCCGTCGCGCTTGTTTAATCCAGTTCTAAACTCGTATGACAAAGATATGAACTTTTTAAAGTTTTTGGATATAAATTATATAAACAATTTTTTTATACTAATGGAAATTTGGTTGTTAATTTCGAAATTCTAGATCGTAGCCGCTCCTCTTCCTTTCTCCCTCTCGTTCGGTCCCAAGTGAACGAACTCATTCGTCGCCGACTCCCCAAGCGCGTCGCTGCCTCCTCGTTCGCCTAGGGTTTGATTGGAGACCGCTAACCTGAAGCCCCAGCCGAGCTCCACCTCCAGTCCACACATGGCCAAGCTTGGTGGCTCTTTCTTCTCGAAATAACGCGAACAACCGAAATCCTATGTAGCTCGATTCTAGCCATCTTGCCGAACTTCATGACCCTATACAATATGGATGTGTAGATCTCACTGCCCTCTATGCTTTCCTAGTTGCAAGTTTCGTCTAAAAGTTGATGGATCTTGAGATAATAAGGGAAGAGTTTTTGAATATTTCGACCATTGATTTCGATGGAAGCGGCTGCCTGAAAAATGGCTAGGGCTTTACTATTGCACGTATATATACACATGTATATACGATATTTTATTATTATTTTTCCAATTAACGTGCTTTTCCGAACGAACTCCAATCAAAGCGTGGCGCCTTGTGTTTATAATGTTGTATCCCTATTCCAAACACAATTGAACATGTTTCAAGGCCTAATTCGATCGTATGTGGAAGAAAGCTTTTCGAATCGAATTTAAATATTAATTATTCAATATTAATTTCAATGCATTTCCATCTCGTACGACCAAACAGTAACTCCAAACGCTATGAAATTTGAAATCCGATAATAATTTACTATTACAGATCTAATGGATCTGGCTTCATCGAACTCCGAGACTGTATCCTAAAGGGCTATTTTAACTAGTCGATTAAATTGAACGATTTCCAAAATCGACAGAATTGCTTGAAATTCAACTTATTAAAACTTACCAATTCAATTATAATTCAAATAGAATTTATGTCCACATTAGAAATTATTCTGATTTATATTAAATCAAAATCCCATTATTTACACTATCACCATGTATTAATTTCAACAACTAATTTAATATATAAATTTCAAACATTTAAATTTATCGACTTTTAATTCCATTCAAAGTCTATTACCATCACTCTAATTCAAACTGATTTTAAAATCAACTTATAAATCCTTTCCATTTCCATTTAACTCTAGATTCGCATATTTACCCAATGTCAAATATTAAATTTATATTTAGCAAATCCATTTAATCGCTATATTTGAGACCTTAAACCATTTAGCTAATTCACCCAAAATTTCCATATTCAAAATCAATTAATATTTCAAATTCAACATTTTGAAAATAAATTAAACGTTCAAAATTAAACGACCAAAATTCTGGGTTGTTACAGCCATTAAAGCTTCATGCATATTTAAATGAAGGATTATCCCATGCTAATGATTATTTGGTCACCACACTTCCTAGAGGTCTAGTTTGGGTATTCCCAAAAAATGGATTAGGGTTCAAACTTGTATAAATACCCCTTATGCTTCGTGTAATCTCTCTTCCTCTTATCTCATTAGTTTATCATCAAAAATTAATCAAAGTCCTCTTTTCCTCTTAGCTCATTGGTTTAGGATCAAAAATAAATCAAAGTCCTCTTCTTTCTTTTCATGGCTACTTAGGCATTTCTTTTCATGCAATTTTCTCGTTTTTATGCAATGTTAGTTAGTGTTCTTTTCTATTTTCATGCTTCTTTTGATTCATGCTTTTAGTATAGATTTTATTTTATGCAATCAAATTAGTTCTCTTTTCCATTAACTTTCAGTTTCCTTTTTTTAGTTTCATGTTTAATGCTACATGTGTTGATATGATAACTCAAATGAGAGGCTAAACCCCTTTAATTGGGGGTCATGAAGCTCCCTAATTATGTAGATCCAACATGTTGATCATTTATGTTCTCTTTTTGTGCTTAATAGAAATATTTGATGTGGTTTAACTTGTTTTTTAGCTTTGAATTTGATAGCCTATGTTTTTGACAACAAATAAGCTATGCTTAAATAAAAAACAAACAAAAATAACCTCTTCATCTACTTATGATGTTGGTAATGAAGTGATTTCAAAATCAAAATTCGATGGTCTATATTTCTAATCAATAGTTAATAGGCCATGCTTAAAATAGATTTTATTTTCAACTTTTTGTCATTTTTCATGAGAGCTGCTAAGTAGTTTAAGGGGTATGTTATAGTTTGATGGTTTACTAAGAGCTAATTAATAGCACAAATAGGCCATACTTATGATAAACACATCAATTAAAGTCACTAATGACCGAAAAAGGGAGATCATAATTTCATATTTTGTTGAACTACGTGATCTAGAGAATGGAATTATTTCTAAATTGTCATTTTATTCTCATAGTTTTCATTCACTTTTGTAGTTGTAGTTGTAGTTGTAGTTTTTACATTTTCTTTATAGTTAAAACAATCTCTCGACTTTGGCTTAATTTGATTGAGTAGAAATTTAATATCTAATAATTTCCTTTGGATCGACCTATACCCGCTACGTACTATCATATATGTCGTTCGCTTACGGTTAATTTTTATTTAAAATTCATTCGGCCTTTTTCTAATCCGATGAAATTGGCCGACGCCAATATAGATGCAGGTGACCATCCTTTCGACTTCATGCTTTCGACTAGGTCGAAAGGTCAACCTTTTATATGAAGTTGTAAACTATTCGACTTTGTCGAAAGGTTTTCCTTTCACATGCCATTATGGGCCTTTGAACATTATCGAAGGGTCTGCTCTTCTTTATGCCTTCATGAACCTTTTGTCTCTATCGAAGGATTCTCCTTCTATATTATATCGTGAACTCTTTGGCTTGTCGGAAGGTTTCTCTTTCAATTGATTGTTGTGAACCTTTTGACCTTGTCGAAAGGTTGCTCTTCACTTGATTGTTGACTTATGAATGCTTCCTTCATCATAAACCTTTTGACATTGTCGAAAGGTATTTAGTATGTGTTTCAACCGGTTCGAAAGGCTTATTATGCTTTTGAAAAGGTCATTATATCACTGCTTGTACTTGCTTTTACTTTTCCATCCTCTTCGAAAGGTAAGAACCTATTGAATGTTGAGGAATGGAACCATTCGTCTCCTTCGAAAGATCTGGAACTGATACACACCGTTGACTGCATCCCTTCGACTCCTTCGAAGGGTTTGATTTGAACTCCTTTTTCCAAGTCTTTGTTTTATGATGAATGGTTGTGGTGCTGTTCTTCTATTCTAGCCAAAAGATGCTTGGTGGTTTTGTGCCTAGTTGCTTTATTGTGAATCGGTAATTCTTTCCTTCATGCTTGTGGAAGCCTAGCTCCGAAGTTCTTATGTGCCTTTCTTTACTAACATTGAATAACCATTTTGACACTGTCAAAAGGTGACCTTACCCGTTGATCTTTATTCATGCAGAAACCTTCTTAAAGGCCTTTTTTTATCTTTATTTATATTTTATGGTTAACATTTAGCTTCCTTTGTATTAAGAAGGCTTTTATTCTCTAAGACAAAAATTCCAGGATTGCAAAATTGTCCATGTATTCCTGTAATACCTCTAATGGTATTTGCATGGTTAGTTCATATTATAAGTACCTTTTCAATTTGGTTAACCTTTAACTTTAATTTAATTTTAGCGAAAGATCATCTTTCGAACATTCGCATCCATTAGAAACCATTAGTATTTGAAGTCCCAGATTTAGGATTTAATGGTCGGAATTTATCAGCTTCTTATCAGATAATAATTATTTCCCATTTTTCTATGAATTAGAAGTTCCCAAAATCATAATAAAGGACCCGTATTTCCATGATGGGTGGACCTTATATGTGTTTAGAAACTTACTCTCAGCAATAGAATATCAGAAGGCCATTCATAGACAATATAGAAATTCATATCTTATGACAATAAAAGCCAGAAATACCACATCAAACAATAATAGGGAGTCCAGAATTATCTTCGTCACCATAATAGAAGGCCAAAATCGAGAGAGGACTATAATACCAATCAGATCATCCATTCTGAAATTAATAATGAGGGTCCAGGAGATTATCTTTGGTTGTAGACACTAGAGGTGACTTGTTTAATCATAAGATCATCTTTGGCGATGAACAGTAGACAACCAAAAATCCATAGTTGATAATAAGTAATGGAAGATCGGAAACCCATAGCTGGCAATAGGTAATAGAAGTCCAGAAAAAAATTCTGGTAATAAGTAATAAAAGACCAAAATTCCCACTCCTAATATTTAATATTAGAAGTCCAAAAGACCATACTAAGTAATTTATAATAGAAGACTAGGAGGCCATTTCCGTAATACCATTTTTGATAATTATACTAGAAGTCCAGAATACCATTTCTGGCAATTAATAATGGAAGACCAAAATACCATTTGTAGCAATTAATAATAGAAGATCAGAATACCATTTCTGATAAGTAATTGTTTCCTGGATATTTGACCAGGCAACTAGGTACTCGGCATTCAGGGACGCTCGACATCTAGAGAGCGTCCGGTATCGGATAACGCTTGGCATTCAGGGTGTCTAGCATTCAGGATGTTCGGCTTCGCTTTGTTCGACATGATTCCATATTGATTGGCACTCTAGGCGTTCGGCACGCAAGGGCGTTTGGTATCAAATGACGCTCGTCAAGCAAGGACGTTCGGCATCTCTGGACGTTCGGCATGGCAGACTCATTCGGCATCTTTGGACGTTCGGCATGGTAGAATCATTCGGCATTCGGGAACGCTCTACATTTAGGAGCGATCGGCATCAAAGGTGTTCGGCATCCCGAGTTCGTTCAACAGTCAGAAGTGTTCGACATTCAACCAGTCTCAATCAACTTCAACTATTGCTCGGCATACACTCGCCACTCAGCATCTCACTTCGTTCGGCATGAAGAGGCTGGTTCGGCATTTAGTCATTCGGCGTAACACACTGGTTCGGCTTCCAGTATCGTTTGGCACAAATACTTCCCATGGCATTCAGAGTGTTCGGCATCACTTCGATCGGCATAAGGATATCGTTCGGCATCATTCTGTTAGGCAAGAGGAAATCGTTTGGCATTCATGCCCTATTCGGCATTTGGCCATTTGGCATATTTGGTTCGGCACATAGAGTTACTCCATTTGGGCCGAGGTATTCAGCTATCAAGCCCACCAGGGAAGTCCAACCCACCTTCGTCTATAAATAGAGAGGTAGGGGCACAGTGAAAGGGATCGGTTTCTTGAGAACACTGGGGAAATTCTGCCACATTCAACACTCACTCAAGACTTAATCTTTTAACTTTGCAATTGTATTCAAGTAATGGAAGAAGGATTGTATCTGTAATCAGTTGTCAAGTAAAGGAATAAAGATTAACTTCAAAGTGGACGTAGGCGGTTACGTCGAACCACTATAAATCTGGTGTTCTTGTTCTTTGCATTTAAATTTGCATCCTATCTTCTGTTTTAATTTATTAACTTCATGAATCTCTCTACACAATCTTTCTTAAGGGTGTTAGTGGCCAATTTTGGTGCTAACATTTTGGTGCTTTCACTGAGAATTGAATTCTCAGGTTGTTAGGATCTGCTTTGTAGCTAATGTATTGCATAAATCCCCCAGAGGAGATCCAAGATCATTCACAAGGCATCTGTTGATTCTATTCAGAGTTACAACCAACAACTCTACCATAGGGAGACCACAAACTAGATCGGCCTCCCACAACACAGATGTCCACGAGATTGCTAGCGTACAATAAGTTGGACCTAGAAATCAGCAAGCAACTCGAGGTGCAGGGCCCTCCACTCAAAACCAAGCAGAAGTCGTTTCCCGAACAGAGTTCAATGACGATAAGAGAACTCAAGGAAAGTAGAAGGTAACTTGCTGAGCAGATTCAAGCCAACACTAACCTCATGACTCAGCTTACTCAGCAGCAGCATCAGAATGCTGGAGGTAGCCCTACCCCTTATTCAGAATCTGATAGTTCAACCTCAGTCGACAAACCTCCTAGGCGTCGACGCCGTAAGGATGAAGGTGCATAGGCAGATGCTAGGGATCAAGCCCGCGAAGAGGCCGGACACCCGAATCTCCAAGACCCAAATCAAGCGGGACATCAACCTGCACGGTCCCGTGGGACGGAACCCAACCTTCCATCCTCCATACAAACTCTGGACTTAACAGCCATGGTCAGGCAGTTGATGAGAGAGAACCAAGGCTTGACCAATGAAGATTGGAGAGTGTCCAGAAGTCATACTCCCTTTACAGATGGTATCCTACAGGTTGAGTACCCCAAGAAGTTCAATATGCCGACTATCCCAGCCTACGAAGGGAAGACTGATCCCAGGCAGCATGTGATGAGGTACGGATGGATGATTGATTCTGCAAGAGCTAATGATGCGACCAAGTGTAGGTGCTTCCCAATCACTCTGACCGGAATTGCCACCATGTGGTTTACTCGACTTCCCCCACGATCTATATCCAGCTTTGACGAATTGGCAATGAAGTTCATAGAACAATTCAAGATACACACCACCCGTCGAAAGGATGTGATGTCCTTATCAAGCGTAATCCAAGCTCTGGGAGAGTCATTGATAGCGGTAATGCGTGGAGTGGATCCTAATTCTGAATTTGGAGATTGGTTGGCGGGAAAGCCCCCAGCCACGCTAGAGCATTTTTATTCGAAAGATCATCAGTTCATAAGGAGGGAAGAAACTCGATGGACAAGACAAGGCACCGGGACCTGCTCAAGAGACTGTGAAAAGTAACATCGCTATGAAGCAAACCGGCGATAATTCGAGAAAGGCTCAAGTCAACGTCCAAAAAAAGCCTGGACAGTCTAAAGGATCCGAAGGTGGAAATACCGGAAAGAAAAGAGAGACGGGGAAATGGAAGTCAAAAATTCTGACCTACAATGAATACACCCCGCTGAACGCATCTCTTGAGAACATCTACTTGTCAACTTGCAACAATTTTCAATATAGAAAACCACGCCCAAAGGAATCAACAGAGGAACAGAAGCGAACTGAGAAGTATTGCCGCATTCACGAGTCTTATGGGCACAACACAGAGGAGTGTAGACACCTTCATGATGCTATAGAGAAGTTGATTAGACAGAAGAAGCTGCAGGAGTTTGTCAAAGACCCACAAGACGGAAAACAAGAGACATCGGACCCCGGACGTAGGCCATCTCCACGCCAACCAGGACAACCTGCTCGAAATGTGGACAGATTGGTTATTAACACGATTGCTGGCGGACCTCATCCTGCGGATAAGAATTGGTAGAAAATGGAGCGATATGCTAACTCTCTAAGACATGCGGAGTATGAGTGTTGTTCGAATGTGGAGGATGGGACTCCTGCAAAGCAGCAGCGCACGATGAATAATGATATTGTATTCAGGAGCAGAGATGCGGATAAGGTGGAGGCTCCTACCATCGACCCGATGGTCATATCTGCGACAATTGGACCGGCATTTGTGAAGAGAATCCTAATTGATTGCGGAAGTTCTGTTAACATCATCTTCAAGAAGGCGTACCACCAAATGAAGCTGGAGACCAAAGATTTGAAACCATCTAAAGCCAGATTCCATGGCTTTAATGGCGCATCAATGGATGCAGTGGGATATGTGGAGTTACCACTTGAACTGGGGTAAGGTGAGCGTAGGAGGGTGCAAATCCTACTGTTCATAGTGTTGGATGTTGACTCTCCATATAACGTTTTTCTAGGATGTTCTGCCCTGGCAGAATTTAGGGCAGCATTGGCCCCTTGGTGTCTGACGTTAAAATTTCCAATAGACAGAGGTGTTGGAGTGGTACACGGCGATCAGGCGACCGGTCGTGCATGCTATGTGGCTAAGCTGAGAGAGGCTCAGCGTAGAGAAAAAGGAAAGGTTGTGGACAACTCCGTCCGCATCCGAAATTCTGATGATTGACAAGTAGCGCCCGAGCCCTGGCTCGGGCAACACTCTCGGATCCATAGAGACATAGATCCGAGATATGATGATGATGGGGGACTTAGGGAAACAAATGCAGCACCGGCTGAACTAACGATTGACATCCCAGTCAGGCGGGATGACCCGTCACGAATTCTTAAAATTGGATCACAATTCGACCCCGTGGTGGCTGAGAACCTAACTGACTTCCTTCGAGCGAATCTTGATGTTTTCGCTTGGACACACTCTGACATGTGCGGGATTTCTCCTGCAATCGTGAGTAATATGTTGAACATAGACCAAAGACATGTGCCTGTGAAACAGAAAAGGAGAGGCATGGACCCAGACAGGTCCGCGGCTCTCAAAGAGGAGGTGGACAAACTCAAAGCCAATGGTTTCATCCGCGACACCCTCTACCCTGAATGGGTATCTAACCCGGTGCTAGTAAAAAAAGCGAATGGAAAATGAAGAACTTGTGTCGATTATTTTGATTTAAACAAAGCATGCCCGAAGGATAGTTTCCCGTTGCCTAGGATTGACCAGCTGTTCGATTCAACAGCCAGACATGAGTTACTATCGTTTATGGATGCGTACTCTGGATATAATAAAATCCTGATGCACATCCCAGACCAAGAACACACCAGTTTTGTCACAAATGTTGGGTTGTATTGCTATGTAGTGATGCCCTTTGGATTGAAAAACGCGGAAGCAACTTATCAGCGTTTGGTGAATCGGATGTTCAGAGGCCAGATTGGTAAAACGATGGAAGTTTATGTGGATGACATGTTCGTGAAGTCACGGCAGTCAAACAACCACATCCGAGACTTAGCGGAGATGTTTGACATACTCAGGCATTATGGAATGAAGATCAATCCTTTGAAGTGTTCATTCGGCGTAGCGTCAGGAAATTTTTTGGGTTTCATTGTGAATGCGCTGGGAATCGAGGCTAACCCGGAGAAGATTCAAGCTATCCGAGATATATAAGTGCCCAGAACCATAAAACGGGTGCAAAGCTTGAATGGAAAGGTGGCCGTGCTGAGCCAATTCATATACAGGGCCACAAACAAGTGTATTCCTTTCTTTGATGTTATAAAGAAAGGAAAGAGGAATTTCAAATGGACATCCGACTGTGAGTAAGCATTCCGAGCCCTTGTAAGGCACTTAGAAAGTCCTTCGGTATTGTCGAAACCAATAGACCATGAAATGTTGTATGTATACTTGGTTGTATCCCAGCACGCTATCAGCACAGCCTTGGTTCGCGAGGAAGACCGGGTTCAAAAGCCAGTTTACTATGTTAGTAAATGCTTGACGGGGGTAGAAAGAAATTATCCAAAGATTGAAAAACTAGCCTATTGCTTGGTGATTGCATCACGCAAGCTTCGTCCGTATTTTCAGGCACACTCAATCAGCGTCTATACTGATCAACCTTTGCGGCAGATACTCCAACGACCGAAAACTTCCGGAAGGATGTTAAAATGGAATATTGAGTTAAGTCAGTTCGACATTACCTACCTGCCGCGAAGGGCCATACAAGGACAAGCACTAGCTGACTTAATTGCTGAATTTACTATGACAGACGAATCAAACGACCACAATGTCATACCTTCTGTTCGATGGAAGATGTACACCGATGAGGCATCTAACGACCGTTGTTCGAGGGTTGGCATAGTTCTTGTAACTCCTGAGAATCGATCAGTTTGCTAAGCTTTGAAGCTCGAATTCACAGCAACGAATAATGAGGCCGAATATGAAGCGTTGATTGCCGTCTTAAGACTTATCAAAGAACTGGGAGTAAAATCAGTTGAAATCTTTATCGACCCGCAGCTGGTGGTGTACCAAGTGCGAGGAGACTACCAAGCAAGGGGCAGAGATTTGCCCAATATTTGGTCCGAGTTCAAGAGCTGCTAGTGAATCTCAAGTATTATGATATTTCATATGTCCCGCGTAAGCAAAACAGAGCAGCCGATTCATTGGCAAAATTCGCAAGCACTGGCGATGCATAGCAAATGGAATTATTTCTTGTTGAGACCCTCCATGCTCCGAGTATAGATATGATGGAGATAGATTTCGCGTTCGAAACCAAAATCGAGAAGGAATCGTGGATGTCCCCAATTAGGCAGTACTTGCTATTCGAGATCTTACCCGAAAAAAGGAGCGAAAGACGATAAGTCCTTCGCAAGGCTTCACGATACATAATGCAGGATGGGGTAATGTATCGGGGGGGATACTCGACCCCCTTACTCCGGTGCGTGGCCCAAGATGAGATAAAACGAATATTAAAGGATGTCCATGAGGGAGAGTGCAGTGACCATACTGGGGGGCAGACATTAGCAAAGAAAGTCCTTCGTTATGGATACTACTGGCCAACTATGAGTTGGGATGCTGCAGACTATGTGAGAAGATGTGGCAAATGCCCGATGTATGCAAAAATCCCAAGAGCTTCGCCGATAGAACTTACGCAAATGGTTAGTCCCTGGCCGTTTGCAATGTGGGGGATCGACCTAGTAGGTTCTTTACCCATGGCCAAAGGTGGAGCGAAATATGCAATAGTTGCGGTCGACTACTTTACTAAATGGGCAGAAGCAGAGCCTCTGGCGATAATAACCACCAAGAAGGTTATTAATTTCGTCGTATGAAATATCATATGCCGTTTTGGCCTTCCACGGACCATCATTACAGACAATGGAACTCAATTCGAAAGCAAGGAGTTCAAAGAATTTTGTCAGAAATATGGCATTGAGAAGAAGCTTGCAGCGGTTTCTCACCCGAAAGCCAACGGACAAGTGGAAGGCGTAAACAAGATAATCAAGTCCATATTGAAAAAGCGTCTGGAAAAGGCTAAAGGCAAGTGGGTGGATGAACATCCAACGGCGCTTTGGGCCTACAGGACCACCCACAAGACCGCGACTGGCCACACTCCATTTGCATTGGCATATGGCACGAAAGTTGTCATACCCATGGAACTTGAAGTTCCATCACATCGGGTAACTTATTACGACCCCGAGCCGAACCAGAATCTTTTGTTGGAATCGTTGGACTCCATTGACGAAAAACACGAAGAATCCAATTTGAGAGCGGCCGCATACAGACATAGAGTCGCTAAATATTATAACGAAAAGGTCCGACCGAGAATATTTGGTGCGGGAGACCTCATTTTGAAACGAGTTTTTCTGATCCCATCTCATATGAATCCTGCATGGGAAGGTCCATACGTCATCGAACGGAAGCTTGGAGAAGGAACTTTCAAGCTAGCGACCATCGATGGCGCGACACTCCTCCGAGCATGGAACAACGAGCACTTGCGGCATTATTATACTTAGTCTATTTTTTTCATGTATTAGTTGCATTTATTTCCAGTACGCTTTTTCTAGTTCTTGGCATGTAATAAGACAATTTAGCTTGCTTTCATTAATAAAGGCTTGAAGCCATCGTTTCCATGAATTACTAATGTTTCTGCGTATGATGATCCGGTGGCAGGCGACTAGAATCATATTATTCTGGCTAATGTATGAACCGCACAGACACTAAAATTTCCAAGTCCTAAGAGTGCGGAATGAAGTACTCTAAGTCCTCGGAGTGTGGACTCATGTATAAACGATTCAAATCTCCAAGTCCCCAAAGTGCGGACTGGAGTACTCTAAGTCCCCGGAGTATGGACTCGAGTATAAACGAATCAAATCTCCAAGTCCCCAGAGTGCGGACCGAAGTACTCTAAGTTCCCGGAGTGCGGACTCGAGTATAAACGATTCAAATCTCCAAGTCCCCAGAGTGCAGACTAGAGTACTCTAAGTCCCCGGAGTGCGGACTCGAGTATAAATGATTAAAATCTCCAAGTCCCAAGAGTGCGGACTGGAGTACTCTAAGTCCCCGGAGTGCGGGCTCGAGTATAAACGATTCAAATCTCCAAGTCCCCAGAGTGCGGACTGGAGTACTCTAAGTCCCCGGAGTGCGGGCTCGAGTATAAATGATTCAAAATCTCCAAGTCCCCAGAGTGCGGACTGGAGCACTCTAAGTTCCTGGAGTGCGGACTCGAGTACAAATGATTCAAATATCCAAGTCCCCAGAGTGCGGACTGGAGTACTCTAAGTCCCCGGAGTGCAGACTCGAGTATAAATGACTCAAATATCCAAGTCCCCAGAGCGCGGACTGGAGTACTCTAAGTCCCCAATGTGCGAACTAAAAAATATTCTAAGTGCTTGAAGCGTTGAAGGAACAATGAACAACTCTCAAAGAATCTCTGAGCTACATGAAGGTGAACTGAGAAGTCCATGTTATTCACCACAGCCTGGATTTAAATCACAATCACAAAAAAATTGAACGACAAGAGCTTTTTAAAAGACAGAAAAACTAAGTTTTATTCACCAAAAATAAGCTTCTACTACAACTCCTTCGAAGCTCGTAGTCAAAAGTTTATTTACATAAACTACGAAAACAAAAATGATTGCACAATCTAAACTAGCTCTTGTTGAACGAGAGCGAAAAACTACTTCTTTGACTTCTTTGACTTTTTGCCCGATGACTCCTCCCCGGTACGCTTACCCTTGATAGCTTTCTTTGACGGGGGAGTGACAGCCGAAGAAGTATAAGGAACATCCGTGGGTTTGGACCTGCCAGGGAGAATGACCTTCAACAGCTTGTTCAAAGGATCATCTGGGTCCACAACTCGAGGCTCGACTTTGATTTTGACCGTCTTCTCCTTCTCTTTCTCGAGCTGCTCCCTTATGCTCAATTCAGATGTGTGCTCAGAGGCGTCTGTAATTTCTACTTCATAACCCCCGATGGTAGGAGAGGAAGTTTCAGACTTGTCCTCATCAAGCGCCCCGATCACCTGAGCATCGGGACCGGGAGCCTCACCTGCGTGAGGGGCCTCACTTGTTCCCTTCTCCGCCTCCTTGGCGACATCGCTTCTCGAAGTGGGATTGGGATTAGAACGTCCTATACAAAATCATGAAAAAAAAGCATTAGAATACAATAGTCCTTCATAAAGAATGATGACTTATGGAATCTTAAAGTGAAGGGTTATCTACCAGGTTCTGGCAAACTCTCAACCGTCAGAGGGGTCTCACCCTCTAGAATGGGGGACAAAATATGGACGCCAAGGCCAGGGTCCTTCGAGTAGTAACCAAGATGCTGCTCAAATGGATCGAGTATCGGCCGATCGGCCGACTAAGTGGCACATGAGCTGGAGGCACGACTTCGGATGGACCAGTGATAACTTCTTTCCCTTTCATTGAGGGGTAGCCTTTGCAGTAAAGAACTTTTGCCGCTGACAGGTCCGAAGGCTCGTTTCCTTTAAGAAATTCTTTTATCAAAGCCTCTTCATTAACCTCCTGGAACCATGCTCGGCCTTCCTGATTTCTATCAAGGCCTCCCATGCCTCAGCTAAAGATTCAAGATAGCCCTCGCCCAAAAAAGTCAAGTCTCGATGCATGAGAACACGAGCATTGAATTCAGCGATTAGCGGGTCAAACATGCTTTTGACCTCCTCCCTACCTTCTTCTCTAGCCGCCTCAAGACAGGAGTCGATGTCCATGGACGCTATCTTTTTGCCCTCTTCACGGGCTTCGCTCTTTAACGTCTCAACTTTGGAAAGCTCGTCCTCCAGTTTCTCCTTTAAGAGTCGAGTAGCAACGATCTCATCACAGTATCATTGTGACTCTTCTTGAGCAGCCGTTTTCTCCTCTTTCTCTTTACGGAGCTGCTCCTCAAGTTCCTTAACTCGGAGGCTGAATGCGTCCCTCTCTTTTTGTACCTGAATCTTTTTCCAAAGCCAAAGCCCCACAGCGTTGTACCTTCTCGTCGAGTTCTTTTTTGTGAGTCGATTCCAGACGAGTTATGGCTTCGGCGATGTCCTTGGCGCTCAGCTGGGCGGTCTCAAGTTCAGACTTGTAAGTCGCAATCTCTTCGTCCTGAGCTCTAATGATATCTTTGTCGTGGATAGCCTCAAGCTTCAGGCGATCGATCTCATGTTGGCGCTCCATGGAGACTTCAGAAAGTTTTTCAGCCAAATGAATGAACGCGTCGTGTTGAACATAGACGTCGTTGGTACAGGCAATGGCGCTCTGCTTGACATCTCCGGAAATAAGATGAATCGCAGGGAGGAATTTTAGGCCATCAAAGCAGATTTTTGGAAATTTATCTTTAAGCTCGTCCAGCCTCTCCGATACTGTTGGATCTGTTGCAGGAGCAGGAGGAGACGACTTTGAAAGTTCAGCTCTCCTATAAGGACCTCGGGACTGTCGAGTGGAAGAGGAATCGGAGTGTTGGTCCCAGGGGATATCAGATTGCGACCCCTTATGTCCGTGCTTATCTTTGCTTTGCTCCAGGTGAGAAGAGGTAACCCGGTGGTATTTTGGCTGATAGTAAGTTTTCTTCCGAGATGATGAGTCCTGGGAATGATAATCTCTATCGCCGTCACCATCTCTGTCCCGACGTCTAACGGAACCTGAGTCCCGTCCAGGTTGATAAAAGATAGACGAACCATGAAGGCGATCGAATCCGTGTGAGCACCCTATGTCACCTGCACAGAATTTAAATAACGACGAATTAGCAAAGAGTAGCGTGACGACGAAAATCTAAGTGCAAATTGAAGTGCAAGTGTTTGTGCATGTCCTAGTGTTTCCCTCCGACGGACCAGTTGCTTTACTAATGGGAGTTTTTTCTCCCTGTCTTTGGGCTAGAGCGCTCGCATCGCCTCTGATGGGCGAGTGACGTTTAAATGCTTCTGGATCATCGAAGTCATAATTGAGCAGGTCATCGGATATGGAGAGGTCCGATAGGCCCTTTAAAGAACTTTCTAAGTGTTGTGAAGAAGCCTCTTTCTCCGTCGGAATGAGCGTAACTTTAGAAGTCCCGCCAACTTTCTTCTTCCTTATCTTGTATGTCAATTTCCTCTTCCTCTTCGAAGGGGAAGATGACGTTTAGATGTCATGCACTTTGACTATCGGATCCTGAGTGGGACCCACGTTCTCATCCTGTGCTTTGGGTGTTTCTTTCTCTTTAATTTCCCCCTCTTCCGGTGCGTCAGGGGTGTGACATGCTGATGACTCAGCTAATTTTTTTCCCTTACCAGAGGCAGGCCATGGTACGATGACACCTTGAGGAAGGCTTATATGACGGTCTTATGCCAACAGCCCAAACCTTATAAGCGGCTCATTCGAAATAAGAGTCCGGATGTCTCGTTCTTCCGTCGGAAGGGCTCGAATAGCCTCGACGGCCTCAGAATATCCTCGGCCATCAGGACTTGGGTTGATACCTGAAAAGATGAAACAAAAGTTAGAAAAGGCATAGCTTCGTCCAAACATGAGTATCAGTCCAAGAAGAGGACTTACTTCCTTCCACCCATCTCCTCGCAAAGCCGGAAGGACAACGCACATAGAACCATTCTTGTTTGTACATGGCAAATTTGCTCCACGCCCCAGTTAAAATTTGGCATTTGTGGTGCGGCTCGAGGAAAACAAAGGAGGGGCTATCTCTCCGCTTCTTGATCATATATATATATATATATATATATATATATATCTGATGTCGACCGGAGTTGGAGGCCTAAAGAGGACGGTCATGAAAAGGATGTAGGTCCCATAGATGAACGCGTGGCCGTTCGGGTGCAGTTACGACGGGGCAATGTCTATATGTTGCAGCACGTCCCGAAGAAATAAATTGAACAGTGGCACGCTGCTAACCCAGCATATGAATTTATTACACGCCGTGTATCCAACTGGGGGCAAGTGTGGACGATCGTGCCCCGATGGAACCAACACGTCGTCGAAAGGGATTCCATGGGTGGAGCATATTCGTCGGAGCGCAACTTCATTGACCTTCGAAGCCTGTGAATCAACAGGGTTATCCAAGAAAATTGCTGCATCTAGAGCATAAGGAGCCAAGTTCTGGGCAGAGGAGGTTGACGAATTTGAATATCCGCGACTTCTTGTTTTGAAGATGGCCCAGGTCTATCTGAGATCGTCGCGGAGCTAGATTTCCTAGACATCTTCGGTAAATGTTGGATTTAGCGGAGCACATGTTTGAACTATACTCGAAAAATAATCGGCGTTAGACTTAACAACATAAATTTCCCCCGTGCAGTGTGTGAACTAGTGCAATCATTCAAATATAAACGTTGGGAAATTATAGGTTACAGAATTGATGGTATAAGTTGAACTTTGAACTGTCATTTTCGAGGACCGTCATCGCTGACCGTCTTCAAAAACCAGCCTTGCAATGTTTTCAATTTTGGACTCGGACATTGGCATTATATGCCAAAGGCTTTTGTCCATTTTTATCGACTTCGGTTTAGGCTTATGACGATTGAAACTAGGAAGTTATCAGTCCGGATTAGTTTTATATGCGAGTTTGATAGTTATCAATCCAGATTAGTTTGACATGCCAGTTTGATTAGGTCTATGTCTTTGTTTTTGTCTTATGTTCAGGCAAGGTTAAAATGTTGTTCGGCCTAAGTATCGACCGGCCAAACTATCGTTCGGCCAAACTATCGTTCGGCTTAAATATTGGTCGACCTAATTGTCGTCCGGTCAGAAAATTGTTCGGCCTAAGTATCGTCCGGCCTAAATTTTGTTCGGCCGAAATAACGTTCGGCATCCTATCTATTTCGTACCCCCTTTCTATCCTTCCATTCCACTGCTCGGCATGTGGCGAATCATGCCGAACCAGAGATACGCCGAGCCCCAACGCTCGGCACTCCATTCTTAACCATACTGAACAACGAGGACGGGTCGTTCGGCGAGTTATGCCGAACCATGTTGTTCGGCATTCTAGCCAATTCCTGCTCCTCCTTAAGTCTTCCCTCCAATCACGTTTGGCACGAAGGAACCATGCCGAACCACAATACACCTCCCAACAACTCACTCGTGTACTCGGCTTTGGCCACTTCTCTTTCCCTCCATACCATCTAGCCCTAAAAAATAGCCTAATCAGAGTTCAATTCTTTCATCCACACAACACCTATCGGCTAAGTTCTAATTTACGAACTCGAGCCTCGTGTTAAAACCTTTTTATTAGGGGAAAGGATTTAAATAGAGGGATCGATACCTAGTTAGTAGATCGAGACATGGAGAATTCTGGAGTTAAGGGCGCGGTTTTGATTAATGCCGAATGGATTGGGAAGGATTGTTATATCTTTGGAGGCTGTTAACAGGCGAGGTTTGCAAGTACAAGGTAGCGGAGGTAAAAAGTGAAAAAAGAAGAAGATTGAGCTGGCCGGCCTTTATAGGCAAGAAGAAGAAGTCGAAGAGACGATGACAGTTAGAACTGGTCAAAACGAAGTCGTTCGGCATACAAGGAGCGTTCGGCTTCAGCTGTTCTGTTCGGCACTCGCATACCGTTCGGCACACACCATCGCACCGTCGAGAGAAATAAACCAAGGATCGAAGAGGAGCACAGAGGACACGTAATTCAAAGCGCATCACGTTCGGTCACGTGATACATTTTGGGGGACAAGTGTTTCCTAGAGATTTGACCAGGCAACTAGGTACTCGGCATTCAGGGACGCTAGGTATCTAGAGAGCGTCCAGAATTGGATAACGCTCGGCATTCAGGGTGTCCGGCATTCAGGATGTTCGGCTTCTCTTTGTTCGGCATGATTCCCTATTGATCGGCACTCTAGGTGTTCGGCATGTAAGGGCGTTCGGTATCAAATGACGCTCGACAGGCAAGGACGTTCGACATCTTCGGACGTTCGGCATGGCAGACTCGTTCGGCATCTCTGGACGTTCGGCATGGCAGACTCGTTCGGCATTCGGGAACGCTCGGCATTCAGGAGCGTTCAGCATCCAGAGGTGTTTGGCATCCCGAGTTCATTCGGCAGTCAGAAGTGTTCGGCATTCAACTAGTCTCAATCAACTTCAACTATTGCTCGGCATACACTCGCCACTCAGCATCTCACTTCGTTCGGCATGAAGAGGCTGGTTTGGCATTTAGTCGTTCGGCGTAACACACTGGTTCGGCTTCCAGTATCGTTCGACACAAGTACTTCCCACGGCATTTAGAGTGTTCGGCCTCACTTCGATCGGCATAAGGATATCGTTCGGCATCATTCTGTTAGGCAAGAGGAAATCGTTCGGCATTCATGCCCTGTTCGACATTTGGCCGTTTGGCATATTTGGTTCGGCACATAGAGTTACTCCATTTGGGCCGAGGTATTCAGCTACCAGGCCACCAGGGAAGTCCAACCCACCTTCGTCTATAAATAGAGAGGCAGGGACACAGTGAAAGGGATCGGTTTCTTGAGAACACTGGGGAAACTCTGCCACATTCAACACTCACTCAAGACTTAATCTTTTAATTTTGCAATTGTATTCAAGTAATGGAAGACGGATTGTATCTGTAATCAGTTATCAAGTAAAGGAATAAAGATTAACTTCAAAGTGGACGTAGGCAGTTACGCCGAACCACTATAAATCTGGTGTTCTTGTTCTTTGCATTTAAATTTGCATCCTATCTTCTGTTTTAATTCATTATCTTCATTAATCTCTCTGCACAATATTTCTTAAAGGTGTTAGTGGCCAATTTTGGTGCTAACAGTAATAATAGAAGACCAGAATACCATTTCTGGTAATTAATAATATAAGACCGGAATACCAACCTGGAAGATGTTCATGAAGAGAGGTTAGAGAATTCTTTTCGATTCTTTTGTCGAATGTGCCATCTTCAGCCTATAATGATATCCTGCATGCTTTTTCTTTCTCGGACCCGAATTTTCTTTATCCATTTGTTTAGCCAATTTTAGGAAGGGACTCTTAAGTCCAATTCTTGTGCTTATTTAAGCAGTGACCATTTCAGACTATTTGTCATTTTAGACTTTGCTAATTTTTAGCGATTTCCATTTTAGGCAGTGCCGATTTCTAATGGTGCCTGTTTCAGGCAAGGACTTTTCTTACTCCACCAGACATTTCATCCAAGTTTCCTATGTGCTAGTCTACTTTATTCTGAAGTAGGGCCCAAGGGCTTACCCGACCTCCCTCCATGATGTGCCTTAACCTGGCCATAGCATGATGCAGCTAAGGGCTTCATTGGTATCTTGGCCAGGCCATAGCGTGGCGGGACCAAGGGATCACCCATCCTCCCTCCAGGAGGTGCCTTATCCAGGCCATAGCGTAAAGCAGATAAGGGCTTGTGCTGCTTTAACCTGGCCATTTTCGACTTTAGCGTGGATAAAAACTTACACCCTCCCTCTAGGTGGTGCCTTGACTTGGCCATCTTGGCGTGACCAAGGGCTTTCTACCATTATTGGTAGCCTACCCTTTTAGGTAGTCCAAATTTAAGGAGAATTTTACTCCTGACCATGCAGACTTTCCTTAGTGAACCATAGTAATGACATTCTTGAAAATGCTTTATTCATTCATAGTCGAGAAATATGGTTTCAAATGTTCCGCATTCCAAGTTCTTGGTACTATATTACCATTATGATGGCATAACTTGTAGGCCCCTAGGGGGAATTTCCTTGAAAATTATTAGTGGTCCTTCCCAATTGGGTCCCAAAGGCCCATCTAATGGGTTTCTTATATTGGCCATTACTCTTCTAAGTGCTAAATCTCCTTGTCTATATGTCCTCTTTTTTACCTTTGAGTTATAGTACATTGCTATTCTCCTTTGGAATTCAGACGTTCGTAAGGCTGCTTCATCTCTTAATTCATGAATCAAGTCAAGTGATTCCTTTTTAAATTCTTGATTTGGGTTGAAGGCGTAGGCAATTCTTCGATGAGAAGGTACTTCAATTTAGACTAGTAGCATTGCTTCACAACCATATGTTAGTGAATATGGGGTATGACCCGTTGCAGTTCTAGTGGATGTTCTGTAAACTCACAAAACTAGGGAAATTCTTCTACCCAATTCCCCTTTTCCTTATTTAGTCTCATTTTCAAGATTGTCTTTATTATTTTGTTGGCAGCCTCAACGGCTCCATTTGCCTTTGGGTGGGTGATAGAAGAGAAGCATTTTACAATACCATTCTTATGGCAAAATCGTGAAAATTCTTCACTTTCAAAATTGGGTTCCATTGTCGGAGATTATCTTGTAGGGTATCCTAAACCTTGCGATAATGTTCTTATTGACAAAACTTAGCACTTTCCCAGATGTGATCTTTGGAAGCGGTTTTGCTTCGACCCATTTTGTAAAGTAATCAATTGCCACTACAACATACTTCTCCCCACCTTTAGAGATTAGAAGATGTCCAATCAAATCGATTCCCCAAACATCGAATGGCTATAGGTCGGAGATGGGTGTTAGTTGACTCAAAGGAAGACATTATATCTTCAAGTAACGTTAGCACTTTTTACATCTTTTAATATACTCGATTGCTTGATTGGTTAACTGTGGCCAATGAAACCCTTGGCTAATTCGATTCCATTGGAGTGATCTCCAAAAAGTCCTTCAATGGATTTCTTTAATATCCTCAATCCGCTTTCAGGTTTTACACATCGCAAATATGGAAGGGCATACGCTTTCTTATATACACCTCCATCCATAATAGTGTTAACCCGCCTTTCGGCAAGGCCACAGACAGGCAGATTTAACTAAGTCAACTTCTCGTTTATCGAGGCTGGAGTATGATGGATTCGGTTTAAAATGATGAAGTTCACTTGGATATGTCGTTTGGTCGAGAAGTGGAGAGGTTACATGGCTCGGTCTGGAAGTCAAGGGTCGGTCGGCCTTGGTAATGTCGCTCGGCATTGAGGATTCATCATTATGGCTTGGCATGGCTCCGCCTTGGTGAGGTGGTACGACCTAGATAGGGTCGCTCGGCATTGCAGAGAAATCAGGGTCGCTCGGCATTGTGGAGAGGTCAGGGTCGTTCGGCATAAGGTAGTGGATTGGCAGAGGCCACTCGGCACTGTACCTCGCTCGATATCGTACCTCGCTCGGCATCGTACTCGCTCGTCATCGTACCTCACTCGGCATCGCACCTCGCCCGGAATACCTCGCATGGCATCGTACCCCGCCCGTCATCGTAACTCGCTCAGCATTGTACGCCGTTCGGCATTAGGTGTGGCTCGGTATGCTTTAGGTCGGCTTGATGGACTTCGTGGTTCGACGTTGGGGAGTGCTTCGCTTCAGCATTTGGGTGGTTCGACACTCAATGGTGGGTCATGTTACTTCGAGTCGCTGGGCATATCACTTCGGGTCAGTACCATGGTTACTTCAGGTTGGCCTATGGAGGACCTGCGGTCGGTTGAGGTGAAGCGTGTGAACTCGGCCGAAGTCTTAATGGGCCTATATCACTTGAGAAGCCTAACTCTCTGGTTTTGCCTATAAATACAGCACGTAGGGCTTCTGAAAAAGGGATCTTCTTCTCTTCGGCTCTCCGTTTTTCTACTTTCTAAGGTTAAGGCTATTCTGCCATTCTGTAACTGTAATCATTTATTACATGAATAAAAAGGAAATTTCTAGAGTGGACGTAGGCCAGAGTTAGCCGAACCACTATAAATCTGTGTTCTTTACTGCTTTCTTTTTAATTTTGGTTGTTCCTCATATTATTACTCTCTACATATATTCTATCTGAGAGCCGCGACTATGATTTGGTGCTTTCATCTGGATTTGGGTGTTAGTGACCAATTTTGGCGCTAACAAATGATAAAGTTTTGGGCTTGCCTCTTTAGCTTTCGTGCCTCTGTTTTATCTACAGGTAGTGTCCTATTGACAATATAACTCATAATAGGGGCCATCCAAGTGTTTTCATAGTGTTCTTCCATTATTGGGGTTGCGGGTTCTTCACTCGGTATTTCTTGATCTGTTTCTCCCACTTCTTGTGCTATAGCTCGTGATCAGGTCAATACTAGTAGCTCGTTAGTTTTATCTTGTTTATTTTCCTTAATTCTAGGTATATCTTGAAATCCCACAAGCATAATTCGAGTCTAGAGGGCCCCTCTTGAACTTGCCAACTTAGCCAGTGAATCTGCTTGAGAATTATCTCCCTTTGGTATTTGGTGTACAGAGAAATCTTTGAAAAATGTAAGTATTTTTAATACCTTTTCCACATGCCGACTAAATTTAGGATCTTTATTCTAGTATATTAATTTGATTTGATTAACAATTGACTGGGAATCACTGAATACTTGAATCCTCGGGATTTTGAGTTGTAAAGCGAGGGTTAATCCTACGACCATGGATTCATATTCCGCCACATTATTAGTTGGTGAAAACCCCAATTTCATTGCATAATGAAGCTTGTGTCCATCTGGGTAATTATTACATATCCTGCGCCAGCCCCTTGTTCGTTTGAGGCACCCTCCATAAATAACTACCACTTTGGTTTTAAATCCTTTTCTTTTTCGGATTGCTCTGAAATGAATCCCGTACACTCATTAATGAAGTCAGCCAAGGCTTGTCCTTTTGTAACTGCTCTGAGTTGATATTCTATATCATATTGACTTGGCTCAATTCCCCACTTAATCAATCTTCCAGAGGTTTCATGTTTACTAAAGACTTGTTTTAATGGAAAGTTGGTCAATACCTTCATTGGGTGTGCATGGAAGTAAGGTATTAACTTTCTGGCTGTTAAAATCAAATAGTATGCTAGTTTCTTAATAACCGAATATTGGATTTCGGCATCCTTTAGCCTATTGCTCACATGATAATCTGGTAATTGCAATTCCTTGGCTTTCCTGATCAATACTGAGCTTACCACATGCTTAGAGATTGCTATATACAAGAATAGATCCTCACCATCTTCGAGGCTAGATAAAATCGAAGGTTTTTCCAAATGTGATTTCAACTCATGAAATTCCCTTTTGCAATCTTCACCTCATTCGAATTTTTCCCTCTTCTTTGTTATCTCAATGAATGGGATGCACTTATCGGCGGCCTTTGAAATAACCTTGCTTAATGCTGCAACTTTTTCATTCAAACTCATAACGTTTTTACTTGTCATAGGCTCTTCCATAATCCTAATTGCCTCAATCTGTTCCAGACTAGCCTCAATTCCTTTGCACTTATAATATAACCTAAGAATTTTCCAGAGTGAACTCCAAAGTTACATTTTGGAGGTTGAGTTTCATTTGATACCGGAGTACTTTGAACATTTCATCCAGATCTTGAAGATGACCCTTTGCCTCTTAGGATTTTACCAACATGCCATCTACGTAAACTTCCATATTTCTTCCAATTTGATCTTTAAACATCCAGTTAACCAGCCTTTGGTAAGTTTCCCTAGCATTTTTTGACCCAAATGGGATGATTTTTTCAAAGGTTCCCCGATCTGTAATAAAGCTGGTATGCTCCTCATCAGGTTTAATCATAGGGTTTTAATTGTATCCGTAGTATGCATCAATCAAGGAGAGCAGCTTATGTCCATTAATTGCGTTGACCAATTGGTCTATTCTTGGCAGTGGTTAACAATCCTTTGGATAAGCTTGTTTAATTCCGTATAATCCACGCAAGTTCGCCACTTCCCATTAGGTTTCTTTACCAAACTGGGTTCGCCAACCACTCGGGGTAGAAGACTTCTTGGATAAATCCATTTTGTTGCAATTTCTTGACTTCTTCACTTAAGGCATCGACCGTTACCTTATCGAATTGCCTCTTCTTTTGTCTAACCGGAGGGATGTTTGGATTGATATTTTGGGCATGACTCATGATTGTGGGGTCAATTCCAATCATGTCAGAGTGGGTTCAAGCAAAAATATCCTTATTGGCCTTTAAGAATTCTGCCAATCCCAATTTTGAGTGCTCCTCAAGATCTTTCCTCACTTTGACTATCTTAGCGGAATTGGTAGGATCTATTGATGTTTCCTCGGTTTTCTCAACCGGCTTAACTCTTTCGACCTCTCCTCAACAATCTAGCTCAGTAACAATTTCATTTTCTTCTATTGAGTTGGTATCCATTCTCTTTCTCTTTCCATAAACTGCAAAACATCATTTGGCAATACGTTCGTTAGTTTTATTAGATTTTTTCTTCGCTTCGAATGATGGATGTAGAAACCCATCCCTTAAAGGCTGTACAGTAATGAAAGAATCAAAATAACATGTAAACTCCCTATTATATTGTTCCAAAGTTGAAAAGTACATTTCCCCTTATGCAAATTACTCGCCTCGGATAGTTCCCCGGCCATTCTTAGTAAGGAATTTGAGCATCGGATATTTAGGTGAGACAAAAGCATCCACTTCATCTAGCACTGGACGTCCGCGGAAAGCGTTGTAGAATGATGGCTGGTCCATGATTAAAAAAACTGTTTCAAAGACACAAGAGAACGGAGGGTGTCCCGGTTGTACCAGGAGCATTACTTGTCCCAGTGGAGTTGTTCCTTTGTTGTTAAACCCAAAGACGGGTTCGGGACTAGGCTCAAGTTTGTCCTTAGAGATTCTCATTTGACTGAATGCATGTCGAAAGATCACATTTACAGTGTTTCCAGTGTCGACCTGGATCTTTGTAACCAACGAGGATCCTATCTGAGCCATGATCATCAATGGGTCATTGTGGGGATAATGGATTCCTCTTCTCGACTCTTGGGGATTGATCACCAAAGTGTGCATGTTGATATTATACTTTGGGTTCTTGAGCGGTGGTTCTTCTTGTATAGAAAACCCGCCCTTCGTAGCTTCACGAATGTATCTACTCCTGGCATTCTAACTTCTGCCCGTAGGATGTGGTCCACCATATATAATGCCAATTCTATTTTGGGGTGGACTCGGGTTCAATGGATCTTCATCTTCAATCATATTAATAGTATTACCAGTAGGTTTTCTTGCCTCAACCTCGAGCAAGAACGTCAGTTGTAGGTTTTTCACAAACTCCTTTCACTATCCTTCTCAAATTAGTTTTTGAATTATCCCCGTCGGCACTTTACATTCCTTGGTCCTATGTCCGTTCGCCATGTTGTAAGCACAGTATTTATCTCCCTTCTTCTATTCTAGATAATTTTGGGCTTTGAATGAGGTCGAAATATACCTTAGCTTGAGTCATTGCATAAATGTAAGAGATTGGTTGGTTTAACGCCGCCGTTTTAGCATTAGTATCCTCCCATCTAGACTTTTTGTGAATCCTTTCGGAGCTTAATTTTAAGTTATCCCTCTTTTGATTAAATTTTTTCTTAGAATAGTATAATTCATCCACATGGATGAATTTGTTGGCCTAGAAATGAAAGTCTTGTAAATCTCAGTAACCACGGATGAATAATTCCATCCAAAAAGGAGAATTGACTATAACGCTTGAGTGAATAACAATAAGCTTGTCCCTGTCATTCATTCTTTTGGATTTCAAAGATTCAGCATTGAACCTCTTCAAGTAATCTCCTAATGACTCACTGTGACTCTGTCTTATATTGGCGAGCACTGTGTAGTCAATTGATGGGTCTTTGCAGATGCAGAACTGAGTCGAGAATTCATAAGAGAGTTGTTTCCAAGAATAGATTGTGTTCTTGTGATACTACCTGTACCACTTGGCAGCTGCTCCTTGAAGAGTGACCGGAAAAAGGCGGCACCTAACGGCACCAGAAGCATTGTATAGATCCACCTGACTATCAAATGCCATCAAATGGTCGTCGGGATCAGATGAGCCATGATATTTCATATTGGGGACCTTCACGTGAGAGGAAATTGGTGCTGACATTATCTCACCAATGAAAGGGATGACCCTCTCATTATCATTTACTCTCTCGTCTGTTGTTCTCTTACCCGTAATATTTAATAGATCCTTCACGACCTTTTTTGTCATGTCTTTGAGGTAACTTTGTTGTTCAAGCAGTCTTTCTTATTCGGTTTGTTGCCATCTGAGGTAGAGCTTGCAGAATAGTCCTTGTCTTCCTCTTGGACCCTTCCTTAATAGTTCGCCTTTAGTGGGAGACGATCCTTCTTCTTAGATAAGAAAATATTAGCTATACGTTTTGCAGCATTAGCGTTGATTTTCAAATTTCTCCTAGGAGAGACAACTTCCTCCCCTGTTGTGGTAGCTTTCATGGATGACCGGTAGGATAGAACTTCATTTAGGAGGTTATTCATCTCTTCATTTGCTGCTCTAAGTGTGCAATTTTAGCAATATGATCCTTTGATTGAAGATTCTGAGCTTGATCCAGTTGCAAAGACAGTTGAATTTGAGCCGATGGTTTAGTTAGTTGAGTTGGTGCAGAAGATTGCCTTTGTTTCCTTTTCCCAGGGTTGAAAGACGGCGAAATATTTTTTTCTAGTGAAGTTACATGTTCGTTCCTTTCATTGAAGAATGAAAACCTTTTCGATCTCATTTTCCTATAGCAAACAAAATTTTCACAATTAGTTGTATTAAGATAGCAAGGTCAGTGGCTCAAGCCCTCCTTCTAGCGCCGAAAATGTTAACAAGAATTCTTGTTAACATCCTCAATACTTTGTATAAGATTATGTTATGTGGGATCGGCCATGTGGTCGAGAGTATTCATATATTTCAAATAGAATGACTAGGTCGAAAGGGTTCGAGGTAATTACTTTGACCTTCGGCTAAGATGACCTAATCAAAAAGAGTGACAAATTGTCAAACCTTTCGACCTTGTCGAAAGGTTTAAGAATCTATTACAACCCTTACGAACTTGTGTAGGAAATCAATTAACTCATCAACCATGCCGAAGGGTTGAGGTTCTACTCCAACCTTCCGACTTGGTTGGAATAATAGAAGATTATCAAAACTTTCACCCTTACCAAAAGGTTTAGGAAACCACCCAAACCTTTCGATTGGGTTTTTATAATTATAATTATCCCTTGAAGCTATTCATATAGCTTTCGACCTTATCACTTTATCGAGTTTCATCTCCCCTGGAGGTTGAAAGTAGTCAATCATCAATATCTTTCATCTCCTTTCGATCATGTCGGAAGGTGGCATTCGAGATCTTTCAACCTTGTCGAAAGGAGATGTTTACCCTGTTTTATATTTCTTTATTGCTTCCGACCTCTTGGATTGATTTTCCTTTCGTGGAAACCCTTCTAAAAGTATGCATCATTCAAACATGTTTAGATAAAAGTAAAAGTTGATATAATATGTCATGGAACCGTATAAGGGATAAAACATGGTATATTTATCGAGTTACAAGTTGTATTACCCTTTTTATGTTTGAAGCCATAAATTTAGGATATGAGGAAATAAAACTCGTGGAAATATATAATGGCAATTCCATGACATATACTCAGAATGAACAAAGAAGATAAGAAATAATCATATATGATCGGTCGTTAATGTTGAATTAACGTCTGATCGTGATCATCCCTAAATTCAAAGTTTATCATAAGCCATAATCCTCTTTATTTTCTCATGATGAAGCCTGATACAAAATTCAAGAATCCAATCCCCAATTTGATTTATAAATTAGGGTTACAAAAGTAGTGAGCGAAAGCAAAAGTTGTAGAATGAGAGCAGAATGGGAAGAAATCAGATCCTCAAAATTGGACCCATTGGGTCTTATTTATAGATGTAGGCGGCCATCCTTTAGACTTCATGTTTTCGACTGGGTCGAAAGGTCACAATTTATATGCAGTCGTAAACCTTTCGACTTCATCGAAAGGTTTTCTTTTCGCATGCCATTATGGGCCTTAGAACATTATCGAAGGGTCTGCTCCTCTTTATGACTTCATGAACCTTTCTTCTTTATCGAAGGGTTGCCGGTATAAGATATCGTGAATCCTTCGGCCTTGTTGGAAGGTATCTCTTTCAATTGATTGTTGTGAACACTTCGACCATGTCGAAAGTTTGCTCTTCACTTGATTATTGACTTATAAATGCTAAACTTCTTAATAAACATTTTGATATTATCAAAAGGCATTTAGCATGTGTTCCAACCGGTTTGAAAGGCATATTATGCTTTCGAAAAGGTCATTATATAGTTTCTTGTACTTGCTTTAACTTTTCCATCCTCTTTGAAAGGTAAGAACCCATTGAATGTTGAGGAATGGAACCCTTTGTCCCCTTCGAAAGGTCTGGAACTGATACACACTGTTGACTGCAACCCTTCAAATCATTCGAAGGGTTTGATTTGAACTCCTTTTTCCTAGTCTTTGTTTTATGATGAATGATTCCATAGTTGTTTTTCTATTCTAGCCGAAAGGTGCTTGGCGGTTATGTGCCTAGCTGCTTCATTATGCCTCAGTAATTCATTCCTTCATGCTTGCGGAAGCCTTGCTCCGAAGTTCTTATGTGCCTTTCTTTATGAACATTGAACAACCCTTTCGACATCGTCAAAAGGTGATCTTACCTGCCGCTCTTTATTCATGTGGATACCTTTGAAAGGCCTTCTTTATCTTTATTCATATTATATGGTTGACAGGTTTTAAGTAATCGAAGTGATAAGAGAGTTTTAATGATTCCGTATATGTGGAAAGAATTTTTTATAAATATATGTCTCCAAAAGAGATTTTGATAAAAAGAACTTAAATAATTAAAGAATGATTTCCTATTCGCAAAACCTCTTTTTACTGATGATTGGTTTGAAGGAACCGGGGTTGAATTTGGGTAATTTCGATCTAAAACCACTTCGAACCAATTTGAATGTTCGAAGTGAAGACATGAAGATAATTGTGGAAGATGGAATGTAGGGTTAGTTGTCACTGACCCTCGGGGGAAATTCGCATATCATATTATATGGTAGTAGTTCTTCATTTAAGATCATCGATGTAAGGGCTTCTCGCTACTGATCGTAGGGTAACTCCTGATAGGATATAGTAGGAGAGTGCCTTCGGTTTCGTTCAGTTCCAGGATGAATTTGTATGGACGAATGTCCGACATTGCATTTTTAGTTACATAAGTGGTCATTATGAATGTATCATCTGCTTGGTGGAGGAGAAGACAAATTCTCTTAGCTTAACACCCTTTCTTGAGACGTATGAGCTCAAAAGTTATACGTTTGTAGAAATCAGTTATGTAACCTTGGAATGGCAATTCGAAAGGTGTTCGTTACCTCAAGCCTTACACCCGAAAATGGCTGAAACTGGGTATATGCTCTAATTTCTATGCGGTTCGCAACCATTATGATATGATCATCCCCTTCTAGATATATTTCTACCTGCTGTAACGTTCGAATTTAAATTAATGTGGTGTATGCAAAGAGAGATCTCGGATAGGTCGGTAAATACTTGGGTGATGACACATTCGGCACTATCCAGTGAGAAAGGTAGGCCGATCTTGTGTTGGAAGAGGTGTAGATGTTCTGTTGACCTCGGTACATTCCTATAGAGACGTACTATCGAAAGGTAGTCCCTTCACCCAGTCATTTGTATGGAAATCCAATCTCCAATAAGTGCTTGTTTTTTTGTTTGTAAAACCCATGTTTGAAGCTAGTATGCTGGAATTTAATAATGTTAGCAATTTCAACTAAGATTAATAAGTTTACTTGCAAATGTTTTCAAAGAAAAGTCAAAAAAATAATATCAAGTGATTTTACATAGCAAATGATTTGGTTATCATTTGGTAAAAATCTGTTCTGTGTTTATGTGCGGCAGTCTTAAGAGATACCTTTTTGTTTTCAAAACGTGTATTTTGAACACCAGTCCCATGACTCACCTGGAGTTTCTTTTCCTCAAACTTTGGGTGCCCTAAATTTCCCAAGCAGCCTAGTAGTTAGGTTTAGTTTAGAAGAAATATGGATGGAGCTCGAAGCATGGAATCAGAAGATTTTTCTGAAATTTTTTATCTATTTCCACCATACTCTTATGCTATAGTATTCCGCATTTGTAAGGACAGAATTTATAACTGTCCATGTTTAACTCTAATAGATGTATTTAAGTTTCCACTGCATAGATTATTTGTTGAAATAATATATGCGAGATTATGTTCTATCTTTATTTTTCTTTCTTACCCTTAAGAATTTGCTTCTCCGGCACTTGGATTTGCAGCACGTGAATACCGAGGACGTATTAATGTCGATTTCTGAGAGTCGAAGAAACAGATCCTCACATGATCCGCTTATAAAAGGATGATTACCCAAGTTCTTTCATGAGGATGTTGCTCAAATCGAATTGCCTTTTATGTAAGGATATTTTTTTCAAAGAGGAGTTTGTATTTGATAGTCAAATGACATTGCTCTATAGTTCGGTTATAGACATATTCAGTACTTTTTTAAACAAGAAATAAAGTAGTAAAGTTTTATTTTTCACTCTATGTTGTCCAAATATTGAACGTTTTGATATCACTAAAGTAGGACCAGTCTGAAATAGACATGTGTAGATTATTATATTACATGTGTTTTTCATGTTATGCATCCATGATTGATGTATGTCATTTGATTATATTGATATATGTGACTGTTAATAGGTTTTGTTATGATAAAGGTAATAAATGACTCTTTGAGTTTTTATCAACATGGTTTATGAACAAGATCATTCAGATACACTTCATGTTATGAATAAAGAGTTTTCGCGATCATAAAGAAAACCGCTTTTGTAAGGTTATTATATATGTGGTCTAATAGGTGGTTGTTTGAATATTTCAACATGTGGGTCACATTTATAAAATCAAATGTGTTTTGTTATTTTGGCATAACACCTAATTAAAGTCCTCAAATTGTGAACTAAAGTTAGAAGGCTTATGGATCTAATTGTCATGGCATTAATGCGTAGATACCAAATGCAATTTCAAATTGTTGGTGGATCAAATTAGAAAATACCAACATTGGATATAGTTCCTAAATTACATAAGCCTTAGTTACTCTCTAACTATCTTCTACGGAGAGCTAAATTCAAATCGGGGGTTTGTGTCATTTTGGAAAACCGAATAGATTCTTCCTTTCTTAACCAGCAACTATGAATTCAAGCACGTCTTTCGCTAATTTATTTAATTTCCTTTGTTTATTTATAATTAAATCAATATGGGTTATCGATATGGATCTAGGATTTGATGATTAATTAAATCTGAAGTATATTAACTCCTAACAACATTTACTTCATTTTTTCACATTTCTTATGTCTGTTTTAATTTCATGAGCTTAGAAACCATGCTGCTATTGTTGGTGTTGTTTTAGACTAATTCTGACATCATAATGGTTAACTTTTTAACCGCTGTCTTTTACAAAAGTGGTTTGGTGGAATGTGAGGGTCGTAAGTATTTATATTTTTTGATAGCAACAGTGATACTTAGTTCAAGTAAATCACTCATTTTGGAGTGATGGTGGGTCGAACCCTACACCTCCAAAAAACCCACACGAATACTGGGGCACTCTATTTGATATTTTTGACTTCTCCTCAAGTACTAATATCTCTCCTACACAAATATTGGAACAATTTTAGATTTAACTGCACTCTCTCACTTCGGAAAAGCTTGGACTCTATTGATTCTGTTACATGTTAGGGTATGCATTATAAATTCAACATTAGTTATATGTTTTATTTTTTTGACTTATTTCACTCCGAACACATGCATGCAAAAGATACCCAATGATCGAATAACAAGCAACTCCATATCACAATATAGCCTCCTCTAAGGCTCTTCCATAGGGTATAAAATGTTTATTTCTTATGAATGATACATTGAAACTTCCTCGACAAGACTCTGCCATAGGTATACACTTAAAGGACAATAAACTAAAATCATTTCTGTAAAACTCTGCCTTATGTATAAACTATCTTTTTCTTAAAGGTGATGTGCTAAAATCATTCCTGTGAGGCTCTATCAGATATATATACACACCCCGCTTTCATCCTAAAGAAGATGAATTATATTAATCCCAAATTTATGGAAAATAGGATTTTGGAATGATCGAAATCAATAAAGTATATTGAAATATTTCTTGACTGTTACAATTTCGAAGCTAATAATGTTATAATTAAAATGACGATGCCCTTGAAGATCCATGATGAAGTGCACTAAAATAATTATCAGATGCTTTTTCATAAAATTATCTTAATTGTGACCAAAAGGTGTTGTCCGTTTCAATAGTCGCCGCATATAGAAGTTTACTCTCTATATATAAACCCGAAAATACTTTGTCACTAAAAATAATTTTTTGTTCTACTTTACCGAATTTAATATAATAAAAGCATCATCTGATTAATATCAGAGTTCTTTTGATTTTTGTAAGTGATCGCAACTTGCACAAATTTACTCTACTCTATCATGAAAAAATGTTTAGCTGATATGAGACTGGGGAAAACATTCTTAAAAGAGAGTGATTCATACCATGTTGCAACATAAGTAATGTCCAAGGCGTTAAAGTAATCTAGCTAGATCAATTGGTTAATGAATAATACATTACTTTGACTTATTTTTATTGATAGGTTAAGGCCTAACTTTGAATCGTATATAAGAAGTAAAATGCAAGCACAAAATTGAGAAAGATTTGCGGAAAAAGAACTTTATTTCATTCTTTTATATATCTCATTACAAATTGTCAATTCTTTTTATATATCTCATTTCATATTGTCTTTCTCAATTCATATTGTCTTTCTTATATATATATATATATTTGAAATGGATATATATATATATATATGGCTAGAATCGACTACTTAAAGTATTAAATAAAGCATGTATTATATTTTACTAATATTAATATATATATTTAAAGCTTTCTAAAGTAATAATAATTCTTTTAAATCTGAATTAATATGTATATAATTTATTTTGAAATTACATATAATAATACATATATCTTGTATATATGTGTAAACTTTTTAATATAAAAGTATGTGCTTAAAAGTTATCTTTTTAGAAATTTAAAATTATTTGTTATTTATCTCCATACAAAAATCAGTGTGTATGTATATATTAAATAAATTCAAAAATGAAGCAAAAAAAAATATTTTGTTGCAGAAAGTATATTACTATGCGTGTATTTTAACAGTTATTTTACATTAAAACATATTTAAATGTATGTACATGTTATATTTAAGTAATATTTTAGGCAAAATTATAAGATTTGTACGCATATATTATTTGAAAAACTATTTCATTTAGATTTTTTTTATAATTATAATATAAATATATATAGTTAAAATAAAATTTTTAAAATAAGTTTGAAATTTTGTGGATCTAGTTATAAAATATAAAAGTTCAAATTTGAAATTGGAAATTATCAAATATTAATGTAAAATTTTGGAAATATTTTGCATCGTAATATTGTGTGTGTGTGTATATACGCATATACATATACGTATATACATATACTTACATACATACATACATACATATCTGTGTGTATGTATATGTATTTATTTGTGTTTTATATAAACTTTTATTTTTATAAGTATTATTGTAAAATTGTAACATCCCAATATTTTCAACCATTCGCATCCACGTATGATGGACTTGAATTGCTCAAAATGTCAGCTTATTAATTTATATTTGGCAAACTCAGCACATACAGTAAATAAATCAATCATAGAATCACAGACACAGAGTAATATAACAATAAGCAGTGGAATAGATAAATAGTAGTTCATGAAGCTACTATAAAAAAACAATAGAGTTTGAAATAAAATACAATAGAATATCTCAATACAATAAAGTCTCGAGTACAAACAAATGATGAGTCTAAATAAACAACTGGATAGCTGAAAGCTGAACAGATATAGATTGATCTTTAAGTGAAGCTCCAACTCCAAAGGTGAGTCTCAAATGTTGTGACACTCGGCCTGACCCGAGCGTAAAGCAAAATACAAAACACAAAACACACGAGTCAGGATTAACATTCTTATATTAATAAATTCAAAACAAGAGAAATATCAACTGAAATACAAGTAACTCAAAGAATGTTAGGGATACGCATCTTCTAAGGATCCGTGGAACTATCTACTATGTAGTACAATATACTATTATAATATGTCTATAGTAAAGTAAAAGTATTAAAATAGCGTTAAGGCGTTACCCATAAACCCCCTTGACACATTTATATATTCACGTAGTCTATACAATGTCGTACGCTCTTCCGTAAGCTGGAGGTTTATCCAGAGGACATTACATAGGTACGGTACAAAACAAACTCGTAGAAGGCACGATAGGGCATGCGACAAGCAACTCAAGGCAATGCCAGGGTGATATACCATTTGCACTCCCGGACTGGTGGTAACGCATAGCAGCTACTACCGCCCACCTCGTGACACACTCCCAAATCAAAGGCGCACCCAATCAAATCATAAAAGAAATATAATGGTATTGATGAAATGTGTCTGATAGGAGGAACGACCTCACTTGGCCCGGTATAGCTCCTGTTTTAGCCGCATCAAGCTGACTCACGGGAGTCAGGTCCCACATAAATATCATATAGAATAGTCACCTAACCATCCTACTTCATTCTGGAATCTCCACCACGTACACAGTTGTTAAAGTGGTTTTCGATATTAGTAGAGAGTATGACAATAACCGATCCCAGTCTCTTTAACAACCAATCGTTATTATAAGAACGTGGTCATTTTAAAATATCATACTTCAAAACCAAAATATCATATTCATTTCAAAACCATATAAAATCTGGCATCATTATTCCCTTAAAATATATTCCTTTCAAAATCATAATACTTTCTAAGTTATAACACTTTCAAAATCATAAATCTTTTAAAATCGCACACTTTAGAAATCATAACTTTGAAGTTCATAACAATTTGAATTCATAGCTTTGAAATCTATAATACTTTCGTCTAAACCGTTTAGATATTAACAATACTATATATAATAAAATAATTTATATAATAGAATAGTTTATAAAATAAAATAATTTGTAAAATAAAATAGTTAAAAATTAAAATAGTTTATAAATAAATAATTTATAAAGTAAAATATAAAATATGTTTAAAAATAATTTAAAAATACTTTATATAATAAAATAGTTTCCTCAAATTTCACAATCGATCCAAATTTACTCGAACTCCTAAATTTAATTTAATTCATTCTCAATTCATAAATTCCAATTCAATTCAGTTTCACAATAAACCATTTCAAATTATATCAACTTCAAATACAAATTTGAACCATAAAATATGCCACTTCAATAGATTTCAAGCTTTGAATTTCAAACATTTACAATAACCCAATTTGATAATTTCATTAATATTTCGAATTCAAATATGATAATAATATTGAAATATTCACATACCATTTATAAACTGTATGAACTATATAACTTTAAACACTTTATAACATTATATACTTTGTATATATATTTGTGTGTGTGTGTGTGATAACAACTTTATGTAAAATCTTATACAACTTATACGCTAAAACAGTTAATATGTACGAAAGCTTATAACTGTATAAACATATATTTTTATATAGCTATTAAAACTTGTACAGTTTAATATGGTGTATATATATAACCAGACTTCATAATATAACCTATATACTAAAACTATAAGAAGACTATCATATACTATACATATTAATATATATGCTTTACTGCAAACTTCCAAAAATCAGAAATATATATATACATATATATATAAATACTTTTAACACACGCATATAATATATGCCTTCATTATACATATTTTTATATTAAACCCATACCCTTTTTCTTCATTATTATTAATAAATATATATACACAAAAAGCAAGACATCCAAAACAGCATTTCAAAACATATATATATATATATATATATAACATACTTATATAATTAAATATATGAAACATCTATATATACACGGACAACACAACATAAGATGGCCTGAAAACATACATATATATCAAAATTTCTAAATATGTACATATAGTCTTTTTTTTCTTTTTTATATATCGCATACAATAACAGCCTATGCAACTATGCTTATAAACCAATATTGTATAAAAAAACTAATATAACTCAAATCCAACAGATCATAGATAAGTTATGTAACTAATAATTAATAACACACACACACACACACATATATATATATAACTAATATAAACTAATATATAAACATATATATACACCTTTACACGCTATTTCCAATGAAGAGGGGAAAGCAGACTGACTGGCAACTAAGGGGTCTCGGCTATGCTGCACGAAGCAGGGTTCGATGGTGGTGATGGCCTAGCTAGGGTGCATGGGAAGATGGTGGCTGGAGGAGATATAGACATGGGGAAGAGCACGGGGAGGCCGTAGGCAGTTGTTAGGCGACACAGGCGAGTTGGATGCTTTGGCAGAGAAATGGATCGGAGGCGAGCTGCATTGGCGGCTATTCACGATGGAGGTCGGGTGCTTGCGGTGGTGGACAGTGCATGGCCAAGGTTTGTGGAGTGGAGATGCAGGCTGCGGTGGCATTCGGCATGGAGGGAGGAGGTGGTGGTCGAGATCAAGCAGGTTGATCGGTGAGGGTGATCGGCCAGAGAGAAAGTGGTTTCAATTTTTATACGAATTTTTTTTTCAAGCACTGATTGCAAATGAAAGAAGAGAAAAAAATGGTGGAGCTGGGATGAAAGGGAAGGGATAGGCGTGTTCACAGGCAAATGAAACGTGGGAGAATAGGCTAAATACACTAGTTGATATTACTATAATTCAAAATGGAAGAGTAGAGAACTATTGAACTGATTAAAATATTGAACCAGTGGAAACCAAAAGTCAAGCATGAGAATTTAGTAAATGTAAATGCAAATAGCTGGAATAATTAAAGGCAATGGCTATAGGGTTATATATGGTGAGCAAATGAATGGTCACGAGAGGTTTAAAAGCCCAAAATTTGGAAACCGATACGGTTGATCGTTTCACGTTTTCCGCGACATACCGGACCCCGAAACGCACAAACAAATAGACTACATAGATCAGCATGACGAGATGATCAAAAGGTATACTGATATCAGTGATAGGACCATCCTATCAAAAGTCGATATCGGTATCGAAATGCTGCAAATCCGTCGAAAATTAGATAAACGAAGCAATAGCAGTTCAAATTTGAAGAAACGAAATATGATGTCGCACTCAGAAGATGGTTTACAAATTTATTGTGTAAAAATATTCAGGTATGGAAAACGTTTTATTATCATCAATTATTAATTTATTTAAATTTAAATAAAATTACGCAAGAAAATAAACTTCCATATTATCAGATGAAAATTTACCATTTGCTATGTTCAAATAGACGTATTTCAAATATTAAATTTTTATTTTCAAATTTTATTATTTAAAATTTCACAAAAATCGAGTTAAATATATTATTAAAACAAATAAAATTATTAAAAATTTACGGGTTGTTACACTCCCCCCTACTCAAAGCTTTTTGTCCCCAAAAAGGAAGGAGGTAGGAGAATAGAAACAACCAGAAAGAAAATAGATTCAAAACAATAAATTTAAACCATATAAATTTCAATTTAAAATAATTAATATTCAATATATGATTTTAAATTCAAGGTATTTCGTTAAGTTGATTTTTTTTCCAGTTCATATTAATATTTGTTACAAAAATTTCTTTCAAAACAAAATTCATTTTTATTCATCTCATTTATTAAATCCACTTGATTTTACTTAAGTAAATTTCTTATAATTCAATCTTATCTATTCCTAAATTCATATTTATTTACTAAATTTATCTCAGTTAACATTTTTTATAATCATAGACTTAGTGTAAAAACACTTATTACAACCATTCAAATTTTATTTAAAATTCCTTTAACAACATTTTATATTGTATACTACTCAATTACATAGTTATATTTTGAGTAATTTAGGTGAGTTATATATATTGGAGTGTAATTGAGTATTATACAGATAAAATTTTCCAATTCAATCTATTTCAAGTTTAAAAATATTGATACAAGAATTTTGGCTTCATTTTGTAATTAAAATCATCCCTTAACAAAATTTAAGAATTAAATTTCCAGTTTACTTCAAACCATTAAGAGATAATGTATACGTACATACATACATACATACAAACATACATACATACATACATACACACTCATATATATATTCCATATATCAAATCAAATCTATAATCGTATGCCTATACATATACATATACATATATATATATATATATATATTATACATCAATTCTTACTTTAGAAATTTAAATCAAATTCATTTTTTTTCAAACAAAATGTAGCAAAGCTACTAAATGGTTTCTCCACTTCGAAACTCGAAAATGAATGTCGATGATGATGCAGTCATCACCGAAATTATTTTCCAGCGACAACGAAGAAAGTACTGATTTAACTTCTAAATTTCTTTGGAAACAAATTTTTATTCTAATATACTTTAAATAATATATTTTAAAACCAAATTTTCTAACATATCGAAAATTAAATTCTCAAATTTTAAATTTAAATTCATTTAAATTTCAAATCATTTTATAAACCATGTTTTAAAATTTCATTTATAGAACAATAATGATAATTAAATATTATCATTTCTAATAACCAATTTAATTAATTTATTAAATTCTAGAAAATTTACTTATATATATAATATAATCATATAAAATTTATTTCATTTACCAAATTTGAAAATAATATAGTGTCAGTTTACTATGTTCAAGTGTTTTGGAATTTCTATCGATAACGTTGATCAGGCGAATCGATCGAAACTCAAAATTCAAACTTAACAACTCAAACAACACACGATAAACATTTTAATGTTAATACAAATACACTCCCTCACTAGATGATACAAGAATGAATTTCAAAACGAGGATAGAGATTCAAACTCAAGGGGACCCTAATCAACTAGAATTCTAACCAAAAGAGATTGGCTCGAAAGGGAGATAAGAAAATCAACTATAGAATAGAAGGATGGATAGACTTACATAAATCGGGGGCAACCTTGATCGGGTCAACCGTGACCTGAAGAATACAATCGATGGAGAATTCTAAAGCAAATCGACATCAGATCACAAGAGATAGAATCCGGGCACAGCAAGAGATAGTAGCATCTAAACCGAGGATACAAAAATCTCCGGTGAATCAATGCTAATTGTAAAGGAGTTTCACCCTTTACAAATCATATAGTGGAGCTATAGGATACTCCAGAATCAGAAAACACGACTCGGTAGAAACAAGAATGGATTTCAGAATAAATGGGAGAGTCCAACATGGATTTTGGAACCGAGGGGAACGTTCCGAAATTCAAAGGAAACCAAGTCAAAGAGGAAGGAATTCAAGCTCAAACGAAAGTGATTCTGTAATTAAATTTACTCTATATATTGAGTTTTTCCAAAACCCAAAGCTCTGATATCAACTGTGACATCCCGATATATTCAACCATTCGCATCCACACATGTTGGACTTGAATTGCTCAAAATGTCATATTGTTAATTTATATTTGGCAAACTCACACATACAGTAAATAAATCAATCACAGAACCACAGACACAGAGTAATATAACAATAAGCAGCGGAATAGATAAATAGTACTTCGTGAAGCTACTACAAAAAAATAACAGAATTTGAAATAAAATACAACAGAATATCTTAAATACAATGTAGACTCGAGTATAAACAAATGACAAGTCTAAATAAACAACTGGATAGCTGAAAGCTTAACAGATATAGATGGATCTCCAAGTAAAGATCCAACTCCAAAGGTGAGTCTAAAATGCTGTAATACTCAGTTTGATCTGAGCATAAAGCAAAACACAACACACTCGAGTCAGATTAACATTCTTATATTAATAAATTCAACTCAGGTGAAATATCAACTAAAGTAGAAGTAACTCAAAGGATGTTTAGGTTACCCATCCTCTAAGGATCCGTGGAACTATCTGCTATGTAGTACAATACGCTATTATAATATGTCTATAGTAAAGTAGAAGTATTAAAATAGCGTTAAGGCATTAACCATATCCCCCTTAACACATTTTATATATTCCCGTAGTCTATACAATGACGTACGCTCCTTCGAAAACTGGAGGTTTACCCAAAGGACATCACATAGGTACGGTACAAACAAACCCGTAGAAGACGCCATAGGGCATGTGACAAGGCAATCGAGGCAATGCCAGGATATATATACCATTTTCACTCCCGGACTGGTAGTAACACATAGCAGCGACTACCGCCCACCTCGTGACACACTCCCAAATCAAAGATGCACCTAATCAAATCACAAAAGCAATAGAATGGTATCGATGAAATGTGTCCGATAGGAGGAATGACCTCACTTGGCCCAGTATAGCTCCTATTTTAGCCACATCAAGCTGACTCACGGGATTCAGGTCCATGTAAATGCCATATAGAATCGTCACCAAACCATCCTACTTCATTCTTGAATCTCCACCATGTACACAGTTGTTAAAGTGGTTTTCGGTATTGGCAAAGAGTATGATAATAACCGATCCTGGTCTCTTTAACAATCAATTGTTATTATAACACTGTGGTCATTTCAAAATATCATACTTCAAGACCAAAATATTATATTCACTTCAAAACCATATCAAATCTAATATCATTATTCCCTTAAAATATATTCATTTCAAAATCATAATACTTTCTAAGTTATAACACTTTTGGAATCATAAACCTTTTAAAGTCCAACAATTTAGAAATCATAACTTTGATGTTGATAACACTTTGAAATCATAGCTTTGAAATCTATAACACTTTCCTCTAAACAGTTTAGATATTAATAATAGTATATATAATAAAATAATTAATAGAATAGAATAGTTTATAAAATAAAATAATTTGTAAAATATAATAGTTAAAAATTAAAATAGTTTGTAATAAATAATTTATAAAGAAAAATATAAAATAAGTTTAAATATAATTTAAAAATACTTTATATAATAAAAAAGTTTCCTCAAATTTCACAATCGATCCAAATTTACTCGAATTTCAAAATTCAATTTAATTCATTCTCAATTCATAAATTCCAATTCAATTCAGTTTCTCAATGAACCATTTCAAATTATATCGACTTCAAATACAGATTTGAACCATAAAATATACCATGTCAATTTCAATAGATTTCAAGCTTTAAATATTCAAACATTTACAGTAACCCAATTTGATAATTTCATTTATATTTCAAATTCAAATATGACAATAATATTGAAATATTCACTTAATCAATCCAGTGTCATTTAAATAAAACCTTAAATTACAATTTAAATGAACTAAATACTCCTTATAATTTATTTAAACTTGAAATATTCATTGAATCACCTTAAAACAAAATCTAATTATAAAATCGTGTCTTTAAAAATCTCAAATTCAATAAGTTTCAAATTGATTTTATTTGAATAAAATTCTTAAAAGAATACTATTTCAAATCAACTTAAATTTATCTTCCCAACCTTAATTCATTAAAATTATTATAAAATCTATTTTTAAAATAAATATTAAATAAATCTTAAAACATATCATATTATAATTAAATCAAACTTTATTAAATGAAATCTTATTTAAATTTATTCTACATTAAAACTAATTTTATATATTTTAAAATAATAAAATAATAAAATTATATGTAATTCTTAAAATTTAAAATTTCAAAACTAACTTATAATTGTAAAATTTTCAAAGCATATAATTTTAAAATTTAAAATTTAAAATTTAAAACTTTATAAAAGCAACATTTATATATATAAAATCTTAAAATCAATGTTTCATAAAACCATATATTTCCCTCAAAACCATGGAATTTATTTTCAAAATATTTATATATATAGACCAACGGTGTCTGTATATAATTTTCTATCCTATGGTCAATTGATACGGATATTTATCATTTCAATCCGCAATTTAAGTATATACAGGTATATATCTTTTCGACCCGCAATCCCAAATTTAATTCAATGAAAACCGCTTGGGTTTATCATTTCAACCCATAACGATTTTCTCCTATTCTACAGATCGTTCGGGTATGTATCATTTCAAACCATAGGGAATTCTATACTAACAGGGAACTTGCAAAGTGAGAATAGATATGATAATAATATAATAATTGACAACAGGCAAATATCATCAGTGATAAATAACAAATAATGGTGTTAGATGTCACAAGTGAACAGATATAAATAATAACATATATATATATATATATATATATATAGAAATGTAAATAACTAACAACATCATATTTCATTTGTCGTTTCAATTGAAATCAAATTTAATAAATATAAGAATGTTAATCATGAGTGATTTCTCACCTTTCGAGGCTCGAGTTGATAGACAATGAAGTCGAGTTACGAAATGCAAGCACGACTTCTAAAGCAAAACAAGATGGACACGATTTTGACGAGTAAAGCTGATAAAAAGAATCGATGGGAATAAATCAAATTAGCTCGATGCAAATGGAATATATATGCAACTATTATTATTATAAATATAATATTTTTCTTAAAACCAATATTCAATATAAATTACATATTTAGAATGGCATATATATCACATGTAACGTATATATTCAAGTAACCAAAACAACTACTAATGTATATACAGCAGCTTATATATATAAAAATAACTTTTATAAATTTTGATATAAAAAACTCAACATGAAAAAACTAATAAAACTAATAATCTGATACACCATAATATGACAAACTATAATACCTAAACTGTATGAACTCTATATCTTTAAAAACTTTATAACGTTATATACTATATATGTGTGTGTGTGTGTGTGTGTGTGTGTGTTAACAACTTTATATAAAATCTTACAGTTAATATATACGAAAGCTTATAACTGTATAAACATATATTTTTATATAGCTATTAAAACTTGCACAGTTTAACATGGTGTGTATATATAATCAGTCTTCATAATATAACCTATATACTAAAACTATAAGCAGACTATTATATACTATGTATACTAATATATGGGCTTTACTGCAAACTTCCAAAAGTCAGAAAAAAATATATACATATAAATACTTTTTAACACACGCATATAATATATGCCTTCATTATACATATTTTTATATTAAACCCATACTCTTTTTCTTCATTATCATTTATAAATATATATACATAAAAAGCAAGACAGCCAATACAACATTTTGAAACACACACACACACACACACACATATATATATAACATACTTATGTAATAAAATATATGAAACATCTATATATACACAAACAGTCACAACATAAGATGACCTGGAAACATACATATATATATAAATTTCTAAATATATACATATAGTTTTTTTTTCTTTTTTATATATCACATACAGTAACAGCTTATGCAACTATGCTTATAAACCAATATTGTATAAAAAAACTAATATAACTCAAATCCAACAGATCAAATATAAGTTATGTAACTAATAACTAATAACACACACACACACACACACTCACACACACATATATACATAAACTAATATAAACTAATATATATAATATAAACAAATATATACCTTTACACGCTATTTCCAATGAAGAGGGAAAAGCAAGCTGTCCGGCAACTAAGGGGTCTCGGCTAGGCTACATGAAGCAGGGTTCGATGGTGGTGATGACCGAGCTAGACTGCATGGGAAGATGGTGGCCGGAGGAGATGCAGGAATGGGGAGGAGCACTGGGAGGCCATGGGCTGCTATTATGCGGCACAGGCGAGTGGGATGCTTTGGCAGAGAAATGGATCGGAGGCGAGCTGCGTTGGCGACCGTTCACGGTGGATCTCGGGTGCTTGCGGTGGTGGACAGTGCATGGCCAGGGTTTGTGGAGTGGAGATGCAAGCTGTCGTGGCATGTAGCATAGAGGAAGGAGGTTGTGGTCACAAGAAGGTTGGTGGGTGGAGGGTGATCGGCCAGAGAGAAAGTGGTTTCAATTTTTATATGAATTTTTTTTTCAAGCATCGATTGCAAATGAAAGAAGAGAAAGAAAATGGTGGAGATGGGATGAAAGGGAAGGGATAGGTGCGTTCACAGGCAAATGAAACGTGGGAGAACAAGTTAAATACACTAGTTGATATTATTATAATTCAAAAAGGAAGAGTAGAGAACTATTGAACTGATTAAAATATTGAACCAGTGGAAACCAAAAGTCAAGCACAAGAATTTAGTAAATACAAATGCAAATAACTTGAATAATTAAAGGCAATGGCTATAGGATTAACACGGTGAGCAAATGAATAGTCACGAGAAGTTTGAAAGCCCAAAATCTCGGAACCGATATGGTTGACCGTTTCACGGTTTCTACGACATACCGGAACCTAAAACACACAAACAAACAGACTACGGAGATCAGCATTTCGAGACGATCAAAACGGTATACAGATATCACTGATAGGACCATCTTATCAAAAGTCGATATTGGTATCGAAATGCTACAAATCCGTCGAAAATAAGATCAAAGAATTGAATTAATAAGCCTTATTTAATGAATTTCTAATCGAGAACGAACTTCGCTCTCGAGCTACCCCGTACTTGTGCGGATTGATGGGTTGTTTGCGAGGAAGTCCGGATACCACGTCAAAGGACCTGGCCTAAGCGTGATAGAAGCCTATAGCAATCTGGTTAAGCAATAGCAGTTCAAATTTGAAGAAACGAAATATGACATCTCACTCAGAAGATGGTTTACAAATTTATCGTGCAAAAATATTCAGGTTTGGAAACATTTTATTATCATCAATTATTAACTGATTTGACTTTAAATAAATTACACAAGAAAATAAACTTCCATATTATCGGATGAAAATTTACCATTTGCTATGTTCAGATAGACATATTTCAAATATAAAATTTTTATTTCCAAATTTTATTATTTAAAGTTTCAAAAAAATCCAGTTAAATATATTATAAAAACAAATAAAATTATTAAAAATTTACGGGTCTTTACAAAAATGTACAAAACTATATATATTTATACCATTACATGTCATATATATTGATAGCACCCATGTATATAGGGGAACTAATATATCTGTTACGGTATAAATCCTAGTACTTATACACGGGCATGTTGAACCATATACATTATTTATGTTACACATGCACATACACACTTATTTGTATATGAAACACATATTATATTGTATTGTATAAACTTAATAATAAAAAATTATTTATAAATTAAATAAAATGTTGATTTATTTGAAACAAATTTGGATAACATCAAAATTAATTTATAAGCCCAATAAGTTTCAAATGGTATTGAATATTTTTGAAATTTCCCTATTTACACTACATCATTTTAACCTAGATCCAACAAAGATATCAAAGCCAAATGACATATATGGTTAAAACTAATCTTTGTAAGTCTAACTTATTAAGCTTGCCATTTAGTAGGGTGCCTAAAACAGTAGCGTTTAGACTGGGTTCTTGGGTAATCAAGTACATTGCCTTACTTAGTTACTCGCCTAAGTTGAAAGATGAAGTGAGCACAAAGGTTGTCCCTAGTAAAAGTGGCTAAATTTAAATTCGGCCTTGGACTAATTTTCAAAATTATTTCAAAAATAAAATAAAAATTTTAAATTTAAAAGTTAAATTTAAAATAGGAAACATATCATAGGTGTTATAATATGGTTTTTCAAAAGATGTTTTGAAAATATAATAAAAATTTAAATGATTAAAATACATATATTTTTATAACACACACACACACATTTATATATTATGATGTCCTGAAATATTTAATACAATGTAAGTATATATTGATATTAAAGAATTTTTGAAATTAATAGCATTTAAAAATTATTCAATTAAATAACATAATTAAAATATAATTAATGGATAAACTAATTATATACATATATAACTATAAATGTTATAGCATAACTATTCATTGTAAAATGTTATAACCGAATAATATAATAAGTAGTTAAAATGTTAATTAATTATAATATTATACATAAGGCTATTGTATAAGTTAATTAAATTATAAAATTTATATAATAATAAAACTTATATAATATAAATGTATAAATTAAAGGTGGAATACTAAGAAACTCTATTTGATTTGAGGGATAAATACATATGTATTGTAAATATCCCATGATTTCAAATGTGTTAAGTACTTGAATCACGGGGGTATTTAATAAGAAATACATTACATCATAAGTCGTTGTCACTCCAAATATAAAATATTAAAGGTTTTTAATCTTTAATTTAATGTTGTCCTCCATCATTTATATTAATGAATTACTTGCATACTCTATAATTATTAAGCAAACTCAAAGAAGAGATGTTTTGTGTAGTATTATTAATATATATATGTATGTAATATGCGAGTTAAGATAACTATACATTTTGTTGAGAAAACTCAAGGTACATATACTGTACTTAGGCCACCGTGAAATGCTAAGAAAGATGAATAATAATTTTCAATTTACTAAGCAAACTCAAGGTTAAATGAGATTCGGACAAGGAATCAAGGGTTAGGAGATGTATGTGATACAACTGATAAAGAGTTATCCATCATCTTTTGGGTTGTGGCCTATTTTGCAAACTCAAGGTCAGAATTCCATAACATATGAGTCCTAACGCTCACTAGTAAAGTTGAAAGACTTTTATGTTATGTCTTAGGGTTTACGAAATCATAAAAGACTAGGGAGTACTAATTAGTAAATTGACACAAAGTTTAAACTTATGTGAGGCCCCGAGTCCAACGACCAAATTATTAGAGGGAGTTTACCATTTGCTAACTTGGATAAATGGATGGAAGGAGTGATCTCTCGTACACTATTTTGGATCAACACAGAATGTTCCAATACCTAAATTCATCTGAAATAATATGTATCCCATCTCTATGAATGTCAATATGCATGAGTTCTAGAATTAAAATAACATAGTATTAGAGACGCAAATAAAAATTTCCTAATAGAATCAAAGTGAACGAAAATAATAAATTTTATATCACATTAAAAAAATGATATATTATCTCATCATATATGAAACTCCATATCATTGCGTACGAAGTACATATAGTCAAACGTCAACCTATAAAAAAATCTTAATATGACCCAAGGATATGTCACAAAATGAAATCTCGAATCATGCTAGAAATCTTACCCTGAGTGTAAACGTGCTCAAATAATAACATAATGGGTGTGACTGGATCAAATATAACACTATGAATTTATTAATTTTTTCGATACCCTATTATAATGCCAAATAAGCTCTATACTTAAAACCATTTGAAAATAGATTTTCAAATACCTTTTCTTTTGAATTATTTCCACAAAAACACTTTAAAGTGGATTTCCAAGTAACTTATATAAAGTAACTTTATTTATGGAAATCCAAAATATTTAGAAATCATATGCCATAGGTCGACTTTGTAAACAATGTCAAAATACTAGTTTATGTATACAAATAATATGTCAAAATATTCCCTAATTTGTATAAAACTGATCTTTGAAATATATTCCTTAAATAAATTTGAAAATCTGATTTATCCTAAAATACCTTTCGAAGTGTAAAATAGTATTTACCCTTTATTTGTTAAAAATTGCTATTTTAATTTGTTGAAACCGTTTCCATGATAATTTCATCAAAATTAGATTTTAGAATACAATACGACTTTACCAAATCTAATTTAAATAAATATTTCATACGGATCACAGTAGACCATAATAAATCATACCATTAATCATTTGCAATTGACATGGAAGGAACCTTTTATCCAACTCCTATGATCAAGCCTGGGGAATTTTCTTTGAGCAATGCCAAAAGCATTAATACCTAAATTGATTTTAATGGAAGGAACAATCCTTTGAAAAAGGTAAAATCATATAAACCATTTCTGGATGGAGAAAATACACAAAATCATACTTTCATTCAAACTGGGAAATTAGCGGTACTAAAAATACTATCAAAATACCTTTGGTTTATTTTATACAAAATTGGTAAAATAACATTTCGGATAATTTATCAATTTTCCTTTTATTGTATATCTTATATAAATAAACTATTCGACCTTTCTGGTTAAAATTCAAATTCAGATTATTTCATAAATAAAAAATTATTTTATAGAAAGCTTTTCTATCATATAGGATTTTAAATTTTGAATCTAAATTGAAATCCCATAATTTTTTACTTGAAAATAATTCAAACTCAAATTCAAATATTATTATTGCCAAAATAGTTCAAATTATTTTATATAAAAATCATTCTAGTAATATAATCTATCAAAAAATTATTTTCAAATAATTTCAACATAAAATCTTTCTTCTTCGTATAAGTTCTAGTAATTCAGAAAAGCTTGAAAAAATTTCAAGTTTTGTATATTTAGTTATTCTTTACAATTAAACTTATTTTATAATTTTGCGTACATTTAAAATAATTAAACTCAAATTTTAAAGCTCTAAAATAACAGCATAAATACACTATATTCATATTTAGTAAAACCCAATTTATATATGTATATATATCAACTTCAATTTTTATAAATCAATTTCAACTTCGTTCAAAAATAAGTTCATATATATTCTAGAGTAAAATTCTTTGAAAATCCTATATGCATATATCCTATTTTTCATATATGTAATTCAAATAACATATTCCAATTTAATTTTTCTATCATCCAAAATAATTAATACTAACATATATAGCATACCATCAACCATATACAATTCAATTCAACACTCGTTGATCAAGCAATCAGTCATCCATGATTCACTTCAAACAATAACATGATATAAAACATTTAATTCACATAATATTCTTTAAATAATTTAAAATGTAATTTAATAAATTACACATACTTAAAATAGGGTTATCTCACTCAAACCCTGTAACTGTAGTGTAAATGTGGTTTTCTACTCTATATAGATACTTTAAATTAAATATTGGGAGATTCAACTCACAATAATAACATTAAAAAAATCTAACTTTTCCTCTTTAGTATTTCAATTCAGCAAAGATATTATCTTTTATGTTCGTTGACGTTTTAACTTATATGGAGATTAATATTTATTAAGAACAAACCAAGCATAACAAGCTACCAAGCCATCAACAATCAAAATTATAATCAAATTAAAGTAAACTAAATCAAACTAAAAACTTCTTTAATCAATATACATAGAAATATAAGAAGTTAACTCACAGTGATATGATGCTGATAGCAATGATGATTCAAAAGGAGAGAGCAATAAGAATAGCTTGCATTTAACTCTCTATAGCGAACACAACCGTCCCCTAAACTTTTTCTTCCTGCTCCACTTTTATCACCAACCAATGCACAACAACAGCTATTAACGTGCATTAAGACCGCAATTGACCTCGAGCTCGTGTCGTCGTCAATCTTCCTTCTTATTGGCGCCCAGATTGTGAGCTTCAACACCTCCTCCATTCCTAGTTCCTCACGTATAAGCATCAGCTAACTTTACTTCTCCTTGGTCAAGAATTCACTGGTGATATTTTTTTTTCATATTATCAATTGATTAAGGGCTAGGGTAATTGGAAAGAGTTTTTGATAGGGAAAGAAGTAGTCATAAGCTAAGTAGATAAGGATAAGGATGGCCAATTGGATAAGAATTAAAAGTGTGGTCAAATAGAAATTTTCTGATTTATTTTATTTGTTTAAAATCATTTTGAACCCATAACCGTTTATTACCTTATCGTTATTCTATATTCGATTAAAATTTTGTTCGAGATCATTTGACCTAATTTTATAAGAATCTTCATTTTACTAAAAAGGTAATTTTTAGTTTACGATAATTACAAAATAATTGATTAATTCCAAAATGACCGAAACATAAGTTAGTTCCTATAGTGGACTATCCACTTTTTTTATTCCAAATGATAAATATCATGTTGCGAAGTAGTTACAATTCACGTGAGTAACATATAACCAAAAAACACACTTTTAAATTTTAATGACCAACAACCACTAGCATAAGCTCATTGATCTAGTTGAGAAGCATTTAAACTAGACTGATACATACAACAGATATACTAATACATAACTATGGCATAACAGGTCGTCGCTCTATATTCTAAAGGGGAAAGCAGTTGACATACACAATATTTGTATAGCAACAATGATAATATGTAAAAAAGACCATAGTTCCATTTTACCAGCACACTTTGCATTACAAATTAGATGATACCAAATTTTTTATCAAGCAATAGCAGCCACTTCAAATGCAAGCAACATAAATATAACACTATAAGCAAAGACATATTACCATAGGAAGAACATTTTAGAAGCCAAGGCCAGATGAAAGGAGAGTGCCACATACTTTAACATGCCTTCATTAATGATGACTAAGTCTGGTAAGCATGACACCAAGATACCAAAACACACAACACATGCTACGTTAAGGTAGTCCATATGGCAATGTATTAAAGAACTTAACACTTGATAATTGGAGCAAAGGAGACTAGACATTCAAACGACAATTTGGATAATGCAGCCCTAAACTTATAACAGAAGCATAGGTCCAAAATGACAAGAAGAAAACTTTGAGCAGCATCAATGGCAAAAAATCTAGGATCAAACACAAAATTGAAGCACACTTTGTCTATTTCAAGAACCAAGCCAGCAATCTTGCCTAGAAATGTTGGTATAGACGCTTATAGGATTTTAGTGGTTTTAGATCTGGCCCATCGTAGGATAGGAAGAATGTTATTGAAACTTGAAAAGGGAACATTTAAATTAGGCATTTAAGAGGCCCAAAAAGGGTTAAACTTGTTGCAATAAGGAGAACCAGGGTAGGAGTAGAGGTGAGATGAAGTGATTGCAAAGGATAAAGGTACGAGCTTGACGAATATGAGATGGAAGATCAAAAAAAGAGAGGCAACTGAGAGGAGAAACCCAAGTCCCCATTGAACCCTTGACCTAACATTTAAAAAAATATCCATAAATATTACTTATTTTACCAAAATAATTTTCGAACAACTTTTAAATTTCTGAAAGATAATTCAAATTCCAAATTTGAATTTTAAATCAATATTCTTCTTTTATTGTCCAACAGTTAAGCTTATTGAATTCAATAAATATAAAAAATAATTTTTTAACTGCATTTATCCATTTTAAAATACTTACTCAACATTAAACTTAATTTAAGTCTTAATTTCAAATTTTTTTATTCAAATATTTGAATTTCTAATTCAAGTGTATGAATTTCTAATCCAAGTATTTGAATTTCTAATTCAATTGTTTGAATTTTTAATTCAAGTATTTGAATTTCTAATTCAAGTATCCAATCAAATTCCCAAAAATCCATTTTAATATGCTTATTTTATTTCAAATTCAAACATTATCGTCACACCTTACTAATATGAACATCTACTATTAATTGTCCTAATCTACCAATTTAAAACTTGCAAAAACGTTTATACCTAAATTGTTTTATGAATGTGACAAATTTATCAAACCAACTTATGTCGATTAGTTAAGAGCAATTAAGATAGCTTTGACTTATGAGCTTCTTTAGTTATCTGTACTTACAATACAAAAGAAGTACCTGCTAATTACGCTAACCTCAAACTACACAATGCTTACAAAAAATGGGTCGTTAACCTATAGATCACTTGGGTTATCATTTTGTTTATTGCAGAGGTATCATAAAACCATGTTTGTCCATGAGATATATTATAGTCTCAAAGCCGGGCAAAAAGTTTCGTTCCACAAGGTACGGGCTTACGAAGAATTTATTCAATACCAAAATGACTAAAGGACGTAAAGTAGACAACTTGGTTTTGACAGTGAAGGACTATATTGATAGGCTTTCACAGTTGGACGTAACGATAAGCATTAGGTTACAACTTTATTTGATCCTTGGATCTCTTATGTCCGACTACGAGCCATTCATATTGAATTACGATATGAATCACTTAAACGTGAATCTCATAGTGTTGCTCAATATATTGAGATCAACAGAGTCCACGTCCAAGGATCAAGTGGTTGTACTTGTAGTAAAGAGTAGTGCATCATCTTTAAAAGGTTCAAAGAAGTAGAAGAGGGTTAGTAAGAAAATTAAGAAGAATATTATTGCTGACAGATTGAATGTATTCATTGTCATAAGAAAGGCTATTGGAAATTAAACTATCTAAAGTGCTTAAAGATTGTTAAAGAAAAGAAACATGATGGTCCGACTACTCCTTCAGGTACATTTATGATTCAAAATTGTTTCTCAATCAATAAATTGTCCTATTTTTTAGATACTGGATATGGATCTCACAACTATAATTAATTATAGGGGCTTAGGAACCATTATCTCACATGCTGAAGGGAGGAATGAGGCTCTAGATTGTTGATGGATCTATTGTAGATTCAATGGCAGTTGGAGACTTTCAATTGAGTTTTCCAAGTGGATTTGTATGAATATTAAATAATTTCTGTTTTGTTTAATTTCTTTATTTATGAAATTATATATGTATCGAGATTGTCTGGACAGGTTATGTTTTTCCCTATATGGAAATGCTATGAACATTATTTTGAATGGCAACAAAGTCCACGATGGTATTATGCGAAACAGCAATATATGATTAATACGTGTTTGCTTTTTGAGTAGTTCTTCAAAAAACAATATAAATAATAATTATCTTTGGCATTATAGGCTACATCATATAAGTGAGAAATGATTGCTTACGTTGAAAATTGAAGCTTAACTCTCATCACTAGATTCTGAATCATTTGACATGTGTTAATCATGTCTCAAAAGAAAGACAGCCAAGCACCCCTTAAGTGGAAGTAATGAAAGAGTTGATGAACTCTTAGGGTTAGTATACAGTGATGTATATGGCCTAATCCCTATAGTTATCAAAGATAATAGTTATTCCTTTTTAATCTTCACTGATGATTTTTTAAGGCTAGGATATGTGTTTCTTATGAAAAACAAATCTGATGTCTATGAGAAATATATTAAGCGTAAAAATGAAGTAGAAAATCAGAAGAACCGAAAGATTAATTCTTTGATATAATCGAGGAGATGAGTATGATGGACAGAAACTCCAACAAGACTTAAAATATAATGGGATTATCTCTTACATTACTCCACTCTATACTCCATAATACAACGGTGTGTCGTAGCGGAGGAACCAAAATATATTAGATATGTTCGTTCAATGCTGAGTAAGGCCGAGTTACCTCTGTTCTATTAAGGATATGAGAATGAAACCACAACACATATGTGTAACTTATTTCCCATTAAATCTATTGCTAAAACACCATATGAGATGTGTGAGAATTAGGGGTATGCTTAAGGGGCAATTACGTAAAGTTATTGCATATATCTAAATCGATAACCAATCTTGTTCAAAATAAAAGGTGTTTTCTTTCTATTATACACTTGATATAATTTGTAATATTAGTTAACTAATTTAATTAAAAGTATATTTAAAAGAAAATCCATAAATTTTATGTTTTGTGATAGCAGCTACAAAGTATTTTAACTGGGAGTAATTTAGCACAATGGAAATAAATATACCATTTTACATATTCCTAATCAAGGTATATCGAGATTGGATTTTGATACATCTGTTGATACTAGAGTACGTAACACCCTCCAAATATTGGGCATCATATTACTTGTAACACCCCCTAATTGGAGGCCCACAACTAACGGCTATGGATAATGCAGTCATCCATAGTTATCAATTTTTGACGACTAAATACAGCGATATTAGGTACATTGATAAACAGGAACACAAGAATATGGAAAAAAATTAAACAGCAAACATATTCCACATTCCATTTCAAAATACTCCAACATGATTACGTAATCCCAATACGCAGACATCCTTCAGATAACATATAGCTAATAAAAAATACACTAAGAGTGACATACGAAGATGCCTCTTGTTTGATCAGAGTATAAATTAAGGCAATAAAACAATTTTGCCTATATAATCAAAACACACCGCGGAAATAAAGAACTCTAGTAACAAGCTTGCCTCTTGCAATTCCTCGAAAGCTTTATTCGTCTAAAAGAACACCTAGAAACCTTAATTCTCAACCTACTCAAAATTAATTGAGTATCCGAGAGTTTTAGGGGAAAACAAAACCTTTGAGTCATACATAAAGCCTATGAATAATAATCCACCATCTCAAAACATTTAGAAATTTAGTGAGACCATGCCAGTTAGCCGAACGAGTTTTCCCCTCACTAGTACCCTAAAACATTTATAAAACCATATATTGTGCTCCTGCATCCACAATGGTTAAAAACATAGTATTTCAAATTATGTTGATGATATGCAAAATAAGTAAATCAAATCTGGACTACGCGTCCCCATGTATTCCGACTATCCGTCTCAATTATAGATTCTAGGGTCACTATTAACCTGTTAAATGTTTATGGACTAACTGTCTGATTTCATAGTTTTCATGGGATTACAAAGAACCTATTGGTAACTCCAACTCTTATCCTAGTTTTCATGGGCTAACTAGGAACTTGTTGACTAGCTGTCAATATCTTAATATGGATATAGTTTTCATGGGCTAACTAGAAACCTATTGGCCCCTGCCAATATCAGTTCATAGTTTTCATGGACTGACTATAAATCTGTTGGCCCCTGCTAATATCTTAAATTAAGGTTTTTAACATTTCTTAAGTTATTCACTACCGGTTCAACCTAGCTGGTTATTCTGCCCTTCCCCCAAAGTACAGTTATGGGTTAATTACAAGTGAATAAACGTACGAAGAAGTAATCATAACAACAAAATAATACCAACACATCCCTTCGGGGACATCTGATAAAATTGGAACGATACAGAGAAGATTAGCATGGCCCCTGCGCAAGGATGACACGCACAAATCGAGAAATGGTCCAAAAAATAATAATAATACCAACACCTGTTATTTATTATTCTTGAAACCAAACATACATACATACATACATAGATACATATATATGTGTGTGTGTGTGTGTGTGTCTTGGTTAAATCCTTTAGCCTTTTTAATCAAGGAAAACTTCTTTTAAAACTTCATTTCCAAAATTCTTTGTTTATTTATACCATGGTTATTTCTTTAAATTGAGATTGAGTTTATGCTTTAAAATCTTAAAACATATCTTTTGAAACCTCTGGATAACCTCTTTCAAAAGCACAGAAAACCTCATTTCAAAACACAATAAAAATACCTTTCGAAGCCCTTGTTAAATAATCTCTTTTGAAACCAAATATACCTTTCCATGGTATCAAAACGCTCTTTAAAATATAGAAAATGAAAGTACCCCTTTTGAAAGTATTGGGTTTACTCCTTAAAACATCTTATATGTCAAAGTGGTTATACATGAAAGTATCTCTTTCGAAATTCCTTATAAAGTTCTCTAGGGAAAAGTTGATGATGTCAGAACCATCGAGTTGAAAGCACAAACCTTTAATTAAAACCTCGAAGGGTAGCATCGAAACCCCCTTTCGATCCTATTACATTTGGAACCCTCAATCCCTTTCGAAAGAGTTTAGGTAGTGGCTTAGCTTAGTTTAAAAAAAGATAACCTTTCGAAGGTATTGATTACTTCAATACACTTAGAAGGAAAACATCAGCTGAGTTTCGTCTTGGTCGGAACCAATCATTTTGAAAGCTCTTATTTAAAGAAAAAGGTACCCCTTCGAAAGTATATGTTTCAATTATGTCGAAAGCTTTAAGTAGAAAAAGGCAAGAACTTAACTTGGGAAACAAAATAAGGTTTCGACACTGTAGGGTATCGACTTGGTCGAAAGCCCTTCAAAAACTAGGCAGGAACTTATCATTTAAAAGTAAACTTTGGTTTCGACCTTAATGGAAATATTACTTTTGACAACCTGCCTTTCGCTACTCACCAATTCACTTCGTAACGGTACCATTGATACCGTGTGCATTGGTTTCAACTCTAATGGTTTCGACTGGGCTAGCGCAGAGCTAAAGGGTTCGAAAGGTACCTCTAAAATTGGCTGAACTACCTTTTCTAAAAAAACGCTGAATTATAGATAAATATGGCAGTCACTTTATAACCAACCTACCTGTTGTAATTCCTTGATTATTTACTTTAAAGCTTTCCAAATACTTTACCATTTAAAACTGCCACATTTATCAGAACTAAATTAGGGAAATTATAATGTTTTAACCCTTCTAACAAAACCAACATTCGTTGGAAAGTCCTTTAAAAATAATATATTTTTCTCTGTAAATCAACAGGAAAAAATCTCTAAAAATCATAGAAAATCTCTTTCATCATGAAATCTAACATATTAAAATTTCTGACCCAATTTCTTCCTAAAATTTTAAAATAAATTTTAACCCAATTATCTCTTATTTTCCATTAGAAATTCACAATAAATCTTCTAGAGCTTGGAAAATTCTAAAAATTAAAACCCATCTCCAAAATCATGTTTTACTTAACATAAAATTTTTCCATGACTTTATAAAATCATAAACTCTCGGTTGTACCCTAAAACCGTGCGTGTTCATATGTATATGAATCAATTTAAATCCAACATAATACAACTCAAGCATGGAATGAATTATTATGATAGAAATAGGTTAATTATAAATCCGAAAATATATGAACATAAAATAAAATATAGATGGAACGAATTATTATTCATCTTAGATATGATAATGAATTTGAGATTTGTTGTGTATTAATCCTTCTTAGCTTTGATCCTTGGCTTTAGATTGATTCCTCTTTGATAATGGTCAGCTCCATAGGGTCGTTTGCGTTTATTTTTGAAATGAGAAAAATGAACGTGAATGGAAAAGAGTGATAAGCGTAAAGCCGTGTAAAATGAAGTGGCTATTTTTACAAATATGCCCATGTGTAATTTACTTAGCTAATAATCCAAATTAAAGCCAATTTATTTATTATTAAGCATGACCCTATATGTTTTATTAAAATTTAAATCCCCTTATCACCATTATTCAATTTAATTTATCTAATTAAATTTCTTGATTAATGTTATAAAAAATTTAGGGAAGTTACAGGCTCCCCCGTTAAATAATTTCATCCTCGAAATTAGATAAGGATTAGATACTATTACCCCGCCTATTGGTCAAGGCTGAGATATCAACAAATCAGTTAAAATGGATGGATATCAGGATTGGAGATCGATTGGAAAGAAGGCTATGATCGATACCATCAAAATTAGACCGGGCTGCAATCAAGGTGGCATTGATAGGAAATTATAAAAAAGGTTTGGAGAGGCTACATTCCAAATTTCAGGTCAAACGGAGTTCGTATGCTCGAGTTATCAATGGATCAAGGTTCATGGGAAACTAGTTCGTATCGATCAAAATAGATAAGGTAACATGCTTCGGATCGATGGCTTTCGTATCGATGTAATGCACATCGATTTGGTTGGATATGGCAAATGTATAGCGGCATACTTCGTATCAATCAAGGATGGGATCGATACGAAGAGTGAAGCAGTGGTCACAGCGGGTTTCGGTGAGCATCTCGTATCGATCAAGTACTGATTGATACGAAGGGAATACACAGAGGATGGATACGAAGGCGGCAATATTAGATGGACGTGAAGCGGTCAAGAGTGTAGGACTTGGATCGATACGAAGGGCAAGCGGATGGATCGATACAAAATAGGGATGTAGAGGATGGATACGAAGAAGGCAGTATATGCGGATATATATGAAGAGACAAGTGTTAGATCGATACGAGCAACATGGGTATTAACGTGACTTGGATCGATGCGAAGGAGGATGGATGGATGGATACGAAATTCATGGATACACAGCTGCCAGCCTTCATTGGAAAATACAAACTTGGATCGATCATAACTCTCAAACCATGGGTCCAAATGCTATTGAATTTTCCATAGAAGCTTGCTTATACACTCAAGAATCCCCATGATCGATCTCAACTCAAATGGTGCCAATTTGGATCGATACGAATTGTACTTGGATCGATCAACATAGATTCCAAATGACCCTGGATCAATCAGGTGGGCCCACCTGCGCATGAGAAAAGGTAATCCAGGTTTTGGGGTGGATATTTTCAGATCCGCACCTATAAATAGCAGCTCTATAGCAACAAATAAGGGATCTTCTTCTGCTCTACTAAGAAAAACTCTGCCATTTTGTTTACTGATTTTCAAGGCTTGTAATTGTAATCTTAATATAAAAGGAATAAAAGGATCAATTCAAAGTGGACATAGGCCGGAGGTAGCCGAACCACTATAAACCTTGTGTTCTTTACTTTCTTGCTCATTTTAATTTTGCTATTTCTTCACTTTTATTCTCTACTTTATCTGGATCTAAGATCTGTGCTTAGATATTGTGGATTTGTGTGTAAACATTGGTGCTTTCCCTAATTTTGGGGTTTGTGACCAATTATGACGTAAACACTTTGGTGCTTTTACTAAGAAGGACTAGCACCCGCTGTACCGGATTTGGAGTTCATATTTGGAAAGCTAATGGATTAGATCTAGAAGGTACCATGGGTAAGAAATCAATGAGGAGACAGAGAATGGAGAGGAGTCAGCATGAAGGAAGTTAGGAGGCCTCTTTAGGAGCTAATTAGACCACAATCTTCATCACTAGAGACGAGATAGCAACGATGTTGAAAAGGCAAGAGGACATGATATAGAACCTATCCCGACAGGTTGGACAAGCTGGAGTGCAAAGCTAAGGGAATGGAACAGTAGGAAATGCTAGAAATATGGATCATGAAGCTGGAGCAATAGGAGCGGAGACATTCCGGAATCAGGATCAGAAGCATGGAACAACTAGGATTCATGATAGAGTGGGAGCAGCAGGAATAGTCCCTAAGCTAGGGGCACGCCCCCGAATCATGTTGGCTCAATTCCAGGAAGGGTACAAGGCAGCGCTGCGCAGTTTGGCGTTAATCGGGACATGGATGCTCATCCAGAAGGACAGGTTTAAGGACTCCCTCGCGGACTCGAGGGGCAAGTTGGAGATCGCAGACAAAGGCTACCACTTGATGACAACGATAGGTTAGCGGATATGATCAGACGGGCTATGATGGGAGGATTGGAAAATAGAGATTTGGAGGACGTGAACAGGAGTCCCTTTACACCTACGATCAAGCAAGCTGGGAATCCACCGGATTTCAAACTACCAACACTGAAGAAGTATGATGGAAGAATGGATCCCGCTGTTCACTTGAAGAGGTACATTGTAACAACCTTGTTACTAATGACCAGACAAATCACAATTAATTAGCGTTGATTAATTTAAATTTGGGATTTTAGAAGTTTAATTTTTGAAATTTAGTCTAATTTGAATAAATGATTTAAACTAATGGATTTCAATTTAGTCGAAATATTATTTAAATCAATTATTGGATTTTAAAGTTTGAAATAGTATTGCATGTAACTATTCAAACTATATTATAGAAATATAAGCAAACTTAATTTAATTGATTTAATTAGTTAGGCCAATTAAATCTATTTTTTTTAAGAATTGATTTATAACTTAATTAAATTGTTTGGGCCTTAAGTTTAAATCAAGCTCATTTGTACCATTAACCTAGTTCTATTACTTAAGTAAACAAATACGTTTACTTCCTCTCTCCTGTATTGTTTTCTTGTAAAAAATAATGCTCGTTGGGCTGGGCCCTTTTTATCTTCTTTCAAAAAAAAAAAAAAATAATGCTCGATTCCCTTAACTCTTCGTCTAAAAAAAAGAATCAACTCCCTAAATCCCCAATTAAATTCCTTTATCAATCCGAATCGTGGTGATAGATGAAGTTAGAGCAAGCTAAGGCTGGACATCATGGTAAGGAGAGTTCGAGCTGCATTGTCGAAGGTGCGGACGTTGGTGGTGGCTGCGTTCAGGTGATGGCGGGCTCGACTAGACATCGGGTGGTGATGCAATCGCTTAACGCTGCTATTTTGGGATTAAGGTGAGTTAAATCTCACAACTTCTATCTCTAACCTTTTGATTTCCTATTTTGGATTGATATAAAGAATGATTACGGAATTGGGTGATTTTCTGTTTGTTACAATGAAATATGAAATTAGTGTTTCTCCGTTAGTCAATTGCTTGCTGTAAATTAATCTGATGCCGATTTGGAGTGTTTTTCTATTGCTTGCTTTCATGCGCTCCCAACACCCAGCTGTTTGTACGCATCTTGCTAGCTTCATTTTATTTCGTTTGCCTATTGTCTTCTTCATGCGTCCCTGCCCTTTTGAATTCGCATGTAGCCTGCACCTATGCCTTACTTTCATTCTGATCTTAAACTTGGAAATGGACATGTGTACATGGCCTGATGCCATTTGGATTCTTTGTTTAAAATGTTTTTCGTCCCTATATGCAAATCTTTTTCGGTGCGTGTCATTTCATAATGTTAGCTTGTCTTCCCTATGGTTTTTATAGGTTTCTAGTTGATATGTTGCAATGCATTTTATTGTTTTATAGCTATCAACTTGTTAGATATGCTATATGAATAAATACTTAGTAAATTGTGTTGTAAATTTAATGAATTCTTTTGTTATGAACAGCCCACTGGTATGTATATAGTATACTTCGTTCAATTCAGAGTTTCAACCCAGTATGGTAATAGATATAACTTAAATTGTTTTTGTCTATTTATATTTAGCGAATAAGTCGTATTATGGATTTTAAGGGAGGTATATACATATATATATATATATATATATACATACATGTATATATATACATACACATATATATATACATATATGTGTGTGTGTTTAAGTAGAATAGTGTATATATATTGCAACAGAGTCCCCGACATTGTAGTAGTCTTAGCCATCATGTTATATAAATAATATGTGAATGATTAATATTACAAATAGACAGTATATACATTGTTGACTTTGTACAAGTTTAAAGTAGCAACCTGACAGCTTTTTGATGTAAAAGGACGGTTGCTATAAATGTTTTTGTATGCGCCTATAATACCTTGGAAATTTTCATATGAAGCCTGTCATCTTTATTTTATTGATGCTAGCTCTATACATGGATAAATTATCACCTTTTGGTCTCAAATTAATAACCTGACACATTTATACATGCTTATTACATATATATTATAACTTATTATTCTTTATTTATGCTTATGTGTGTATGGCCTTGCACCTTTTTCTTGCTTTTGAAAAAGAAAACTTGTCTTTGCGTATTTATATATTAAAACTTTTATGGATGTTGTACGTTATATGAACCAACTTTTAATAGCAACCTGTCACTTTTTTTTACATTGTAGGCTAACTTTACATCTATTATGAACCATTAACATATGTAAATTTCGAACTTGCAAATGTCTTTTATTTTTATGAAGTTGGGCCATAATATACTTATACGCATACAATTCTTTCTTGATGAGATACAAATACATATAGACTTAGAGATTTTATAAAAGAAGTTTATTACAAAGATATAGATATCAACTTATTTATGGTTTTAAAAAGGTGAGTCTAATTTATTTATAAATTATATATATATATATATATATATATATATATATATATATATATATATATAAAATGGATTTGGAAGAGAAAAAATGTGGTTTCAAAATATGGTTATTACCTAAATGATTTAAAATGGAAATTTGAGACACTGTGTACATAAATGTAAATGTGGAATAAATCGGATTTATGGAATATTTTATCAAATAAGTGAAAATTTATTTTATTCAAAATAGTAATTAAACTTATCGAAATTTATAACAAGTGTTTCTAGACAATAAAATCAAAGAGAAAAAATATTTGAGAATCTTAATTCAATAATTTGAGGAGTAATAATAACCGAATTAGTGTCATCGATTGGTTTAAATGCTTTTGAATAATGCTTTGTCAAATATGGTATAACTCATTGAATAAAATGTTTGAGCAGAATTTACGAGCCCATTAACGAATACTCGAATTTCACTGGGTAGTATGAGATGCCTTGGTTAAATTCTTGTGATTGTATTTGGAAAAGTACTTAACACTTTAGAGTTGTATTCTCTTCTGGTGTGCGACAAGTGGTTGCTAGATTTTTAGGAGAATATGGTTCAGGTTTTCCAGTGGTATCCGTAATAAGTGATATTTACTAGCTTTTAGTAAATACTTGAATTTCACCATATGGTATGAGACGTATTGGTTAAATTCTAGTGATTATTAAAGGTGATAGTATTTGGCACTTTAGAGTTTACTCTCTTTTGGTGTGCAACAAGTGGCTGCTAGATCCTTAAGAAGTTATTCTTGGATTTCTTTTCAAACATAATAATTTAATATTATTTAATAAATGTGGAATTATCGAGTCATGGTTTCTGCGATCACCTTGATCGGTATGGACTATCCTTGAGATCATTCTGTGTTCCCGGTCTGAGTACGATCCTTGGTATCGGATTCGTTCGAGTGATACCAGTTTGTTTGTTTGTTTGCCATGGGTTTTGAGTACAATCATTGCAATTGTTTTGGATGATTATTACGATCGGTTTGGACTTAGATCTCTTGGATGCTGGATATTTGGATTTTATGACTGTTCCATGTTTGTGAAGTATATATATATATATATATATATATATATATATATATATATATATATATATATTCTTGTGTCTTATGTTTGCGAAATAAACATATATTCTTGTGTCATGTGTTCGTGAAATTAATATATGTTCTTTTGTCTTGTGATGGATGATAATTTAATTCTGCTATTTTGTGTTTAGTGACTAGTTCGTATTTGTGACGAAAACTTATAACCCTGTACTGAGTTAGTCATTGATATTTGCGTGCTTAGAGATATTGTGTCTTATTCTGTGAATTCAATCGTGAACATCTATATTTGCTTATATGTTGTTTGTTCTAGTGCTATATCTTGTTCTCATCCTATTGGACATTTAGAGATAGTCCGACTTAGTGTTATTTTGCTCGGATCAGGCCAAGACTTTTCAGGTTACAGGACAGGTTGACCTTTGAACGGTTGTGCTAGCAAGGAGATAAACATTTGAACTTTTAGTTTACCCCATTTAGGAATTTTGACCTTGTATATAAAATGTATAATTGAGATTAGAGAATTGTTAAATTTGTATAACAATCGAGTTTAGTATTTCATTTTGTAAACTAAATAATTTATATATGTATAAGTTAAGATTTATTCCACTTGATCTATAACTGTTATTTATATGATATATTGTTCTAATTCTGAGAAATCGGTATGTCTATTACTTCTTATTAATATTGTATAAGTCAAATTCAGTTCAAATATTAAGTGAAAAGGTATAAATTACGTGTCAGTGTTAGTATAAAGATATATTCCCATTCGATCGCCCTTAACAAGCCATATTCTCCGGATTAGCAGACGACATTACTTATAATGTTTTCGGCTAAACTGGGCATCACAGTGGGGTCGTTACAGTTTGGTATCAGAGCTGTGTTAGAACATTATAACATATAATATCACAGATCTGAGACTTAGATGACTTAGAATCCTATCCTCTTGGGTGTGTGATAGATAGTTATATTAATTATCTAAGTAGGGATAGGAATATTAAATGATTATCGGCATAATCATTTGGGTTGCAAATTGATTTAAAAAATAACAATTTGACAAATTGGGAATTGTGACATTAAAAACCTTTAGTGAATAATGAGTAAAATATTTTAGAGTCAAGAAAATTTTGAAATTTAATTGGTATGAATTAAATTAAAATGAACTATTTTCTTTTAATAGAAAATTTGGAAAATTTGAGTGAATAAGTATAATATTTAAATGATTCAGGAATAATCAGAGTTGCGCAAGGGAATTTCAGACATTAAATTATTCCGTTGTAATTGGTTATATATGTTTTGATTGATTGGCCGATTGGTTGCTAGGAATTGATTTCTTGGTTGCATTTATTTAAAATTGGATGCATGGATGTTTGTGGTAATAAAATAAATGCATCTAAGTTTGTGAATATCTATTGTGTAGACTTATCTGGACGTTGTTTAAGGATTCTAGTCGATATGTGGGACATCATGTCATCGACAGGGATTCCTAATCGAACGTGACATTTTGACATAAGTAATAATTGAAACTTGAAAATTTAATTACGGATTTTCTTCAATTATGGAAGTTGCGGGGACGCAATTTCTTTAAGGAGGAAGTCTGTAACAATCCTGTTATTAATCACAAGACAAATCACAATTAATTAGTGTTGATTAATTTAAATTTGGGATTTTAGAAGCTTAATTTTTGAATTTAATCTAATTTGAAAATTTGATTTAAACTAGTGGATTTCTGTTTAGTCGAAGTATTATTTAAACCAATTATTGGATTTTAAATTTTGAAATAGTATTGCATGTAACTGTTCAAACTACATTATAGAAGATAAGCAAACTTAATTTAATTTATTTAATTAGTTAGGCCAATTAAATCTATTGTTTTGTTAAAGAATTGATTTATAACTTAATTAAATTGTTTGGGCCTTAAGTTTAAATCAAGCTCATTTGTACCATTAACCTAGTTCTATTACTTAAGTAAACAAATACGTTTACTTCCCCTCTTCTCTATTGTTTTCCTACAAACAAATATTGCTCGATTCCCTTCACTCTTCATCTAAAAAAAGAATCAAATCCCTAAATCCCCAATTATATTCCTTTATCAATCTGAATCATGGTGATAGACGAAGTTAGAGCAAGGTAAGGCAGGACATCATGGTAAGGGGAGTTCGAGCTGCATTGCCAAAGGTGCAGACGTTGGTGGTAGCTGCATTCAGGTGATGGCGGGATGGGCTAGACATCGTGTGGTGATGCAATCGCTTAACGCTGCCATTTCGGGATTTAAATCTCACAGTTTCTATCTCTAACCTTTTGATTTCCTATTTTGGATTGATATAAAGAATGATTATGGAATTGGGTGATTTTCTGTTTGTTACTAAAAAATATGAAATTAGTGTTTCTTCGTCAGTCAATTGCTTACTGTAAATTAATCTGCTGCTGATTTGAAGTGTTTTTCTGATGCTTGCTTTCGTGTGTTCCCAACATCCTGCTGTTTGTACGCATCTTACTAGCTTTATTTTATTTTGTTTTCCTATTGTCTTCTTCATGCGTCCCTGCCCTTTTGAATTCGCATGTAGCCTGCACCTATGCCTTACTTTCGTTTTGATCTTAAACTTGGAAATGGGGATGCGTACATGGACTGATGCCATTTGGATTCTTTGTTTAAAATGTTTTTCGTCCCTATATGCAAATCTTTTTCGGTCCCTGTCATTTCATAATGTTAGCTTGTCTTTGATAAGTTCTTGCTTAATTCTAGGATGTTTGTTATGATCTTTCGTATTGTACATCATGCTTTAAATAAGTGCCTATTAAGTAGGTACACTAGTTGTTTGCTTTGATTGTTTCCTTCCTGTTAAAGTGGATCTGTTAAAGTGGATCTGCTGTAGCCACTCTTTTGCATGCAGTTATTTTGTACGGCTATATAATAGCCTCTTTGTTATTCAATAAAATAGATCATTCCTCCACAGTTGTCTTGAATTCTACTGATCTTGCATTTGAATTCTAGATCACCTAATTCACAACAATTGGTATCAGAGCCACTGATTGGTTTCAGAAAGAAAAGCAGCGACCTTTGAGTGACTTCCAAACTGTGAAAGATGACAAGTGAAGGAAATTTCATTCAACCAGCGATTCCTCGTTTTGATGGTCATTATGATCATTGGAGTATGTTGATGGAAAACTTCTTAAGATCTAAGGAATATTGGAGCTTAGTAGAGACTGGTTATGAAGAGTATGAAGCTGAATCGACAATGACAGAACAGCAAAAGAAGAAACTTGATGAAATGAAATTGAAGGATCTAAAGGTGAAGAACTATCTGTTTCAAGCAATTGATAGAACTATCTTAGAGACTATATTAAAAAAGGATACGTCCAAGCAAATCTGGGACTCTATGAAGAGGAAATATGAAGGAAATGTCAAGGTGAAGAGGTCAATTCTTCAAGCATTACGCAGGGACTTCGAAACTCTAGAAATGAAATCAGGTGAAACTGTTAATGAATATTTTTCTAGAGTTATGTCAATTGCTAATAAAATGCGTACACATGGAGAAGAGATGAAAGATGTGACTATAGTAGAGAAAATTCTTCGATCACTAACTAATAAATTTGACTATATAGTTTGTTCAATTGAAGAGTCTAAAAACACTGATGAATTGTCGATCGATGAGTTGCAAAGCTCATTGATAGTTCATGAACAGAAGTTTCATAGGCACAGTGATGAACAACAAGCTCTCAAGGTGTCATATGAGGAGAGGTATGGTGGAAGAGGTCGTGGTAGAGCTGCATATAGAGGTGGAGGTAGAGGAAGAGGACGTCAACCATTTAACAAAGCAGTTGTTGAGTGCTACAGGTGTCATAAGCTTGGTCACTTCCAATATGAGTGTCCTACCTTGAACAAAGAAATCAATTATGCAGAATCAGCTGAGAAAGAAGAAATGTTGTTAATGGCATATGCAGATATTAATGGAGTAAGAAGACAAGATGCATGGTTTTTGGACTCGGGCTGTAGCAATCATATGTGTGGCGATAAATCTCTGTTTCTTGAATTAAATGAGGGCTTTCGACAGACAGTGAAGTTGGGTAATAACACAACGATGAATGTTCATGGTAAAGGAAGTATAAAGCTTCAGGTAAATGGTTTCAATCTTCTTATTTCAGAAGTATTCTTTGTGCCAGAGTTGAAAAACAAACTTCTAAGCATAGGGCAACTGCAAGAGCGAGGTCTTGCGATTCTTATTGATTCAGGACAGTGCAAGATTTATCATCCAGAGAAGGGATTAATCCTCCGAACTGATATGACGGCCAATCGAATGTTCATTCTTTTGTCTACGTCTCAATCAGTTGAAGCTAACTCAGATCAGCATACTTGTTTCCACACAAACTCTCAGGACCTCACTCATTTATGGCATCGCAGACTTGGTCACCTAAGCTACAGTGGCCTTAAAACTTTGCAAATCAAGAAAATGGTTCATGGACTGCCTCAGTTTTCAGTTTCAGATGAGATATGCAATGATTGCTTAGTAGGCAAGCAGCACCGAGATTCTATTAGTAGAAAAAGTACATGGAGAGCATCACAAAAGTTGGAGCTTATTCATGCAGACGTGTGTGGACCGATTACACCAACCTCCAACAGTCGAAAGAGGTACTTAATTTGTTTTATAGATGATTATAGTAGAAAGGCTTGGTCATATTTCTTAACTGAAAAATTGGAAGCTTTTACATCATTTAAATTATTTAAAAGTCTAGTAGAAAAGGAAACAGGGATGTTTATCAAATGCTTGCGGACCGATCGTGGAGGAGAATTCACATCAAATGAATTCAATGAATTTTGCAGAAATAATGGGATAAAAAGACAGCTTACCACTGCATACACTCCTCAACAAAACGGAGTAGCTGAAAGGAAGAACAGAACTGTGATGAACATGGTACGATGCATGTTATCCGAAAATAAAATTCCAAAAACCTTTTGGCCTGAAGCTGTAAACTGGACCATTCATGTCTTGAATCATTGCCCAACAGCAGCTGTGCATAATGTGACACCGGAGGAAGCCTGGAGTGGTGTAAAACCATCTATAAAACATTTTAGAGTTTTTGGATGTGTATGTCACGTGCATGTGCCTGATGTTAGAAGAAGTAAACTTGACGACAAAAGTTTTTGCTGTGTTCTTTTGGGTTTCAGTGAAGAATCTAAGGGTTATAGATTGTATGACCCTATTGTTAAAAAGGTAATAATCAGCAGAGATGTGGTTTTTGAAGAGGATAAACAATGGGAATGGGACAAAAGTTGCAAAGAGGAAGTGTTGATGGATTTAGAATGGAATGATGAATCGATAGATAATGATGTTCATGAAGTTGATAATGAAGAAGATGGTGCAGACCAAGTAGTTGAAAATGTTGATGAGAGCCATTCCCAAAATTCTGAAACAGATGTAGTTGCAACTTCTCCAAATCATGCAGAAACTTCAAGTGCAGCAAGGATTAGAAGAACTCCAATGTGGATGTATGACTATATTAGTGGTGAAGGGCTTTCAGATGAGGAAAATAAGCTAATATTGTATCTCTTATGTCCACAGATCCCTTGAACTTTGAAGAGGCAGCAAAGCATACGCATTGGAGAACAGCAATGGATGCAGAAATAATGGCTATTGAAAAGAACAAAACATGGGAGTTAATCGAGTTGCCAAAAGGAGCCAAAACAATTGGGGTCAAGTGGATTTATAAGACCAAATACAATGAACATGGAGAAATAGTTAAGCATAAAGCTCGACTTGTTGCTAAAGGCTATTCCCAACAACATGGTGTTGATTATACAGAAGTTTTTGCCCCAGTGGCAAGGATGGAGACTATTCGAACGATCATTGCAGTCGCTGCTCTAAAAGATTGGAAAATCTATCAACTTGATGTTAAATCTGCATTTTTGAACGGTGAGTTGAATGAGGACGTTTATGTGGAGCAACCAAGAGGATACGTAAAGCATGGAAGTGAGCATAAGGTCTACAAGCTGCGTAAAGCTTTATATGGACTAAAGCAAGCCCCACGAGCTTGGTTTAGTCACATTGAAGCTTACTTTGTGAAGGAGGGACTGCGCAGGTGCGAAACAGAGCAGACATTGTTCACTAAATCTGAAGCTGATGGTAAAATTCTTATAGTAAGTATTTACGTTGATGATCTTATATTTACCGGCAATGATGAAGTTATGGTTGCTAATTTTAAAAGTTCAATGTTGCAAAAGTTTGATATGTCTGACTTAGGAAAATTGAGATTCTTTCTTGGCATAGAAGTTCTTCAAAAACCTGAAGGTATTTATATACACCAAAGAAAGTATGCTCTTGATGTTTTGAAACGGTTTGGTATGGAGACTTGCAATGCAGTGGACAATCCTATCATTCCAGGTTTTAAAATGCATAAAGATGACAATGGAATTAAAGTTGATGACACTTTATATAAGCAGATTGTAGGCTGCCTCATGTATCTTACTACAACAAGGCCGGACATGATGTTTGTTGTTAGCCTTGTTAGCCGTTACATGGCTCGACCTACTGAGTTGCACATGCAGGCAGCAAAGAGGGCTCTAAGATATTTAAAAGGTACGGTAAATTTTGGTATCTTCTACAAGAATGGAGGGTTTGAAGAATTATTGGCTTTCACGGACAGCGACTATGCTGGTGACATTGAAGATAGGAAGAGCACCAGCGGCTATGTTTTCTTATTAAGTAATGGAGCAGTTTCATGGTCGTCGAAGAAACAGCCTATAGTTACACTGTCTACCACTGAAGCGGAATTTGTAGCTGCGGCAGCTTGTGCATGTCAAGCAGTGTGGATGAGAGGCATTTTGAAGAAATTGAATCATACACAACAGGGTTGCACCACCTTGATGTGTGATAACAGCTCAACCATAAAACTTTCTAAAAATCCAGTGATGCACGGTCGGAGTAAACATATAGATGTGCGCTTTCATTTCTTAAGAGATCTCACTCGAGATGAAGTTGTGAAGTTGGTACATTGTAGCTCTCATGAGCAGGTGGCTGATCTACTGACAAAGCCATTGAAATTAGAGATTTTTTTGAAGCTTCGTCGTCAACTTGGAATGTGTGAAATCTCAGAAGTAAACTGACAGCCAGTTTAAGGGAGGGAATGATAAGTTCTTGCTTAATTCTAGGATGTTTGTTATGATCTTTCGTATTGTACATCATGCTTTAAATAAGTGCCTATTAAGTAGGTACACTAGTTGTTTGCTTTGATTGTTTCCTTCCTGTTAAAGTGGATCTGTTAAAGTGGATCTGCTGTAGCCACTCTTTTGCATGCAGTTATTTTGTACGGCTATATAATAGCCTCTTTGTTATTCAATAAAATAGATCATTCCTCCACAGTTGTCTTGAATTCTACTGATCTTGCATTTGAATTCTAGATCACCTAATTCACAACAGTCTTCCCTATGGTTTTTGTAGGTTTCTAGTTGATATGTTGCAATGCATTTTATTGCTTTATAGTTGTCAACTTGTTAGATATGCTATATGAATAAATACTTAGTAAATTGTTTTGTAAATTTAATGAATTCTTTTGTTATGAACAGCCCACTGGTATGTATATAGTATACTTTGTTCAATTCAGAGTTTCAACCCAGTATAGTAATAGATATAACTTAAATTGTTTTTGTCTGTTTATATTTAACGAATAAGTTGTATTATGGATTTTAAGGGAGGTGTATATTTATATATGTTTAAGTAGAATAGTGTACATATATTGCAACAGAGACCCCAACATTGTAGTAGTCTTAGCCATCTTGTTATATAAATAATATGTGAATGATTAATATTGCAAATAGACAGTATATGCATTGTTGATTTGTACAAGTTTAAAGTAGCAACCTGACAACTTTTTGATGTAAAAGGACGGTTGCTATACATGTTTTTGTATGTGTCTATAATACCTTGGAAATTTTCATATGAAGCCTGTCATCTTTATTTTATTGATGCTAGCTTTATACATGGATAAGTTATCATCTTTTGGTCTCAAATTAATAACCTGACACATTTATATATGCTATATTACATATATATTATAACTTACTATTCTTTATTTATGCTTATGCATGTATGGCCTGGCATCTTTTTCTTGCTTTTGGAAAAGAAAACTTGTCTTTGCGTATTTATATATTAAAACTTTTATGGATGTTGTACATTATATGTACCAACCTTTAATAGCAACCTGTCACTATTTTTTTACATTATAGGCTAACTTTACATGTATTATGAACCATTAACATATGTAAATTTTGAACTTGCAAATGTCTTTTATTTTTATGAAGTTGGGCCATAATATACTTTTACGTATACAATTCTTTCTTGATGAGATACAAATACATATAGACAGAGATTGTATAAAAGAAGTTTATTACAAAGATATATATATATATATATATATCAACTTATTTATGGTTTTAGAAAGGTGAGTCTATTTTATTTATAAATAATATATATGTATATATATATATCAAAAATGGATTTGGAAGAAAAAAAAGTGGTTTTAAAATATGGTTATTACCTAAATGTTTTAAATGGAAATTTGAGACACTGTGTACATAAATGTAAATGTGGAATAAACCGGGTTTATGGAATATTTTGTCAAATAAGTGAAAATTTATTTTATTCAAAATAGTAATTAAACTTATCAAAAGTTATAACAAGTGTTTCTAGACAATAAAATCAAAGAGAAAAATATATTTGAGAATCTTAATTCGATAATTTGAGGAGTACTAATAATCGAATTAGTGTCATTGATTGGTTTAAATGCTTTCGAATAACGCTTTGTCGAATATGGTATAACTCATTGAATAGAATGTTTGAGTGGAATTTATTAGCCTATTAACGAATACTAGAATTTCACCGGGTAGTATGTGATGTCTTGGTTAAATTCTTGTGATCGTATTTGGGAAAATACTTAACACTTTAGAGTTGTATTCTCTTCTGCTGTGCGACAAGTGGTTGCTAGATCTTTAAGAGAATATGGTTCAGGTTTTCCAGTGGTATCCGTAATAAGTGACATTCACTAGCTTTTAGTAAATACTTGGATTTCACTATATGGTATGGAACGTATTTGTTAAATTCTAATGATTACTAAAGGTGTAGTATTTGGCACTTTAGAGTTTACTCTCTTTTGTTGTGCGGCAAGTGGCTGCTAGATCTTTAAGAAGTTTATTCTTGGATTTCTTTTCAAACATAATAATTTAATGTTATTTAATAAATGTGAAATTATCGAGTCATGGTTTCTACGATCACCTTGATCGGTATGGACTATCCGATTCTGTGTTCCTGGTCTGAGTACGATCCTTGGTATCAGATTGGTTTGATTGATACCAATTTGTGTGTTTGTTTGCCATGGGTTTTGAATATAATCATTGTGATTATTTTGGATGATCATTATGATCGGTTTGGACTGAGATCTCTTGGATTCTGGACATTTGGATTTTGTGACCGTTCTGTGTTTGTGAAATAAGTATATATATTCTTGTGTCTTATGTTGCTGAAATAAACATATATTCTTATGTCATGTGTTCGTGAAATAAATATATGTTCTTATGTCTTGTGATGGATGATAAGTTAATTATGTTATTTTGTGTTTAGTGACTAGTTCGTATTTGTGACAAAAACTTATAACCCTGTACTGAGTTAATCATTGATATTTGCGTGCTTAGAGATATTGTGTTTTGTTCTGTGAATTTAATCATGAACATCTATATTTAATTATATGTTGTTTGTTCTTGTGGTATATCTTGTTCTCATCATATTGGATATTTAGAGATAGTCTGACCCGGGTGTTATTTTGCTCGGGTCAGGCCGAGACTTTTCAGGTTACAGAACATGATGACCTTTGAATAGTTGTGCTAGCAAGGAGATAAACATTTGAACTTTTAGTTATCCCATTTAGGAATCTAGACCTTGTATATAAAATGTATAATTGAGATTAGAGAATTGTTAAATTTGTATAACAATCGAGTTTAGTATTTCATTTTGTAAACTTAATAATTTGTATATGTATAAGTTGAGATTTATTCCCCTGTGATCTACGACTGTTATTTATATGATATATTGTTCTGATTCTTAGAAAACGGTGTGTCCATTACTTTGTTTTATTGTTGTACAAGTCAAATTCAGTTCAGATATTAAGTGAAAAGTTATAGATGACGTGTCAGTATTAGTATAAAGATAAAATTAATTTCGAGCGCCCTTAACAAGCCGTATTCTCCAAATTAGCAGACGACATTACTTGTAATGTTCTTTGCTAAGCTAGGCATCGCGGTGGGGTCATTACATACATGAGGCATATGGAAGTGCTAGGGGCATCAGAGAGAGTTATGACTCGATGCTTCCCTTTGCATCTGACGGATATAGTAGCATTATGGTTCAGACAACTGGAGAGTGGCTCAATTGGCACTTGGAAGGAGTTGATTGAGAGATTTATGAGGCAATTTCTGGTCCACATCGTGATACCCAAGAATGTGATGACTTTAACATCGATGAAACAGTGGAAGGGAGAGTCACTTTGGGATTTCTTACAATGCGATAGTGGCTTCGGTGGATCGACTCGATCCATCGATGGTTTTGATGGTAGTAGTCTCAGGAGTTGCGGATGATTCAGATTTTAAGATATCATTGGAGTGGGATCCGTCAATGGATCTCAAGGAGTATTATCACGACGCAGAAATGTTTTTACGATAGGAAGATGCGAAGGCTGAGAGAGACGGGAGAGAGGCAAAAGGGAGAATTCAAACAAGGACGATAGAGGCAAAAGGAAAATGAACGACAACGGTAGCACATCGAAAAGGCAACGGAGGGAATCAAAATTCTCTTCTTATACGGATCTAGCTGAAACACAGGAAAAGATTTACTTTGATACTCGAGGATGCCTCCACTATCGAAGGTCGGCAAAAAAAGAACCCTCTGAATACGAGTGGGCATCGAGAAAACATTGCCTATTCTACGAGCTGAATGGGCACTAAAAGAATGACTATAGGCATCTGAAGGATATTATTGAGGAACATGTGAGGAATGGTCATTTGCAGCAATACATAAGGAATCGAGCTGTGGCAGTGGAACAGGAGCGCCCACCGCCCACCTCAGACGAAGATGGCATTGGATCTAGGTATCGTCAGCATATTATCATCTGAATGGATTTATGGCTTTGAATATGTAATAAACCCCAAAGTGATGCGGCTAAGTCACTTACACATTTACAGGATCGAGGATGGTCCCTATAAGCATGCTCTGAGATGATGATAAACCGTGATGCTCGGGTTTATGAAATCTTATTTTCTTTCTGTTTTCTGTGGACTCTGGTTTCTTTCTTGGTACTATGGACATTTGATTTTTTGGTTGTACGGACTTTTATTTTGTCAATTGGACTTTGTGTTGATTGGATTTGGATTAATGTAATAAATAATACAGGTCACACGATTACGGTCCCGACCGGAGAGATGGTGCAGTAATCGCAAGTTATGATTCCCTTCGTCGAAGAGCGATGGAATGGACTCGAATGTAATATAAAAGTCCTCGACTGAAGAGTCGAGACCGGAAAATATAAGTCCATGACCGGAGAGTCAAGGCCGGAGTAGGATCAAATGACCCGACGAGGTCTATGGATTTGAATTTAGACCCGGAGAGGTTATGGATTCGGATTTCGGCTTTGAATGGCCAAGGATTGGTTGTGGACCCGGAGTGGTCCTGGATTTAGATAAGGGACCGGAACAGTCCCAGATTTGGATATCGACCCGGAGAGATCATGGATTTGGTTATTGGTTATTAGATATAGATGGATTAAAATTCGGTTGATGGGTTCGGATGACTATGGAATCAGCTAAGGATTTGGTTACTAGATTCAGAATCGGATATCGACTCGGAGCAGTCGTAGATTTGGATAAGGAAATGGCTATGGCACATGGATGGAATGGCTTGGTAGTGTATTGGATTACAGATCAGATGATATGGCTATGAATGGAATATGGACTTTGGATGTCGGATTTAAAGCTATTCAAAACACGCATTCCTATCGCAAGACATGTTTTTGGGGGCAAATGTTACCCTGTCTTTTGGTCAAGACCGGGATATCAACAAATCGGTTAAAAAGGATGGATATCACGATTGGAGATCGACTGAAAACAAGGCTATGAGCGGTACCGTCAAAATTGGACCGAGCTCCAATCAAGGTAGGATCGATTGGAAATGATAAACAAGGTTTGGAGAGGCTACATTTCAAATTTTAGGTCCAACGAAGTTCGTATGCTCGAGTTGTGGATGGATCAAGGTTCATGGGAAACTGGTTTGTATCAATGGTTTCGTATCGATCAAAATCGATATGGTAACATACTTCGGATCGATGGCTTTCGTATCGATGAAATGCACATCGATTTGGTTGGACATGGTAAATGTATGAAGGCATAGTTCGTATCGATCAAGGCTGGGATCGATACGAAGAGTGAAGTAGTGGTCACAGGGGGTTTTGGTGAGCATCTCGTATCGATCAAGTATTGATTGATACGAAGGGCATACACAGAGGATGGATACGAAGGCGGCAGCATTGGATGGACATGAAGCGGTCAAGAGTGCAGGGCTTGGATCGATATGAAGGGCAAAAGGATGGATCGTACGAAGGGGGATGTATAGGATGGATACGAAGAAGGCAGTATGTGCGAATCGATACGAAGAGACAAGGGTTAGATCAATACAAGCGGCATGGGTATTAACATAACTTGGATCGATGCGAAGAAGGAGGATGGATGGATACGAAATCCATGGATATGAAGTTTCCAGCCTACATTGGAAAATACAAACTTGGATCGATCATTACTCTCAACCATGGATCCAAATGTTATGGAATTTTCGTAGAAGCTTGCTTATGCACTCAAGAACCTCCATGATCAATCTCAACTCAAATTAGGCCAATTTGGATCGATATAAATTGTACTTGGATAGATCAGGATCGATCCCAAACGGCCCTGAATCAATCTAGTCGACCTACCTGGGCATGAGAAAATGTATTTCAGGTCTTGGGGTAGATATTTTCAGATCTGCATCTAGAAATAGCAGCTCTATGGCCACAAAAAAGGGATCTTCTTTTGCTTTTCTAGGCGAAACTCTACCATTTTGTTTACTAATTTTCAAGGCTTGTAATTGTAATCTCAATATAAAAGGAATAAAATGATTATTCAAATTGACGTAGACCGGAGATAGCCGAACCACTATAAACCTTGTGTTCTTTACTTTCTTGCTCATTTTAATTTTGCTATTTCTTTACTTTTATTCTCTACTTTATCCGGATCTGAGATCTGTGCTTGGATATTTTGGATCCGTGTGTAAACGCTGGTGCTTTCACTACTTCTTGGGTTTGTGACCAATTTTGGCGCAAACAGATACTAAATGTAGCAATCATCTGTAACAACTCCAAACAATCATGCTAGCCTATCTGACTAGCAACTATCTATATAAATCTAAATTAGATATACCCTCAAAGTAGATCATGACAAGTATCCTTAATCCTATCCTTTGTCTCCCAAGTACAGTCATTCTCGTTGTCGCTCCACTGAACTTTCACCAATCTGATTGTCTTGTTCCTTAATCTTTTCTCATCTCTAGCTACAACCCAAACTGGTTGTCTAACAATAATCAAATTAGGCTCTACAATCAGGTCTTCCAACCCTGTTGAGGGAATAGTAGTCTCTGTATCATGTAGATACTTACGAAGATGAGACATATGAAATACATTGTGGAAAACTATCATACTGTTCCGTAACTCTACTTTGTATACGTGCTTTTCAATTGCCTCTATAATCTGGAATGATCCAACATATCTCGAGGCCAACTTCCTTGACTTTTCAAACCGTACCATACCCTTCATCGGTGATACCTTCATGAAAACCTTATCTCCTACTGGGAATTCCAAGTCTTTACGCCTCTTATCCACGTAACTCTTCTGTCTAGACTAAGCTTCCTTCATTCTTCCTTGGCTTAAATCAATCTTCTCTAACGCCTCCCTAACCAAATCTAGACCTAAGACTAATCTGTCCCAAGTCTCCAACCAACATGCAGGCGATTTGCATGGTCTTCCACACAAAGCTTCAAAGGCGTCATTTCTGTACTAGTTTGATAGCTATTATTATAGGAAAACTCAACCAAATGTTGATGATACTCCCAAGATCCACCAATGTCCAATGCATAAGCTCTCAATAAATCCTCAAGTACTTTGTTGACTCTCTCTGTCTGTCCATTTGTCTGAGGGGGTGATATGCAGTAATCACGTTAAGCTTGGTACCCATCACTTCCTATAGACTCTTTCAGAATTCACTAGTGAACAAAGCATCTTTGTCACTAACTTTACTACTAGGAACTCCATGCAGTCTAACTATGTTCCTCATGAAAACTAACTTAAACACATGTCGTTCTCATTGACTTAACAGGAATGAAATGGGCACTCTTGGTCAATCTGCCCACTATAAACCATATACTTTCATCACCTCTTTTAGACCTTGGCAACCCGTCTATAAAATCCATGGATATCGAATCCCATTTTTAAACTAGAGACTCTAAAGGCTGAAGCAACCCACTCGACTTCTGATGTTCGGCTTTCACTTGTTGACAGTTTGCACAGTGCCTTACCCACAAGCCTGCATCTCTCTTCATACATTCCTACTAGAAGCTCCTCTTCATATCTTGATACATCTTGATCCCTCCAAGATGAAGCGTAAACTTGGACCAATGACATTCTCCAAGAATTTCTTTCCTCAAGTCCTCAATATTTGAAACACACAATCGTCCCTTCTTTCTCAACCATCCTCTCTAATCAAGGCTAAAATCCTTTGGATCATCGATCTCAATTGCAACCTCAAGTCTTCTGATCCTCTCGGCTAACACTGGATCCTCCTTCTGCTTAGAAGCAATTTTCATAATCAACACCGGTCGAACATCTAAACAAGACAACATGGCGGTACCCTAACTGGAACTAGCAGTCGACCTTAACTGCACTCCACAACTAGCTAAAGCTTCTAGATCCTTCCACTTCGCCAACAGAGCTAACACCACATTCTGATGTTTTCTGCTAAGAGCATCTTCTACCATATTACCTTTTCCTGATGTATACTTTATACAAAAATCATAAGCAGGAAAAAACTCCAGTCACCTCTGCTATCTTATATTCAACTCCTTCTGAGAGAATAAATATAGTAAAGACTTATGATCGGTATAAAGCTCAGACCTCTCCACTAAGAGATAATGTCTCCAAATCTTCAATGTGAAGATCACAACTTCCAACTCCAAATCATGAGTGGAATATCTAACTTCATGCGATCTAAGTTGTCATGAAGCATAGGCAATAACTTTAACATTTTGCATTAACATTGGTCCTGATCCAGTTCTGCATGCATCAGTATACACAACTAACCCTTGGTTTCCATCCGGAACTACTAACACTGGAGCATTGGTCAACAAATGTTTTAAGTTAAGGAAGGCCTCCTCACATTTGTCGGACCAAATAAAATTCACGTTCTTCCTGGTCATTTAGTCAAAGGAACTGCTATCTGCGAGAAATCCTTAATGAATCTTCGGTAGTAGCCAACAAGTCGAAGAAAACTTCCGATCTCAATCACCGTTTCTGGTCTCTTCCAATTATTAGTGCATTCGATCTTATCTGGATCGACTAACTATCCTTTCTCTGAAACTACATGACAAAAAACTTAACCTCTTTCCTCCAAAAATGACACTTGGTAAATTTCGCCTTTAGCTGATTATGCCTCAATGTCTCAAGCACCACTTTAAGATGAACTTCATGCCCTCTCTCATCCTTAGAGTATACTAGAATGCCATCTGTAAACATCAGTGTAAACCTACCCAAGTATTCTCGGAAAACTCGGTTCATCAAATCCCCGAAGAAAGCAGGTGCATTCATTAATCCAAATGGCATCACCAACCACTTATATGAACCATATCTAGTCTAAAATGCTGTCAAAGGAATACTGTACTCCGCCACTCTTAACTGATGGAAACTAGTCGCTAAATCCAATTGGGAAAGCACTTTGCTTCATTCAACTAATCGAACAGATCATCTATTCTTCGCAAGGGATATCTATTCTTAATTTTCTTTTCGTTAACTTATGGTAGTCAATACACATCCTTAACGACCCATTTGGTTTCTTTATGAACACCGCGGTCGCTTCCTAAGGTGAACTGCTTGGTCTAATAAAATTTCTTCAAGGGTCCACCAACTGCGCTTTCAATTCCTTCATCTTTGTCGGTGTCATCCTGCTAGGTGATCAACTCATAGGTTCCGCTCCCAGCAAAAGACTATCCTAAACTCGACAGCTTGTTTCGATGGTAGACCGGTGACCGACTCAAAGACATCTGCAAACTCTCTTGCTACCCGAACTTGACTTAACGCATCTCCTACCTCCGTAACACTAAGCAAAGTACTAACACTCTGGTCAGAATTATGTACTGAGAATATTACTCGGTTATGAATGTTAGGGTGAATATCTCTCTATCATGGCAAAATATTCTAGCCTCATACCAACCTAACCAATCCATACCAAAAATGATCCCGAAATCTACAAAATCAATAACATACAAACTGCATGCAAATTTATGACCTAACAAATCTAGTTCTAACTAGTCACATCTTAATCCTAGATTTGCATGTCCTCTTATTGGATTTGTAACCCTTAAAGATAAGTGGGTTCAAAGCATAATCTATCAACCAAACACTGAGATATAAATGAATCTGATGCACTGGTATCAAAAAGTATTCTAATTAGAATACTCTAAATTAAAAACGTACCTTCCATCACATTCTTTTCCTTATCTCCTACAGTAGGCCTAGCTGATCTAATAGCAAAAACTTTTCCTTTATCTACCCAAACCGACTCTGGACACTGATTCTTGTAATGCCTAACTTGATCACAGTTGAAGCACTTCACATTCTTCTTGTTTGCAGCTTTCTTCCAATTTTCTGACTGACACTCATGCGCAAAGTGACCCTTCTTGCCACACTTATAGCAAACTATCTCAGCCTTTGACTTCTTAGTTGTATCTTCCTTTTGGTCCCCTTTCTTCTTAAAGAACTTTCTCTTCTTCACTTGAGGACCTTGGGCTTCCACTGACTTCTTCTTAGCATGATTAGCAAATAAATCCTTATGGAGAATGACCATCTCCAAAGCCACATTACACAGATCACGGACATGTGTCATGATTGCTCTAGCAAGCTCGAGCCTTAATCCCCGAATGAATCTCTCATTCCTTCTGATGTCGGTATCTATGGTAGCATATCCATATCGAGACAGCTCTTTAAACGCAATAACATACTCGACTACTGACATCTCTTCCTGAACTAGATCCGTAAACTTTCTCATTAGCTCTGACTTAGCAAACTCGGATACAAACTTCTGCTCAAATATCATTTTAAAATCAGCCCAATTTAACTACTCTTTTGGAACTCTAACAGTGATACTATTCCATCAACGTAGCGCTGACCCCTGCAACTGTCTAGAGGCCAACCATCTCTTTTGCCCATCATTTAGACCCAAATCAGTAAATATATGCTCACAATGCAACAACAAATTCTGAACCTCTATGGCACTCTTTGTTCCCAAGAATGACTTTCCACCCAAAACTAGTGTAATTTCTACTCAGCAAAGCATAATTATTCCCAAGTGGAGCCAAAGGATTAGCTCCTCCTACATTTCCAGCAACCCCAGTAGTGACTCCTGCTTGCATCAAAAACCAACATATAACTGATACATCACCTCCATATCTATTGGTGTGCTTCCAGCACCCATATTAGCTTCGACATTTTGATTACTAGCATTAGTCGGTCAACCCGAGTTCCTCCTGGTAGTGGGTCGAGCATTCCCATTAATTGTGGTGCTTGCTCCACCGAGATTTCCTCTTCCGTTTCCTGCTTCCATATCTCCTTTCTCATAAATCTGCATACAAGCCTTAGTAAGATACAGAAGAACGGTCTAAGAGAGTGGGGAATACGTACCTTATGTCTACATAACTATATATTAAATGTAAATACGTTACTATAGCGTTAACCCAAGCCCTGATCTTATTATTTAATTTACTGGATTATGTTTGAAACTCATTTAGGTTTAAGTTTCTTTTAAAGTTTCATAAACCTATGCTTTGATACAAACTTGTAACACCCCCTACTTCAAAGCCCAAAACTAACGGATATGTATGTTGTAGTCATCCATAGTTATTAATTCTCGACGATCAAATACGGTGATATTAGGTACATTGATACACAAAACATAAGTATATGGAAAAAATTTAAACAGCAAAAATATTCCACATTCTATTTCAAAATATTCCAAATTGATTACACAATCCCAATATGTAGACTTCATTCAGATACATATAATCAATACAAAATACGCCAAGAGCGACAAATGAAGATGTCTCATTGGTTGATCAGAGTATATAGTAAGGTAATAAAATAATTTTTTCTATATATTCAAAACACACGGCAGAAATAAAGAACTATAATAACAAGCTTGCCTCCTACACGTCCTTAGAAGCTTTATTTGTATAAAAGAACACCTGGAAACCTTAACTCTCAGCCTACTCAAAATCAATTGAGTACCCGAGAGTTTAAGAGGGAAAAAACTTCGAGTTAGACAAAAAGCATGGTATGAATAATAATCTACTTTCTTAAACCATTTAGATATCTAGTGAGACCACCCTGCGTAGTGGAACGGGGTTTCCCCTCACTAGTATCCTAAAATATTTATAAAACTGTATACCATGCTCCTGCATCCACAATTGTTGAAAACATAGTATTTCAAAATATTACGATGATATGTAAAATAGGTAAATCAAATCTGGACTACCCTTCCCCATGTATTCTGACTATCTGTCTCAATTATAGTTTCTAGGGTCACTATTAACCTGTTAAATGTTTATGGACTAAATGTCCAATATGATAGTTTTCATTGGATCATTAAGAACCTATTGGTAACTCCAATATCTTTTCTCTTATCCTAATTTCATAGGCAAACTAGGAACATGTTGACTAACTGTCAATATCTTAATTTGGATATGAGTTTCATGGGCTAACTATAAACCTATTGGCCCCTACCAATATCAAATCATAGTTTTCATGGGCTGACAATGTATTTATTAGCCCCTGCCAATATCTTGAATTAAGATTTTCTAACATTTCCAAAGTTATTCTCAACCAGGTCAACTTAGTTGGGTATTCTGCCCTTCCCCCAAGTACAATTTTGGGTTATTTACAATGTGAATAAATATATGAAGAAGTAATCATAACAACAAATAATACTTACACCATGGTTTATTATTTTAGAAACCATATACACACACACATATCTTGGTTAAATCCTTTAGCCCTTTATCAAGGATCCAAGACATCATTTCCAAAATTCTTTGTTTATTTATACCATGGTTTTTTCTTTAAATTGAGATTGGGTTTATGTTTTAAAATTTTAAAACGTCTCTTTCGAAACCTCCGGATAACCTCTTTTGAAAGCAAAGAAAACCTCTTTTCAAAACACGATAAAAATACCTTTCAAAGCCCTTGTTAAATAATCTGTTTCGAAACCAAATATACCTTTCGATGGTATCAAAACGTTCTTTAAAACATAGCAAATGAAAGTACCCCTTTCAAAAGCATTGGGTTTACTCCTTAAAACATCTTATACGTCAAAGTGGTTATACACGAAAGTATCTCTTTCGAAACCCCTTACAAAGTTCTCTAGCGAAAAGTTGATGGTGTCGGAACCATCAAGTTGAAAGCACAAACCTTTAGTTAAAACCTCGAAGGATAGCATCGAAACCCCCTTTCGATCCTATTACATTTGGAACCCTCAACCCCTTTCGAAAGCATTTCGGTAGTGGCTTAGCTTAGTTTAAAAAAAGATAACCTTTTGAAGGTATTGATAACTTCAATACACTCGGAAGGAAAATAGCGGTTGGGTTCCGACATAGTCGGAACCAATCCTTTCAAAAGCTCTTATTTAAAGAAAATGGTGCTCCTTCAAAAGCATATGTTTCGACTGTGTCGAAAGCTTTAAGTAGAACAAGGCAAGAACTTAATTTTTGAAAAAAAAAACAAGGTTTCTACACTATAGGGTATCGACTTGGTTGTAAGACCTTCAAAACTGGGCAGAAACTTATCTTTTAAAAGTGAACTTTGGTTTGGACCCTAACAGAAGCATTACTTTCGACACCCTACCATTCGCTACTCACAAATTCACTTCGTTTCAATACCATTGATACCATTTGCATTGGTTTCGACTCTAGTGGTTTCGACTGGGTTGGTGAGGAGGTAAAGGGGTCGAAAGGTACCTCCAAAATAGATGGGACTACCTTTTCTGATATAAATATTTCAATATAATTTGAAAGAATTGTTATAAAGAAATTTTGAAAAGAAAAAAAGTTTTGTACTCCCCTCTCTGTCGCTGGAAAATAATTTCGGTGATGAGTGCACGCATCATCGACGTTCATTTTCGAGTTTCGAAGTGGGAAGACCACTGTAGTAGTTTTACTGGAGATTTATTTTGATAAACTAATATAAATTTTAAATTGTTTTAAATAAAATTGGATATATAAGTTGTAAGTATATATTTATCTATTATTTTAAAATGATTTGAAATTTAACCCGGTATTTACTTCTTAAGTTTCCATTAATTAATAGTTTCAATTAGTGTAGTGAAATGAAATTCAACTAACAAAATGAAACCTCTAATTAAAATAAGAAATTAAATGCTAGCTTATAAATGAAATTAAAAGAAAATTTGAAATGTGTAACCTATAAGACAAAGGATATTATAATTGAACATTAAATTAATTAAAGGAAATAGAACAAGCTTGTATAACTTTCAATTACATCCTTAAAAGCATATATATAACTTACCAAATATTAAAAGTTCTAATGCTTGTAAGAAATGTAATAGGATATTATACTAGTAAACTTGAAGTAATGAAAGTATTCAATGAAATTCTTTAATAAATAAGAATTTGATGTTGTAGTTGTTATAAGCTTAAGTAAAATTGAAAGGCTACTGATTTAATAAATTGAAAGGTAAGTATTATAAAAAGGTGATTGTAAACTTAAGTAAATAAATTGAAATGCTAAGGAATTGAATAATTGTAAGTAATAAATGAAAAAAATGAAATAAGCACTGAATGAGTGAATGGAATTAAAAGTTGTAACAAGTGAATGTAAAATAAAAAGATGAATCAGTATATGGATAAAGAGGAAATCAAACAACAAATGTATGAAATGAAATTAATAAGAACGAAATTGATCTATTGTTTGAAATTGTTGTTTGTTTAATTATGGTTGTTTGGGCAAGGATAATCTAAAATTGTTTGGATGAATAAATAATCTATTTAGTTTCATCTAAGACTGTTGAGTAAATGGTGCACTAAGTAGTTTAGTTTCCATTTTGTGCAATTTAAAGTTTGAACTCGAATAACTATTGGTTTTGTTTGATATGAATGAATGATTGATTTGTGTTGATTTTATGTGATGGTTGTATGCCTTGTTACAAGTGATTGATGTTTGTATTGATTTGTTTGTTTATGGTTGAAATCATTTTAAATATTTCACTTTATATAATTGTTAACCTTTTTGGATTATATAAGTGAAATACAGGTTATGGAAGCAATTACTACTTCTTTTGGTTTCATAAATAAACGTTATTTGCCCGACAAATAAGTACGTTCTCGGATTACGGTTATCTAGCGTTATTATATTGTTTTTTCCGTGTTGGGATATATTATTTTGAAAAATATATGTTATATATTATTATATTTGATATTATATTTTCTTCCGAGCCTCTCCGTGCAAAGGAGACTCTGCCAAAATTTTCCATAAATTTTGGACTTAGAAAATATTTTGAAAATGTTTCCAAACTTTATAAATTTAAGTATAAATTTAATGTTTTAAGTAAGATATATTGATTTCCTAATTCTTCTTTTCCCTTCTTTTCCTTTTCGAGGACGAAAAGTTTTGAGTGGGAGAGAGTGTAACGACCCGTAAATTTTCAATAATTAAAATTGGTTATTTTAATGAAAATTTTGTAATTAAATCTAGAAAGAAATAAAAACTTTATAAATTATAATGAAATAGTGTAAATTGTTGCACTTAGTTATAAAATTTAAAATAAGTAAATAAAAGTAAGCATTTAATTAACCAATGTAATAATATATTGATTAATAGTAACTTAATGAAAGTTAAGGTAGTGAAGTTAAGGTAGTGATGTTAATGCCAGTTGATAAATAACTAATTTAGTGCAATCCCAATTTAATTGAAACAATGGTAAGGTTATAATTGATTGTATTTAGTAAATTTGAAATAAATTTCAATAAATAAAATTAAATAGAATGTTAATGATGATTGAATGAAATTTGTGTGATATAAACAATTGTAACAGTTGTTTGGGAATAATAACTCATAAGTGTAATTGAAAGTAAATGGCAAATATTTTAGGTTACCTATTTATTTAGCTTGTTGATTTAAATGTGCTAAAAATTGGAATAAATCTAAATTAAATATTTTGTTAATGCGAATTTTGTTAATAATGGGAAATAACATTTACTTTATTCATAATATGACAAATGGTGGAATAAAAGGAATGGAAATTCAAGATTTATTAATTTATTGGAATTTAAATTTAATAATTGAATTAATTGCAAATAAATGGAATTTAAAATTTAATGTGAAATCAATTGCAGTTAATTGACTTAATTTGTGCAGTTAGGGTAGATTTGATTTGTCAATGATGATTGTAAATTCAACAAGAAGTAACCAATGTAAACTCTATCCATAATATGGCAAGTGATTGAATGAAAACAATTGAAATTCATGTTTGATTAATTTATTTGATTTTGAGCTGTAATAAATGGATTTTTGAAATTCAATGAAATAAAATATTACGTTAATGGGAATTAGTATGAAATGAGAATGCATTAATGTAATGTAATATAAATCAATGTTAATTATACCTATAAGATGTCAATTTATTGAATAGCAAGATTTTAAATCAAATCATTAGATTTATTGGAATTTAAATTGAGAATTAATGTATTTATTAAAATTATTACGGTAATGGGTAAATCAACTAACTTTGAATTGATATCTAAGCTGCCTAAATTTTGTAAATGATTAAGAAATTTTAAAATGATGGAAATTATCAATTATAGGATTGAAATTGAAAGGTGACTTAATTATTTTTTTTATTTTTTTATTTAATTAATGTAAAAATAGCCATTTTGGCCACTAACTCGGATTTCAACGAAACTAGTTTCATCGGATCCGTAACGGTGAATTATTGTAGGGTTTCAAGTTTCGTAGCGATCGGACTTGTCGGTTGATCGTAAGGGCTCAAAACGCCTAGAAATCAATGAAATGAAATCAATTTGAAATAATTTGGTTTTAGCATATCTTTTTCATACGATTGAATTTGGATCTGAAACCTGTTCCTTCGCGTTTAAAATATTTTAAAACATCTATTTTGATATATGAGTTGACCCAATTTCGTTCCGGAGTCAAAACGGGCTTTTCGGGCCATTTTATCGTTCAACTTGTAAACCGATCGTGTCCATCTATTCTTTTTCAACTCTGCCTATATAGACCTCGTTAAAAACCCTTGCCTATTTCTTTTTCCTCATTTCTGTACGTACAATTCAGCTGTCTCTCCTCATTTCAATGGAAGACAATTCCAAATCCAATTGCAATTCAAAAAACAAATTGAAATTTCAAACTCCTCAAAAGAATTCGGAAAAATGATATATCGAAGTTCTCGAAAATAGGAATCAGCGTCTGGTGTTCGTTTGTCGTAATTGTGCTTCAATCATCGACAAATCGCGGTCAAAGTCAAATTGGGCATTTTTTATTTCGACATCAATCAACGAAATTGAAATATGGGTTTTGAAGGGCTCGTGGTATGGAGTTCGACGCTGGTGGTCGCTTGACCTGGAGATGCTCGTGGTGGCCGGAATTTGCGAAATAGAGTTCGAAACCCTAAATACTACCGGTGGCGGCGCGGTGAATTAGGGGGACAGAAGTCACGAGGTGGGGACCATTGCGTGCGGCTCGTCATGGGCAAGCCATTGGTGGTGACGGCATGGGCGATGGCGGCCTATAGGCGAGGCCGTGGCCAGTCAAAGTTGCGGTCAAGTGCATTTGCGTGGTGCCTGGATGGGTTCGAACGAGCGGATTCGCGTGTACAGGTTGAAGATGATGACGTGGTAAAAGTTATATTATTTTATTTAATTTAAATTGAAACCTATGTCTTCTAATCATTATAACTTTTACATACGATATCTATTTTATGCACGGTTTTCTCCACTAGGTACGTATTGGAATTCTAAACATTTTGACGTTTGTTGGGATGAATTCTGAGAATGTTGGATTTTTAAATTTAAATTGGATTTAAATTCAATTTGAATTCAAAAGCTGAGTGTTTTAACCCACTCACGACTACTAAAATTTCTTATGTGTCTAACTAATTTCTAATGTAATTGGAAATTTATTTATGGCCGTTTGATATATTTTTATCATCATTCCAGTTAAATTTAATTTATCGAGTTAAATTGTTATTTAATTATTGCATATAAACTGCCAGTTAAATTGTTACTTAATTTATTATTGAATATAAACTGCCAGTAATTACCTGTTATTTATTATCTGTTATATATTGATGTTATTGTTTGAATTGGATGATGATTGTGATAAATGGTTGATAATTGATATTGGATGAATGGATGCTGTATTTTATATTATTATAAACTGCAAGTTATTGTGCATTTTTATTTCATTCGGGATTGCGGTTTGAAATGATATATAACCGTATTTTTATTTTAAATTACGGATTGAAATGATAAAGATCCGTATCACTTGACCATAGGACAGAAAATTTATATACAGACACCGTCGGTCTATATATATAAATATTTTGAAAATAATTTATATGGTTTTGGATAGAATTATACGGTTTAATAAATATTGATTTTTTGATATTATATAAAAAAATATTTTATATATAGTTAAATTCGTGTATTTAAGCTACCTATAAATTTGTTTAATAATAATGCGTTTAATAATGGAGTTTGATTTTATTAAAATAAAATATGGTTAAGTATTTAAATCATACTTTAAAATAGAGGTTATAATTATTTAAATAAATTAAGACTGGAAGGTAAATTGGTAATTCATTTGAAATTGAGCTTGTTGAAGCATTAAACTCCATAAGTTGATGTAAAATTTATTAAACTTGAAATTTTAAAAGGTATGATTTTTATAACTGTATTTTTATTTAAGATGAATTAAATGAATATTTCAAGTATAAATAAATTGAAGGAAATATTTAGTTATTGGTAATTTGAGTTTTATTTAAATAATAATGGATTTATTTAGTAAAATATTTAAAAACTAATAATAGAAAATTTAATTTGATATGTATATATGAAATTGCCAAACTTAGCTTTGAAATTTATGAATAGTTAAAGTTTGAAATATATGGAATGGTTTATTTTGGGGATCAAATCTATTTTGAAATCGATATAATCTGCAATGGTTTTATTTAGAAACTGAATTTTATTGAAATTTATGATTCGGGATTTGGTAAAAACTGTGCAGTTAATGCGCTCGGTAGATTCAAAGCGGTGAAGGTGCAAAAAGTCATAGCGGGGATACAGCGAGGATATAGAGGGTTATAGCGGATGGCTCTAAAATAGCATATAAAACTCGTACTTAATGTTTTTACAAATATATAAATGGTAATTAAATGAAAAATTATCACTCAATTGGATTATAAATAATACATAAATAATTTTAAATAAAAACATGTGCGAATATACTTTAAATAAACGAAAAACTGCTATATAACGTAATTTAATTTGGTAGAATATTAGAGTATTTTCATTTCTGAAAATATATTAAAAATTAAATCAAATAAATTAGTTTCATAATTTTATAATGTATAAATGTAATTTTTCAATTCATTTTATTAAAAAAGATATAGCGGGAATAGCGGAATATAGAGGAAATAACATGATATAGCGGAAATCGCGGGGATTAAAGCGGAAAGGCTATATTCTGGGGCTATATGGAAAAATCGTAGTGGTAGAAATCCGCTATGAGATATAGCGGGGTTGTAGCGGGGCATTAACTACACAGGGTAAAAACTGAAAATTTAGAAATTCGAGTTGTGTTGAAATTAATTTGTGAACTTAAAGCAGCTATTTAATTTTATTAAGTATTTTGATATTTAAACCACATAAGTGGTGGAAGTTAAGAGTTTCAAGGTATTAAAATCTGGAAGTGTTATATTTCAAGAGTTTGATTTCGAAATGTATTAATTTTGGAAGTGCCTTTGATTTTGGAAAAGAGATATATTAGAAATAAAATGATATTATATTGATTTGGGTTTTTATAAAAATGATTTCATAATGATTTAGTTTTGAAATGGAAAAGATATCGTTTTTATATGGTTTCGAAATGGATATTAAATTCTGGTTTTAAAAGTATAAACTGTTTTGAAAAGGCCGCGGTGTTATAATAACGTTTGGTTGTTGAAGAGACCGGGATCGGAAGTTGTCATACTCTCTGCCAACTCCGAAAACCACTTTAACAACCGTGTACGCGGTGGAGATTGCAGAATGAAGTAGGATGGTGGCGGCGTTTCCTTTGAGGTAAATACGTGGACCCGACACCCATGAGTTGGCATAAGGTGGCTAAAACGGGAGCGATTGACGGGCTAAGAAGGTAGCACCTTTTATCGGACACATCCCTTCGATATTATACTCTGACTTTGGATTGATTCGATGACCACTTTTGATTTTGATTTGAGGGTGTGGCTCGAGGTGGGCGGTAGTAGCTGCTACGCGCTACCATCGGTCCGAAAGCGTAATTGGTATATCTACCCTGGCATGGCCTAGTTGTGCCGTGTCACCTACCTTAGCGCGCCTTGTACGAGTTTTATTTGTGTCATACCTATGGAGTATCTTCTGGTAGCCTCCCGATCAGGAGGTATTATGGTACTGTATAGACTATTGGCACTATTACGTGTTAAGGGCTATATGGGTAATCCCTTAACGCTATTTAAAAGTAAGTTTATTTTACTATTAGACATTATTATAATAGCGAAATATTACTACATAGTAAATAGTTTAACAGATTCTTAGGAGATGTGAATCCCGAGCATCTCTTGAGTTACTACACTCACGTTAGACACTGGATATGAGATGTCAAATCCCGTAAATATCTCCAACGCCGTTACACTCATATTATTTACTGTTGATTTAACTTACATAAGATCTTTTAGTTCTGACTCGAGTGTTTTGCCTTTTCAATTCACTCGGGTCAGTCTGAGCATTTCAGGATTCGAAGACTTTATCTTTGGAGGATGAAGACGAAGATTTATATTATCATTATTTATTATATTCCACTGCATCACATTGTTCCGCTGCATTATTATTTATTATTCGTTGTTATGTGTAACTCTGATATGTATTGTATAAGTATAATCGAATATTTTGTAAAACAGCTTCATGAACTGTTTATTTGATTATTACATTTTATCGTTAAGCTGAAAGATTCTATTTTGTTTTTTTCTTTATCTGCTTTTCTTATTTCCCCCATAACAATCCGCCCTTCTGTATGGTTTGAGTCTGACGTGTAAGGTTTATCGTCGATTTAAAGCGTACAATAAGGCAGGATGTTACATATAAAATATCATATGTTAAATAAAATCAGTTTCATAGATCTTGAGAGTATCTATAAATAACTTCAACAAATTTCCAAAACTACATTTTTATAAAATAAGTATTTAAAGAAAATAATTTATTTTTATACATGTTTACGTAATTATTTAAATGATCGAAAAACTTTAAATAAAACATTGATAACTCATTTCGAATTCATTTTTGAATAAAACTAATAGATTTACAAAGCTGATTTTTAAAAATTAGAATTTATTTCAATTAATATTAGATATTTGGAAAAATTCACTTTCGAAGTATTTCAATACCAACTAAATTTAAATTACATAGTTTAATAAATAAAATTTTCCTTTTAAAAACAAACTTAACTTCTTAATAAAAATATATTTTTAAAATATCAATAAACAATTTCAATTTATAAATCCCTCTCTTTTCACACCACATCGATTTCATTCCGATTCCCTAGCTATTCTCACATTTCAAAATTGAATCCACTATTTTTCGCCAAAACCCTATTTTCATATCTCGATATAAATTCACCTTGTGGAATTATATTCCCAATTTATCCAGTTCCCTTATTTATCAACAACGTTTATAAATTTATAAACTTATTTAGGTATTTTTTTGGCAAGCCCAACAGATTTTCAAAGTGGACCGTCCACTTTTTATTACAACAAATGTAATAAAAAAATAAAAGGAACATGTAACGTCCCGCCTTTTTGCACGTTTTAAATCGATGATAAACCACACATGTCAGACTTAAACCATACAGAAGGGTCGATTGTTATGGGGTAAATAAGAAAAAGCAGAGAAAGAAAAAGAACAAAACAGAATCTTGCAGCGGAACGATAAAATATAATAATCAAATCTACAGTTCATGAAACTGTTTTACAAAATATTCGATTATATTTATACAATACATAATAGAGTTGCACATACCAGCAAATAATAATTAATGCAGCGGAATGTAGTGTGTAGTGGAATATAATAATAAATCTTCGTCTTCGTCCTCCAGAATACGGTCTTCCAAATCCTGAAATGCTCAGGCTGACCCGAGCGAATTGAAAAGACAAAACACTCGAGTCAGAACTAAAAGATCTTATGTGAGTTAAATCAACAGGAATAAATATGAGTGTAGTAACTTAGGAGATGCTCGGGATTCACATCTCCTAAGGATCGGTTAAACTATTTACTATATAGTAATATTTCGCTATTATAATAATGTCTAATAGTAAAGTGAACTTACTTTTAAATAGCGTTAAGGCTTTACATTTTCCACCTTAACACGTAATAGTCCCAGTAGTCCATCCAGTATCAGCGCATCTCCAGATCGAGAGACTACCCTAAATACTCCATGGGCTACGGGAGAAAACCAAACTCGTACAATGCGCGCTAGGGCAGGTGACACGGCACAACTAGGCAATGCCAGGGTAGATATACCAATTACGCTTCCGGGTCGGTGGTAACGCGTAGTAGCTTCTACCGCCCAGCTCGAGTCATACCCCCAAATCAAAAATCAAAAGTGGTCATCGAATCAATCCAAAGTCAGAGTATAATATCGAAGGGATGTGTCCGATAAAAGGGTCTACCTTCTTAACCCGTCAATCGCTCCTGTTTTAGCCACCTTATGTCAACTCACGGGAGTCGGGTCCACGTATTTACCTCAAAGGAAATGACGCCACCATCCTACTTCATTCTGGAATCTCCGCGTATATGGTTGTTAAAGTGGTTTTCGGAGTTGGCAGAGAGTATGACAACTTCCGATCCCGGTCTCTTCAACAACCAAACGTTATTATAACACCGCGGTCATTTTAAAATTATTATACTTCAAAATAGAATATAATATCCCTTTCAAAACCATATAAATACGATATCATTTCCATTTTAAAAACCCAAATCAATATGATATTATTTTTATAAAACCAAAATTAATATAATATCATTTTTTAAATATATCCTTTTCTAAAACCATAACACTTTCAAAGTTATAACACTTAGAAACCAAACGCTTGAAATATAACCTTCCAAAACATAAAACTCTGAATTTCATAACTTTGAAACATAACTACACCGCTTAAATGGCTTAAATATTAAATTTCTTTGTATAATAAAATAGTTACTTCAATTTCACAAATCAATTCCAAATACAGATTTAAATCCCCAAATAAACCATTTCAAATTCGATATGTTTCAAAGATTAAATATTCAATATTTAAAAACTAAATTTTATAATTCATATATATATACCAAATTCACTTTACTATTATTTAGTTATGAAATATTTACTTAATAAATCCAATATCCTTTTAAGTAAAACTTTAAATTTCAATGACTGAATATTCCTTAAATTTTTTAGACTTGATATATTCACTTAAATCGCCTTAAACCTGAATTAAGTTATAGAACCATATATATATTTTTTATCTCGATTTCAATAATTCCAAATGGATTCTTATTAAATATAACTCTTAATTAAATAAAATCTCAAATCAATTTCAAAACTATCTTCTCACCTTGATTTATAAAAAAATCAATATAAACTCTATATAAAAATATAATTTAAGTAAATACTTAACCATATTATATTTTAAATAAAAATCGAAGTTTATTATTAAACTTATTTTATACATAAACAATTTTATTCATAGCTTAAAACCAAGAATTTAACTATATATATAAAATAACGTTTATAAAATATCCCAAATCAATATCTCACAAAATCATATATTTCTTTACAGAACCATAGAAATCATTTCAAAATATTTTTATATATAGACCACGGTGTCTGTATATATTTTTCTATCTTATGGTCAAGTGATACAGATATTTATCATTTCAATCCGTAATTTAAAATAAAAACGCGGTTATATATCATTTCAAACTGCAATCCCGGATGAAATAAAAATGCATAACAACTTGCAGTTTTAAAATGATATAAAATACAACATCCATTCGTCCAATATCACCCATCAACCATTTATTACAATCATCATCCAAATCAAACAATAACTTCAATATAGATAGAAAGCAAATAACAGGTATTTCTGGTAGTTTATATTCAAAAGTAAATTAAACAACTACCTAACTGTCATTTTATATGCAATAATAAATTTGTTAGCAAAATTAATTCAAATAAATGCAATTTAACTAAGATGATGATTAAATATATGCCAAATAGCTATAAATAAATTTCAAATCGCATCATAAATAAATTTAACAAACATAGGAAATTTTAGAAGTTGTGAGTGGGTTAAAACACTCACCTTTTGAATTTAAATTGAATTTAAATCCAATTTAAACCCAAAATTTGAACAGTCTCCAAATTCGTCCAAACCCGAGCCAAAATGTACGGAATTCAGATACGATCCTAACAAAAGAAACCACGTATAAAATGAATATCGTATGTAAAAGTTATACAAATTAGAACGTTTTAAAATTAAATTAAATAAAAATAAAATAAACAACTCACCCCCCAAAGCCACGTCACCATGCAAAACACGCGCACGAACCCTAAACAGCTACAGATTCTCCACCACAAAGGTAGCCGCCACTACATAGCCAATTTTCGCCAACACCTCGCCGCGCTTCGTCCAGATCCGATGACTCCATTGCCTCCACCACAACCGGCCGCATCTGGTCATGGTACGGTGGCCACGAGCGGCACCCCCTGGAGAACGCGACGCCGCGCCACACGCCGCACCCTTTCACACAATTTCCGACGAACCAAAGCCCCCTTCGACCAAACGAGTCCTATGGATGAGCATGAGTTGACCTCCTCTACGCGACCATACCCTCTGACCATCGTTACGTCGCAAATCCGCCGTCAAATCCAACAATCACCTATAGACGGTCGAGACTTTATCATCGTTTTCTGGCCACCCAGAAATCTGAATTGAAAAATGAATTGTATATTTATGTTGCGCTTATCGAGAGCTTTGATATATATTTTTTCTGAATTTTTTTGAGAAGTTGGAAATTTAAATTTGATTTTTGAATTGCAATTGGATTTGGAGTTGTCTGCCATTGAAATGAAGAGGTAAAGAGGAATTGTACACATAGACAAAGGAGAAATAGAGGTAGGCTAGGGTTTATAACAAGATATAAATAGGCAAGCTGAAATTAGAATGGATCGGATCGATTGGATATATGTGTTTAACGATAAAGTGGCCCGGAAAGCCCGTTCTGACTCCGGAACGACATTGGTTCAACCCATATATCATAATAGATGTTTTAAAATATTTTAAACTCGATGGAACAGGTTTCAAGTCCAAATTCCATCGTATGAAGAAGTTATGACAAAATCAAATTATTTCAAATTGATTTCAATTGATTTTAATTTCATTGATTTCAAGGCGTTTCGAGTTCGTACGACCAAACGACAAGTCTGATCGCTACGAAACTTCAATAATTCACCGTTACGAATCCGATGAAACTAGTTTCGTCGAAATCCGAGTCAGTGCCCAAAATGGCTATTTTTACATTAATTAAATAAGTTAATAATTAATTAATTAAATCACTTTTCAATCTCAACTCTATAATTAACAAATTTCATCAATTTTAACTTTCTTAATCATTTATACAAATTTTAAACAAATTTAGATGTCACTTAAATGTTGATTCAATCATCAATTTCAGCGTTAAATTACAATTTCGTTAAATTCAGAAATTATAAATTAAATTTTCAATAATTCCATTCAATTAAATTTTCATTCTTATTATTCAATTCATTATTATCAAATGGATGAAAATAACATTGGGTTCAAAATTTATTACATTAATATTCTCACATTCCATCTAGTTTCAATTAACGTAATATTTTAATTTCGTTCAATTGCAATTAGTCCACTTATTATGGTTCAAAACCCAATAATTTGATAAATATTTATTCCCATTCTTATAATTCAACAAATTATTCAATTATGAATAACATTAACATTATTTCCAAATATTTCCATAATTTACCCTAACATACATTGAATTGAGATTCATTGCAATTTATTACAAATTTTAATCTAATATACTAAATAAATGGTTAACTTATGATAAATTTTACCATTAACATTTAATTTCACTTATAAGTTAATATAAACAAACAAATGTTGCCATTGATTTAGATCTAATTCAATAAATCGACATTTTTGGGTATAATTACATTGATTTATATTACATTTCATTAATGTGTGCTTCATTTCATATTAATTTTCATTATTAACTAAATTCACATTACCAAAATATTTAATTTAGATTTATTGCAATTTTTACCACATTTAAATTAACAGGCTAAATAAATAGGTAACCTAAAATATTTGTTACCATTTACTTTCAATCACACTTATGAGTTATTATTCCCAAACAATTTGTTACAATTGTTTACGTCACACAAATTTCATTCAATCATCATTTAGACTATTTAATTATATTTATTGAAATTTATTTCCAATTTTCTAAATACAATCAGTTATAATCTTACCATTGTTGCAATTAAATTGGGATTGCACTAAATTGGTTATTCATCAACTGCCATTAACATTACTACCTTAATTTACATACACTTACTATTAATCAATATATTATTGCATTGGTTAATTAAATGCTTACTTTTAATTACTTATTTTAAATTTTATACTCAAGTGCAACAATTAACACCATTTCTTTATTGGGATTTCACTCCAATTATCAATAACTAACTTTTAAATTACCATTGCCACACTTCTTTTTAGCATTCATTTCATTATAAATGATAAAAAAATTATTTCTTTCAAAATTTAATTACAAAGATCCAATTAGATTAACCAATTTATTTATTAAAATTTACGGATCGTTACAGAACATGAAATAGGCAGGATGCCTATGCTACAATACAAGGTTTTTAAAGTGGTCCGTCCACTAAAACTAACTAGCTTAGAGAATAGGAGTTAGACAACATGTGTAGACTGCTAATAGCAAATGCACCGCATAGGGAGCAAAATCACTATAGTTTACCAATAGGCAAACCAAAATACAATGACCAAAACATATCCCAAGCAAACAATTACATAAGAGAGTGACAACACACATTACAAGCCAGCAAACAGCTAGCAATTGACATAGTTCAATTTGACACAAACATAATCACAAGAGGCATTAGCCAACAGCAGCCACAAAGCAAACCAGGGTAACACCAAGTTTACGAAGGAGAAACTTACAACCTAAATTACACAAACAGCATCTTCCTAAGTAGACAGTTGCTAAAGAAATTGACAATGAGCGTAACATACTAGAAGACTTCAAACATACTAGAAGACTTCAAGTACGGTAGTACCATTACAACCTCCGAATACACAAACTCAGTCGCAGTAGGGCTATCACCGCCGAGCGAGGTAGAGGAGGAGGAGCAGAGCTGTGGAGGAGCACCTATGAGGGGAAGCCAAAAACCACTCACTTCCCCAAGAACAGATCTAAAAAATATCTCATCATACAACCCAGATTCAAAATCAGATGCAATATACAAAAAACCAAAACTGAGATAGCTCACCCGAGACTCGAGACAACAACCAAGGCTGCAAGTTCGCAGAGCGCTGAAAACAATCACTAAGGCAGCAGACCACGTTGACTCACGAGAGGACGCAAGAGATCTAGGCGGCCATGGTCGATTCATCAGCGTAGAGAAGCAGATATCGAAAGATAAGGGAAAGAATCAAATCTGGAAGTGTAGGAAGGGGTTTGAGAGTGGAGCCATCAACAAGTAGATAGTAGTGAGGAAAGCTAGGGTTAGATGAGCAGCAAATGATGAAGCGAAGAGGGATTGAAGAGATAAGATACGAATAAGAAGAAAATGGAGGCGGCTGCTCCTCTGCCCTAGTCCCTATTAATGGGTATTTGTTGAAAATCCATTTTCCAGTACTTTTTGAACTTATATTGGTTTTACTTGTTTACAGATATAATCTCATTTATAACATTATAAAATTTAATTTTTATAAATCCATTTCTTTATGGATTTCATTTATTTTTCAAACCTATATTAAATATCTATTTTAATTTCATTTCCATATTTTTTAGAAATATCATTTAAAATCCATTGTTAAAAATCCTCTATATAAATTATTTTAAAATCACTATTTAAAATATTTTTATGGATAGTAAAGTACAACCCAAATTCAATTATTATTTTTTCCAAATCATTTTCTGTAAAATAATCCAAATTTTGATATAAATATTTTATATATTCAAAATCTCCTTTTAAATTCTTTCAGATTCTAAAAATAATATTTATGGCATTTAAAATATCAAGATCAAGGCCAGTGCTACTGTAGCATCCAATAATTCAAACCACCACATAATCTATATTAGATTATTCACGCAAATCATATATCACTATATATGAAATTAAAATCAACATTTTTGAGGAATTCAGTTGGATACCTCCAACATTCTTCCTTGCATCCATAGATGTTATACGACACGAAAATACCAATCCCGCTTCGAGGCAGGATATCACAGTAATATAGGGTCATCCGCTATTATGCGGGCGTATAGGGTCTCATCCGTTCCAATATACGGGAATATATCCAACTACTAATACATATACTACTATATTTTAATATAGCATTCAACCGATAAAAATATATCAATTCATACAAGCATCCAATAATAATTTTTTATCATTAAAATTAAAAGCAGTAATCTAAACGAGTGAGATTTACTCACCTTGATATTTAATTTGCTAATCGTTCCAATTTTAAATTAAATTGAACAGCGTTCAAATTATTTTAAAATTCCTGCTAACTCCAAATGATTCCAACCAAATTCCAAAATGTAGCCTACGTCCCTACGAATCCAACACTGCCGGCTTCATATGATTTCGACCACGAATAACAAGGTTATTGAATTTTCAGTTATTAATTTACAACTATAATTAATTTAATGAATTACTTAATTCATAAAATAAATTATCATATTAACTTTTAATTTCAACTCTTAATTACCTCTCTGCCTTTGCCAATTCCGATGTTCGCCATTCTAAGTGCAACTTTCTCGCTAATACCACGATCTCTATCTCTAGAAAGCTTACTCTACCTCTGGTAGCATCTTTGGCTTCAGGGTTCTTGTTTCTTTTCCATCAAAGCTGCTACGAACCTGAGAAGCTAGGGTTTTTATGCTATTGTTGACAATAGTGCGAAATCAACAACTGGCGGAAGAAATTGAAAACCTACTAAGCAACAGGCTGTGTAGAGCAGCAATCAGAACCAAAACTAAGAGGCAAGGATCAGAATCAGGCGAGTAGCAGCAATCTGTACTGTAACGGAAGGTGGAAGTAAGCAGTTTTAGTATAGAAAGAGCAGACGACGTTGTTGGCAAGGCCGAAATTGCCTTTCAGGCAGATCGTCGGTGGGGGAAGTTCAAATCACCTGTGAAAGAGTAGAAAGTATTTTTGTTTTTTTCTCTTGTTATCGAACTAATTTCGTTTCCAAGAAGAAGAAGGAAGAGTACACGTGATTATAAACTAGAAGAGGAGCGGCTTCGGGTACAAGGTAGGTCGAGTTTGACTTTTTAATATATATTTTTATAATATTATAATCAAAATATCTCGTTTTAAATACACGGAAATTTTGAACTTCTATTGAAGTGTGCTGCCTGACATTCATAATGTTATACCGCTATTTCAAACCCAATGAACAAGTTTTCGAATCTAATTCAATCGTACTTAGAAGATATCTTTTTAAATCGATTATTTTTAATAAAATTAATCTCAGGCATTTTCAGCTCATACGACCAAACGATAACTTCAAACGCTATGAAATTTGAAATCCAATAATAATACACTACTACGGATCCAATGGAACTAGTTTCGTCAAATTCCGAGGTTGTTCCCCGGAAGGCTATTTTAACGCGTCGATAAAATCGACAATTTCAAAATTTGGAGCAATCGCTTGAAATTCAAGTTTTAAAAACTTATTAGCTCGATTCTAATTTAACTCGAATTTATATCAAAATTAGAAATCATTTCGATTCATATTCAACTCCAATTCAGTTATTTAAACGATTTTCAATAATTAATTTAACAATTGTATTTATTCAATATATCGCTATACTGGGAACTTAAGTTTTATTCCACTTATCTAATTGATAAACTTCATATTAAAATTCCATTTACATTCCAAATTCAACATTTAAAATAAATTAAATGTTCAAGATAAAACGACAAAAAATCCGGGTCATTACATTCCTCCTCCTTAAAAGAATCCGTCCCTATAATTGCTGAGGTTGGAAAAATGATCCAAACCCATTAACCTTTCTCAAAACCCACTTAATTAAGACTCTACAATTCACTTTTCTATCTTTTAGTTCTAACCAAAATAATTAGTTTTCCATTTCTAAATAAAAATCCCTTATTTCAATTACAATTTGAAATCAAATTTTTATTTTAAAAAATTCCAAAATTTTTCTAACACCTAAATTTCTGAAATTTTTTGGCAGAGTCTCTCTTGTACGGAGAGCCTTTCGCAATATCACAAATATAATAAAAATGATATCATCGACCCACACGGTCAGAAACACAATATATATCATTCATTTTTGCTTTTAATGTGTAACCGTACCTAATATTAGCGTTATTAAGTGAGTTCGCTTAATTTATATGCAATTTCACAACACAAATCTAGCCCAATAGCCTCCTTGTACCTATACTTACTTAAATAAATCTCATTAGTTTCATATATATGAAATATAATAGCATTACATTCATTTCTGCCAGTTAAATGCGTAAATTTGCATAAACCAACATGCTAAACATATATTTATAATCGATTATAAGGTTCCATCATTCGATTATTCATTTCAATCGATTTATATACCGTTTGTTCGATTTTTAATAATCCACAAGTAGTTTATTTTCATTCAATAATAATTGCATACATTATATTCATATCCATATCAAATTGATTCTAAATCAATTTATTCACTTTTCATTTATTCATAAAAAAATTACTTCCATTTACGACAGATGTCGATTTTTCCATGCAAATTAGGTAATATTCATTTAATAAAATAGTCACTTAAGCTTATAAACGACTTTCAATTGATTTCAAATCATTTAGTCAATTTCTATTGATTCACTTCAATTTATTCACAAAATCTTGTTCGCTCAATTTTATATTCAATCAACAAGCCAATTCATGGCCATTTTATTTATGAACCATTTCATAAATTCACCTGAGCCAAGTTTTTATGAAAATATGTTAACTTTAGTTAATTCTTTTGTTTTCAATTATTTCAACTATATCCTTAAGTTTATTTCCATTGCAAACAAAAACCAATTCAATTTTGATTGATTCTTATTCATTTTATTCAATTCCATTTAACTCAAGTCTCATTCCAATGTTCAGTTCACTATTTAATTTCTTTAATTGGTTTGCTTCCAATTTACTTAACTTAAGTTCCCATTCCAAAAATCATTTGAGACAAATTTCCATTACAATCAAATTCCATTCCATTTAATTCTAGTTAAGCCCATTATAATGTTGTCATATTATCACTTATGACTTAAGCTCATATTTCAATTTTTATGAATAAATATTTCAAAACATATTTCAATTAGATTTTTACTCAAGTCAAACTCTTATTAAACTTGAGTTCACTTTCATTTTATTACAGTCAAATCCAATTCCATTGTATAATTCAAATTCAGATTTCTACTCCAGAATTTGCTTAATTTGACTCGACTCGAGTTAATTCCATTTTTTATAATCCAAACCTAGAGTTCCATTTCTATTAATCCAAATATTTAACCATTTCGTTTTGGTTTACAATTTCATTTCTCAATTAAATAAGTTGTAATTATTCACAATTTCATAAATTTGATATTTGAGTTTATTTCTTCAAAATTTATAACTTATAGTTATATAACTATTTCACAATTCAAATTTATATTCAATTTAATTTGTTATTATTTCAAATCCAAATCAATTTTATGTAACTTAGCTTAAGTTAAACTCCAACCCATACAATTTATTTTAACTTACTTAAGTTAATTTTCAATTTCAAAATTCAATTTCGCACTTTATTTAGATGAAATTCCAGAATTTAAACACCTGGTTTTATTTCAAATCATTTTTAAAATCAAATATATATACAAATATTCACTTTTTTATATCAAACTCATTTTTTTCCAAAAAAATCTTGACAAAATGCCCCTGATAGCAATCCATCACTTTGAAACTCGAAAATAAAGACTGATGATGCAGCCATCATCACCAGAATTATTTTCTAGCGATTGAAGTGAGTCTAGTGCTTCCTTACTTTCAACGTTCATTTAAAACACTTCTAATCAAAAATATTCTAAAAATAATATCACCATTACTCTTTTTCAAGCACTTTGGAAACATTTCCAAAATCTCCGAGATTTAAAAATTCCCAAATACTTAGTTCAAATTCATTCAAATCAATTTTCAAAATTTATGGGATTTAAATTTCCAAATTCTGGTTTGAATCCACTTTTTAGTTTTAACTCATTTGTATAAATCATATTTATAACATTTCTATTTTGTTATATAAACCATTTCGAATTTTATAATCTTGTTTCAATTATAAAAATATCATCCAAACACACCAATTTACTACACCGATCTCTAGAAAATTATTTCTTCCATATCAAAATATAGTTTCGGAAAAATTATTTTTATTTACCCATTTCAAAACAATACTGTGTCTAATTGCCTATTTTAAGTGTTTAGAAATTCCTACCGATTTCGTGGCGTCCCACTACTCGACCAGAATTTATAAACCACTCAACAGGTAAATAAACACGATACAAAAAAATTTGGATTTACCAACAAATACGCGCTCATATCTATTAATACACTCGAACTCATTCTAGTGTACCACTGACCTTATCTCAATGAGTAATCCCCACTAAAGCCAAGGTTCTCACTTAACCTTCGGCTCTAAAACCAAATGTAATGGTCCGGAATTTTCGACCTTCGAAAATCGATATCAATACATTCACCGTATAACATGCTGAGCAATCGAGTGCTAGAAATACCATATCATTAGGGGTGAAGAAGAAAAGTGATAGAAGAAAAATAGAAACAATAATACAGAATCGCACCAATGGAGCGGAACAATATATAATATATAATAACAGATCTTTACATACAGAAAACTGTAACTGTAATATACATACAATCATTAGAGTACAACAGTCAACAATCCAATCTGGAAATTTATAATACTTGCTCTTACAAATACTAAACATTCAGTTTAACACACACATCAGAATATAATCAAGTACATGGAATATGTCCGAGTCTCCTCCATCTCGTCCTTTAAGCTCCATAGCATCTTAATCTGAATCTTTAATACTCGATCTGACCCGAGCATTATAATAAAATAACACCCGAGTCAGTCGGGGAAACCAGCGTGAGAAAACACACTCAATTTGAATTATTACTATTATCAAAACCCTTTGAAAAACAAAGGTATCTCGTAAGACCGCACCACACATAAACACGACGGGTTTTTACCTTATGATAACCAAAAACATTTTATATCAAAACCATCTAATATTATAATAGTGTCCATAGAAAGTTAATTATAAAATAGCTGAAACGCTTTCATCTCACGTATCAGCATAGTTGGGCACATCTAAAATCATACAAACTCGTGGTGGATATTGGATTCCAAACAATGACTGGGCTACTGGGGTACTGCCCGCCATAATACATTTCTAGAAAAATGTAATGAGATCGTACCAAATGATCCCTGCCAACACATGACCAGCCTACCTCTTGCTAGATAGTGCTGATTATGTTATCACCCCGGGTGTTCCCACCCAAATCAAGCGCTCTCTTTTCCATGCGTAACCATATCCATAATTATAATATATCAAAGGCTATCTAGAAAAGTGATAACATACCCTACTTTGGTATGACCCACTTAGCATTGCCGTATCTTCCCTGTTTTAGTCATTCCTAGTTGATGAGGCTTGAGGCTATGTATTACCTTAAGAATAACATTCATACTTGGAATGCTAACACTGTCTTTCCAATGCAATGATAGCATTCGTCCATACAAGTTGTTCTGAGTCTGAACAAACTGAATCTCCAAAAATCACCATCTTTGTTATCTTCATGATATCATAATTTGTAACGCTCAACTTGGATCGAAGTGGTTTACGAATAATTGAATCCAATCTTGGTCTCTTCGAAACGATCAATGAATTTGGCCAAATTTGATACTCGGTTATTTATCTATCAAAGAACACACATAAGCACTCACTAGCCCTGACTTTATAAATCTTTCAAACATTCATTTCAAAATATCTTTACAAAGATATATACCCAAAACACTTTCGGTATATTCAACCTTTGAAAACAATTTCAAATTTATTTTATATCCATAGTAGGATATTTTTAAACCATACAATACTTAGAAATGTATATCCTAATCCAATTTATAATTCAACACTTTGGAAAATATTACTAGAATAATAATCTCGTAGTTCAAATATTTTGGATCCTTCCAGTGCAATACTTAGGAAATATTAATAAGTATATTTCCAAAAACCATTTTTCTTCCAGTACTTCGAAAATATTCCATTTATTCCTATTTCTCAAAATCCTTTACAATTTATTTTTAAATCCCTTAACTCATTTATAACGCATTCTTTATGCTTCCAGAAGTCATTAATTAATTTTCCTTTAACTTTCCAAAATCAATTACACTTGTCTATAATTCCAACTACCCATTTCTAACTTCTTTATATGAATCCAAATTCATTTTTCGAAGTTCTCTTATTTGAATGATGATTCGGAAATTCCATTAAGTTTCCATAATTCCACTACAAGATTTCTCTTATAAAGTATCGTCTGATAAATAAATTCGGCTTACAGATCTAGAGAGTATCTATAAATAACTTCAACAAATTTCCAAAAATCCATATTTATAAAATAAGTATTTAAATAAAATAATTTATTTTAAAACACGTTTATGTAATTATTTAAAAGATCGAAACACTTTAAATAAAACATCAATAACTCATTTACAATTCATTTTTGAATTAAACTAATCGATTTACAAAGCTGATTTTTATAAATTAGGATTTATTTCAACTAATATTAGATATTTGGAAAAATTCACTTTCGAAGTATTGCAATACCAACTAATTTTAAATTACATAGTTTAATAAATAAAATTTTCCTTTTAAAACAAACTTAATTTCTTAATAGAAATATATTTTTAAAATATTAATAACCAATTTCAATTTATAAATCCCTCTCGATTCACAACACATCGATTTTATTTCGATTCCCTAACCATTCTTGCATTTTAAAATAGAATCCACTATTGTTCCCCAAAAACCTATTTTCATATCTCGATATAAATTTGCCCTGTGAATTATATTCCCAATTTATGAGCTGATACCATTTTCCTTATTTATAAACATCGTTTATAAATTTATAAACTTATTTGGGATTTAATTGTTTATAAATATAATCTCATTTATAAAATTTCATTTTTATAAATCCATTTCTTTATGAATTTCATTTATTTTTCAAACCTATAATAAATATCGATTTTAAATTTTTTTCATATTTTTTAGGAATATCATTTTAAAATCCATTGTTAAAAATCCTTTATATAAATTATTTTAAAATCTCTATTTAAAATATATTTATGGATAGTTAAGTACAACCTAAAATCAATTATTGGAACAAATCAATTTCTTTTAAAATAATCCAAATTTTGATATAAATATTTTTTTTATATTCAAAATCTCCTTTTAAATTCTCGCTTTGGATTTACTCATAAAATTATCGCTTGGTGAGAATTAATGATTTTGTACATACGTGTTGAAATGGAAAATTCTAAATAATGATTTAAAATTGACTGTTTGCACATAACAACCAAATTATCTCGAAGGCAATGAGAACTATATCGAGTTTATCAATTTTTGGATATGGTACAAGAATAGATACAAAAGTATCGTTCAACAAGCATCCATATTGAACAAGTAGTTTGATAGAAATAGTTTGATTATCTGTCAAAATACAGAGAATGCACGTGTTCATAAGAAAGAACGTTATATGCTACACTGAAATTTTAAACCATATGTAACAACGTAATGCTGATTGTTAACGATGTACTTGTGTTAAAATTAAGTTTAGTTGTTTTAATACTCGAATGGATTTGTAAACGATGTCTTCTATAGTAAGTATAAAATATATTAGGAATGTTCTAAATGATATGCAAGCACACATTTTTAAAATGTCTAATACAAAAAATTTAAGATGGATTCCTTATCCATTGGTTATATGAATTATCATATGATATGTTGTCTATGATATCGGGATTTTTTTATGTATTCAATACATAAAGAAAATATCAAATCCAAGTTACGATCACTAAATGGTTGTTTGAGGTGTTCTCATGTATCTATGAAATGTTGGAGAATTATTTACAATGACAATGAACTATTTATGAAGGAGTTCTTGGACTCAAACTTCATAAGTGATATTGAGCATAATAGGTTAATAATAAATTCAAGTTAAGAATCCTTAAGTTGGAAATGTTATAAATGAAAGACTGTAGCTGATTCAATAGAAAAGGCTAAGTACATTACCTTGAATATCATCACAATAAAAACAAGGTATACAAATATAAATACACATATTTTTAACCAACTTAGAGCGCTCTCAAATGTTGAGAATCACATAACATAGTTATATGATAACAATGCCATGATATCGTTCATAACAGAACTTATATCTCACTAGGAATTGAGAGGCATACTATAGTTTATCAGCGTTGGACAGAGTAAATAATTTACCTATTCAATGAGGGACCGACCCAATTGGTTTAGAAGAAACTGATTAGGAAAGTTTGAATAAGATTCCATGATTGACTCCAAGTGCAAATGTGAGATTGATAGAGGTAGGAGTATGCCCTAGGGCTAAATACAATTTTTTTTTACATATATCTAACTCGATAGCCAATCTTGTTTGAAATAAAAAGTATTTTCTTTCTATTATATATTTTTTATAATGTCTTATATTAATTAATTAATCAACTAAAAGTATATATAATAGAAAATCCATATATAAGAAAACAGAAATTACTTATTTGGCCCCAGCTAATTGTTGTCCAAAATTCCAGTGTGTAGGGTTTGTCACAGGTAAGTCTATAATTATGATTACACACAGAAGTGGATATATATTTGTATACATATAGGTTATTAGTGAGCCCACTAAACCATAGGATCAGGTGACCTAGGAGATGATTAAGTTAGGGACAGACCAACCAAAAGAGAGTATTTAACAGATAGTTAAGGACAGACCGTCCACAAGAGAAGTGTATAATAGATGTTAGAGTAATTTTGTCTATATTGTCTGGTAGGCCCGAGTAAGCCAAAGGTTAATAGTTAGCCAAACAAAATAAAGTGTTTGAACAGATAGTTCATTTATTACTTGATGTTTATGTATGTATACATAATGACACTCTAAAGTATTTAATCAGTTTTTCTTGCAAGAAAAGATTTACAAAAGATATATTTTGAAAGGACGTTAGTGAGTGAAAACCTGTTCCGCTAAATGGTATGGTCTCACTTAAAATTAATAACTGGGATGTATAGTATTATTCACACCAAGCTTTATGTCTGACTTGAAGTTTATGTTTTGCCCTTAAACTCTCGGGTGCTCAAAATTGATTTGAGTAGGTTGATGGATTAATGCTCTTTCAGGTTTCTAGTAGGATGACGAATAAAGCTACCGAAGGCAAGCAGGAGGCTAACAGACAGTTATCTAGGAGATGCAGTTCTTTGTTTTGTTGTTATTTCCATTGTGTATGTATTAAGTCAATTATGACTACATGACTCTGATCATCAAAAGGGGCATTTTCATATGTCGCTCTTGGCATATTTTGTAGTAAGTATATTTTATCATTGCCTGAGAACGTATTTGGGATTATGTAATATGAATATAGAACATGTATTTTGAAATGTAATGGAAAATATTGTTCTGAAATCTGTGATTTGTTCCATATTCAAGTGCTACTGATATTATAGATACCATTAACATGGTCGTATTTAGTCGTCGAAAACTAATACTATAGATGATTGCAGCATCTGTAGGCTTAGTTTTGGGCCTCTAGATAGGGGATGTTACAGCTTGGTATCATAGCATGGTTTATGAAATACTTTAACTAAAAATGATTTTTGAAACCATAATCCTTAGGAATTAGAGTAAGATCCAGGTATGAGATAATAATATAGTAATGTGCTAGTATTTGCTACATATATGTATACGCTTTCTCTCTAGACTTCTATCTTTGGTAGGTTATAAGCTTGAATACAGATATGGACGGAAGAAGAGGCAGAGTTAATCTTGGAGGAGACAACACCGCCACAAATGGAAATGCCCTACTAAATGTTAGAAGAAATCACTATCAGGCTTAAGCTGAAAATGTTGGTGCTAGGGTTCCATAAGTGGATATGGGAGCATGTATCTGTTCTTCATAAACATGATGCAAGCGGGGATTGCATATGGAGTTGTCGGAGGGAATGCTGCTAGAGGAGGAATTCAGGAAGCCTCTATAGTCAACCACTATGCTAACTTGAGCAGAGACTATATAGGCTTGGGGAAAAGCCGTCCATTGGAACTGAGGATGCAATTGAAGTGGAAAACTGGTTGCTACATTATGAAAGGATTTTTGCTGACTTAGCACTTAAAGACAAGCAAAAAAGGAGACTTGCTTCAAGACATCTTCAGGGAGCTGCTCTGTTTTAGTGGAATACTGTTACTGCTAGTGTAGATGAGGAGACTAAAGCATGGGCGGAGTTTAAGAGGAGGTTTCAAGAAAGATTCATGTCGGTAATGGCGCAGTTTGTGTTATTTAGGAAGTTTGCTAAACAAGAACCAAGGGAGATGTCTGCTCTAGAATATGCTGGAAGGTTTAAAGAGTTAGCCCGATATGAGTATATCACTATGGATACAGTGATGAAAAGAAATGAGAAGTTCATTAGAGGTTTGAAGACGGAGTTGGCAAGAGCTACCTTACTGCACATAAGGGATCCCTATGATGTAGTTGTAGAAATGACACCGAGGCAAGAAGAGATGCTAGCTTGTTTGGAGAAGAAAAAAGAGAAGGATGTCTAGGTTGGATAGGGCAAAAAAATTAAAGTTTTTCCATAAGAAGAATTCTTGGAAACGAGGAGCAGCGAAGAAGGGAAAGTCTGAAGTGGTCTGCTATAAGTGCGAAAAGAAAGGACATTATGCTGACGAGTGTCGTACTGGAAAAGGAAAAGGAAAATAGGTGATTGGAAAGAAGAATATCAAGTGCTTTAATTGTGATCAGATTGGCCACTACAAGAATCAATGTAAAGAGCCCACGAAGGATGGCAAAGGGAAAGTGTATGCATTGGAGCCCTTAGCTTCAAGGCTAGTGGTGCATGAAAAGGGAAAGGCTGTTTTGGGGGGTTCGCTATAGATTCAAGGCATATCTATTAGCATTCTGTTTGATACTGGTGCGTCGCGTTCTTTTATTTCTCGATGTTTGGTAGATAAGCTTAACCTAGAACCCTCGTATTCAATTACTTCCTTAAGGGTTGCAGATCCGATACGAGGGTATGCGACACTTTGAATGAGGTGTGACCATTTAGAGTTTGATTTGCTAGGTCATACTTTTGTTTTCTTTTTACACCTCAAGATCACAATCCAAGGTATACGAGTCCTAACACCTATCAGTGAAATTGAAGGATTTCTATGTTTCATCTTAGAGTTCTGAGAATCGTAAAAGACTAGTGGGAGTCTTATTAGATAAATCAAATGGTAACATACAACCATTCTAATATTGTAAGAACATTTTCTATATAAAGTTATAATAACCTACATTGATAAATTTGTGCAATTAACATAACTGGTAAAAAAAATATCAATTATAATATACAAATGAATTGAGTCAATGATTGACAAATAGGAATAAAATGTACTTACTAATAAATATTTTTGCATACTATTGTTTCAACATCCATGTGAGTGCTTGAGTTTACAACTACTAAATGCATTCAAATCTAGTCACTTATGTATATATATGCTTAAGACCGTGTACTATCTTTTACGAGTTTCGAACTTTAAATGCAACGCTTGAATATGGATGTTTAATCCGTATTTGATCGCATATAAATGTAATATGGTGAACGGTTATAATTCATAATGTACGAGACCTCGATGAAATTAGTTCATTCAAAATAAATAGGTAAATTATAGTGTGAGACCGAGTATTCAATTTGATTGATTACAACATGGATCTTGATGTGTTAAATGTGACACTAGACCAAAAATACAAGATCGATATCGAACACTGAAGTGCCAATTTGATTAGTTTACGTTAAGTGAAACATATTTAATATCCTTAAATGTTAAGGATGTTCAAATGCACTTTTGTAAAGGGTTACTTACGATACTATAGCAAGGGTTTCTTTTTAAATGGCTTGACCATTTAAAAGAGGAAGTGAATGTGTAAGAGTAGACATGAATTAAGATATAGTTGGGATGAAGAAAATGAATGATCACTTCTACTTCACAAAATAACATCGTAAATGAGAATTGTAGAATAATAATTGATAAATAGCATTGGAGTGAGAGATATAATTTCTGCTTCAAAATTTATTTCTATAGAAAATCCTTTTCTATACAATTTATTCTTTTGATTTCAAAAAATTTGATCCGAAAATTCTCGACTATAAAATAGTTACAATACATGAAATATATAGCCAATATTAAGTGGTTGGATTTAACTCTGCATTTTGTATGTTATTATAGTAATGGAGATTACAATAGGAGCACGACATACAAAACTTATTGGTCGCATCAAGTTATGAGAATTGTTTTTGTAAAGCATACCAAACATTATTTATGAAATAATAAATGTTTTTCAGTGTTGATTGATAAATAGACCTAATGTTATTCTAACATGAATATTATAAATATTCATTATGAAATAAAATTAATATTGATATTTGTATTGATAATAAAATGATGCATTGGAAAATACAAAAGTATCTGAAGTTATTTGCAATTATTTTAGAATTATAGACTAGCCCATAATTCTGATAAATAATTAATTGATTATACGATTATAAATCATATGGTGCTAGTGAATTATATCTTAGACAATTAAGGGCAACACATCCATTTAGTGGAAGCATTATAAGAGTTGATGAACTCTTTGGATTAACACATATAGATGTATGCAATCATAACTCTATTAATACCAAAACAGTTCCATCTACTTCATTATGTTCAACGATGAGTTATCATAGATACGTACATAGGTATTTGATAAATATGTAGTATGTCTATGATAAGCTCATAGGATACAAAATGGAAGTAAGTAAAATAATGCGCAATGGAAAATAAAATGATCTGGTTTGTTCGAATGTGTGAGTATATTGGAAATAGTTCTGGACGTATCTAAAAATGGATAGAGATTAATTCTATAAAATCACTCCTCTCTATGATATAATGATATAGAGATACGGAGTAATTGAACTTTGTTGGACAAAATATAATTGATGATAAGTAAAGTTGATTTATTCTGTAAGATCGTACATTTAGGGGTGGTACAAAAGGTTAAAATTAATTTCATCCAAATAATAGTTTACAAAATCATATAAGGTAAGGATTTATAAAAAACCCCAACATATCCTAGGCCTAGAAATTGGCAGGCTATGCAAGTCGAAAGACTATAAGTAATATTTGTATGTGACGGGTCTTGTATGAATCGGCCCAAAAGAATCTTGAGAATGAAAGTCGACGGATGAAGAATTTATGTTATGGACATAAGTTTTGTAACATAAAAGCAAATCAATTTATATATAATACCATTCATAAAATGTTTAAGAATACATTTTCTGTTGCATTGAGAAACAAAGGTAGTTTTATGAAATACAAATTTCACAGTGAATACATTTCTTTTAGAAATTACCGGTAGAAATTTGGATGTGGATATGATCCAAGGATAAAATTGATTACATAGGATAATATAAAAATAGCCAAACATAAATGAACACGGCACATTAGAAAGTCTAATGTGCATTCTCGCACATTAAAGAGAAACTACGAGTTTCTTATCGATGTCGCGAATATGTAGTCCCCAACTTTCAATCAAACCATTAGGAGTATCGACTTTATGAGTGCTAATCTAAAAGGATTCTAATTACATTATCAACATAAGATTCCGATAGTGTAGCCAAAGGGATATGATCCATCTGACATAAACGAGTATATAAAGGAAAGATTATTGTAGTTGAAATATAATGAGAAACATTGATAAGTATAACATCACAAACTTCAATTATTGAAATAAGTGTAACCAATTATCATTCAATATGCTCAAGTTACTTTATATTTTATTTATAAAATTATCACCTGTGAATACATGAATGATTTAATTGATTGTTCATTAGTCGCTTTCACTAAGGTTAGAAATATCACAAATGGAGCGACTGCTGTTCAAGAATACATTAACCATTGCTGTAAAATTATCACCTGATATGACTTTATGTTTTGATATATGTGTCGAAATAGAATTTTAAATAATAGTTTGGAATATACAATTTACCAATAACAATAAAAGTGTCTTGAAGCCAGTCAGAGCGATATTGAATTTATAGATTCTTGGATATGATCCAAGAATGGATGCGAGAGTATCATTTGAAAAGCATCAAAGTTGAACAAGCACTTCGATACAAATAGTAAATAGTTTGGTTTCCAATTGAAATGCATAGGAAGCATGTGTCTACTAGAATAAACAATAAAAAGTATATGGATATTTCTTAACTGTAAGCAAACAACATGCTGCTTATCGTTAATGATGTATTTATGTTAAAATTAGTCTTAGTTTAGTTATTTAATACTCGATATCAGATTTTTATATTATATCTTTTATAATAAGTATAATGGATGTTGGGGATGTTCTAAATGATATGCAAGGAGACCTTATTAAAATGTTTAATATTAAGATTGATTCCTTACGCATTAGTAGTAGAAATTATCATACATGTTGTATCGTCTACAATTTCATAATTTTCTTATATATTCAATGCATGAAGCAAATATCAAATCTGATTTAAGGTCCCTAAATAATAGTTTAGACTATTCTCAAGTATTTATGAAATACTAGAGAATTGTTTGTAGAAGAAATAATTGTCCTTGTGAAAAAGTATTCGGGCTCAAATTTCATAAGTTATGCTGTGTATAATTTATCATTATAAAATTCATATTCAAATCTTAGTCAAGGGCATTAAGTTGGAAATGTTGCAAATGAAAGGTTGTGGTTGATTCAAGGAAAAGACTGAGTATATCGCCTTAAATAAATAACGTAATGATAAAAGCGATATAAATCTAAATTCACAAATTTATAACCATGCTAGGGATGATTCTAAGTATTGAGAATTCTACATCTTTGTTATATGACAATAATGTAAGAGCTTACTAGAAGTCAAGAAACATACTTCGAATACTTCCGCATGATAAATGTAGCTTATCGGCATTAGAGAAAGTTGATTGATAGATTAGATAAATAAAATAAAATAGCATACCCATGCACTACACTCAATTATTTTTGAGAAAACTGATCGAAGAAATTGAATTAAGATTATTCCATAATTAGCCCCAAGTGCAAGTGAGATATTGATAGAACTAGAGATATGACCAAGGGGCAATTAAATAATTTGTTACATGAATCCAACTCGATAACTAATTTGTTCAAAATAAAGGTGATTTTCTTTATGTTATATATATACTTTTTATAATAAGTTATAAATAAATAATTATTTAACTTAAGTATATTTAACAAAAAATCCTTAAATGGTATGCTTGAGATAGTAGTTACAAATAGTTGTAGTGATAGGTACTTTAAATATTCCTAGTCAATATGTATCGAGCCTGGATATCGATGCGTCCGTTGAGACTAGAGTATATAACGCTATGCAAATATTGGATAGCGTATTACTCAAGACTAGAGTATCAATGGGTTACGCGTTGATAGTTATGGAATGACTTAGACGATAGTTTTCTGTTGGTTGGTATTACTAAGGTCAAACAGAAAATATCGATGTGAGAATACTACAAAGTTCTCCTAGCTTGAGAATGTTGTTGATCTTCAATATGGAAGGTTCACCTTGAGTATAGTTAAATCATGGCAATGCGTCCATCGAATGACTGTAATTGGATCGAATCGAAATATTGGAAGTGAATATTATTAAAAATATGATTCGCCTCCTTTGTTATATGAGATTGCTATCATGGTCAACTTAAGTCGATTCAAAGTCAAATTCTTGGACCATAGATGTACGGACAATAATACTTGTTATTATTAAATTAAGGAATTTTTATTTGGACTGTAAAGTAGAATATGAGCAATATTGGAATTTAGACCATTACAAATTCCATAAATTCGAATATGACATAGGTTTGACTAAGAGACTTTGTTTATGGACTATAAATTGGTTTGACATAGATTTTCTGTGTTGAGTTGCACAAGTAGGGAAAATAATCACTATCTTAATTAGGTAAGGCAATGTTGACAAGAAGCGAATGCAGATATCGGATATATGAAAATGATTTTGGCAGTTGACCATAGACTATCGATTTTGTATTGACATCTGACGTCCATACGAGTCTGTCTGATTTAGTTTGGAACATGAATTAATATAACAAAATTTGTATGAGCAAAAATCACGTTGGATCGTATTCGATTTGATTTCATTTAAAGAAGAAACTAAAACACCTATGTCTGGTTCGGTCCGAACCAACTTACCTATTTACACCCCCGGTTGACAGAAAATTCAAAATGACTACTTAACCACTATTCAAGATGTGTGTGGTATGAAAATCCATCTCGTTTTTTCATAAATCCATCTCACTTCTGATCCAACCAAAAGTAGAATTCAACAAAATATTTTAATTTTTTCACGTGAAAGAATTCAACATAAGCACTGAAACATTAAAAAAGTTCATCTTATTATTACTTTCGAGCAATGCTACTACTTTGTCCTAGGTACATCCACTCGCAGCGAATTGTTTCAAATTCTACCATGGACAACAAAGAAGCAGAGATTCAGAAACCAGTTAAACATATATATACAAAGTTAAGGGAAAAAAGATAAAAAAATAAAAACACTTTAAGCTCATATGCTACTCGTGCGAAAGCCAATGGATCCGCCAGTTAAAGCAGTTCTTTAGAAAGGGTACAACCTACTTTTCAGCATGGGATAAACAGTCAGTATGCATACTAAAATGGTAAATAATCCAATCTGACATTTATTTCCCAAATAGATATGTAAATTTAAATCTGAGTTTAGATATGCACTAAAATGGATACATTAGTTTCTGATTCAAGAATCAAACAATTATTTTACTCATATATCAGTAAAAACGCCACCTAATCCGGTTCGATAAAGCATGCCTTTAGAAAGTAGACAGCGAACAAATTTCTGTAACGTTTATCGGCTTCGAGGACCAAGCCCAAAGCCACAACAGGTTAATTTATGCTCCCTGAAGGAAAATGCTTGTGTTCGAGCACCACTCTCCTCTGTCAGTAGTAGAGAATGTCTTAAGCCAAAATAAGCATGGAACTTGTGTTGTTGTGGCAACTCCAATGTTTCTGGTTTAAAAATGTTCAATACCCAACTCTTTTATGCTCTGATACAATGTATCCATGTAGTCAACCAATGAAGATTTTGATAACAGTTTAATAATGCCTCCAATAGGCAAGGTGAAGAAGCTGAACAATAAACATGCAAATTTTTCTCCAGCATTTGTACATAGGATCCTATCAGCTTTAGGGGAGATGTAAACCTTGGCATACACCTTCCTTGAGTTTCCTTTTTGGATGCATGCAATTTCTTCGGTTCTTATTGAGTTCAGGCCTTGAAGATTGCCTCTAATCACCCCCTTTTGGAGATCACCTCTACTTCTTTTATTTTTAAAATAAATAGTTGAGAGCGGACATCTTATGTCAGTGCTTCCCTCAGTAATTCAAGTATGTGCACGAAAAGACTTGCTTTATGCTAGAGGTACCATATACATATGTTTATATGTGTCGTCTGTCACACACAAATACACGCAACATTGATGAAAAGTGCAAAATGCGATGCCAATAAAAATTGTAGACTATACACTTAAAATAACGTAAACCCTGGCAGTACTAATGCACTGTTGTTTCACTATGTTACCAACGAAAAAATAACATAAATTTTGCAATTGTGAATGGTTGATTATTATCATACCTCCCTCTGAACATACAATGACAAAAGTAATGAACAGACTATGATTTTAATAGTAATCCCTAAAGTAGCGAGTTCAAAGATAGCATCTTCTTTGGCCGGTTTTTCATCATCTCCATGCTGCTCAATCATAGAATATATGCTGTCACCGTCATATTTCAGCATATGTAGATCATCTAGCACCATTGTCCAAGTGGTTAATTGATTCAGCTTTGGTGTAAGAGGTCACAAGTTTGAAACTTGCTTTCGAACGTTTATTAACATGGGATATGTTGTCCTAATGATTTGTTGTATATAAAGTACCATTCCAAAAAAAAACCTTTCCGGTTTTCTTGAAAATAATAAATTTCTGAATTCAAACCACGCTTACGTATAGTGTTTTTTACACAACCAAAATGTGGGTGCGGCTCAAAACAGGCTTTATTAAGGGATCGGTACAGTGTTGTAGGAGCTAAATGTTTGTCCCTATTATTGCTTAAAAAAAAAATACATCGATAGCCAGATGCTTTCATGGGTTGAAGGATCACTTTCTTAGAAGCTTTGTTGCTAAAGCAATGATCCTCCAAATCTTCAATGCTCTTATATAGAGTATCAATTCCAACCAGTCTGCTATGGTTATTCATCATCCGAACAAACGTGCCCAGTGGCACGGTTAGAACACTTGATAGGACGTTAACAAAATCCTTGCCTACTACTGCATATGCTAACTTTTATATTACCTTGTTTATAGCGAGCTTAAGAGATCTTTCTTGAGGGTCCATTCTCATCGATCCCTTTGTAACAGACAGGAGGAAATGATAAACCTGCATCGAATAATCCTCCTGTAACTATAAAATTTTAAAAAAAATTCTAATAAATCAAAATGAGAATTTAATCGTATATCGTGGATTTAGATGGTCTGAATTTTACGGTTTGTATACATGTTAAAATTGATGATGATGTTTGAAGTTTACACATAAAACTTTACAATATGTTTTTTTTCACTTATTTCATTTTTATTTTGTTTACAAAACACCAGAATTAGAATTGTGGATGACAAACGTATTAGCGCTTATTGAATGATTTTTCCCAATTGCGTTAAAATTGATTATGTTGTTTGAATTTTACATATAAAACTTTAAAATCCATTTTTTTCTTTTGCTTCATTTTTATTTTAATTAGAATTGTGGATGATAAACATACTAAATATATTAGTATGCATTGAATGATTTTTCTCAATTGCGTTTTTAAATGAGTTTGGATCGGAATATGTAAATCGAATCGAAACTGGAGAGACGGTATCTGAAATGAGATTTAAATCATAAGATTTTAAGATTTTTGATAACATGGCATGAAATATGCATCAAACACAACTAGTTTCCATTCAATAATATAAATTCACAAACCAAGATCTCGTGCCAAGAAAGACTAATCGTTATAAATAGGGTGAACCTTTGCTACACAGCTGGAGATTGCCCCAACTGTAGTTGTGGCAAATGAATTTATTGATCCAAACTGCAATGGTGATAAAAATATTTTTTTTTTCATTGACAAACATGATTGTATTATTCAAAAATTTTTGTATTACTTCTTGATTTAGTATCTACCCAAAGTAATTAGAAGGAGAACTCCATATGAAAATTAATTTAGATGTTAATGTAACACTATGCTATAAAAGCAAAGTGTAAATTGCAAGAAAAAATTTATTTCATGGCATTGTTAGCTATGTAAAACAGTAAGTGAGAAAGATAAAGAAGCATAACCTGAAGTAATTTGAAAAACATGGCTCATGAAATAAAAGGCAAGATAAAAACTTAATAGCGGTTGATAGTTCAAAATTCAAGCAACTTATTTCGGAAAGGTCAAAACAAACATTGTACTATAAGAAGCATATTTGTGTATTTTAGTGCTCTAGGGGTGTTTGCTAGCATTTTCGGCTTCATCAAATATTACAACCATGTTAAAGTGGTGCTTTACTTCACCAACGAAGATCGCAAATTTTCAAAGTAGAGTGATAATCAGAAAACATATCGATATAAACAGCGCTCTATTGCTTATCATCGAGCATATATCATTATATAACATATCGATATATCAAAGTAGATGACTTTCATTGTGTTTTTTGCACAATTCATTGTGGATCAACATTCATTCCCCATGAAATAAGTCTGTCAGATGTAGGCAGATGACGTATGTATGCCATGTATGTTGTATAGCAAAACTTCCAAGCAGTTTTAAGTATCATCGTGTTGCGCATGTAGGTGGATCTTGTTCCATACCGTAGAAAAAATAAAATTTTCCTGATTGGCTATAGTACAGTAATCTATAGACTGCTCTGTAGATAAATTAACTAGCGTAATCTGGGATGCTACCTCTCTAGTCTCAGGTAATAATTCTGGTTGTAGTTGTCCATCATGTAGTATACCGCTTACTTTGCTGTTAGCAGTACTGCTTACTTTACTTTATTTTGGGCTAGGCTGAATTATGACTTATGAATTTTTTTTTGTCCTGGACTATAGCCCAGTTGAGCCGAGGGCTAGGTCCGCCATTGTTTTCAACTGAGTGGATGAAGAGGAGTACACTCACGGACAACCATTTGTATACATAAGTTACTACTGCCAATTTTGCAATAATAAATATGTAAACTTAACATTGGCTACAAAGCTGCCTTCGCTTCTAAGGATTTTTTTTTTCACACGCCTCATTTTTACTTTCAACTTGAAAGTGTGGCTCTATGAAAAATCAAAGACCGTAATACATATATTACAGCCAGTAGAATGTACACAAATTGATTGCATCGAACTAACGTTAAGTCAATAACATAACTTTTTGTTGGATGCAATGTAACAACAATGGGAACTAAAAAAAATGAAACCTCTTGATAGTATCTAAATCATCAGAAACCATTCATAATCAGATATGATGCTGTTGCGGTCTTGCGGATAATTATTTATGGCAAACGTTCAAGTTGGAAAATTTAACCAGTGCCACAATGATATTTCAGTCTTGTTTCCATCCCTAAATAAATATCCAAAGCAAAATCATATAACTGGCTAGAAACACAAACTATTCATCTACTGTGGCCAACTGAAACATTAATGACCCAAGGCAAACATATATCCGAATAGCATCTGTATGCTGATCCAACAACCGAATAAGAAAAGAAAACGCAAGTTCATGGAAGTAACAGAACAACTAAACGCAATACTGCACAAACAAACAAAACGAAAAGAAAAAAGAAGAAAGAAGAAGAACTCTATTATAGCAAAACCATGAAACATAACAGTGCAGGAGCATGAGAAGCTCAAGGCTCAGTGGTGCTGACTTGCTGCCATTCACCATCGACTGCCTCCTTCCAGAGAGTGACGTTATTATTGCCATCGGCCACGGCCAAGATGTTGCCAGTGAGCGACCAGGATACACTCCAGACCGGAGCCTTGAAGTCGCAGAGCACCTTCCCTTCCCACAGCTCCCCTTCCTTCCCCACCGTCCATATCACTACCGTCCCATCCTCGGAAGCGCTTGCTATGGTCGATTTGGGCAGCCCCAGATTGGGGGCCCACGCCACGTCCCTCACCCAGTCTGAATGCTTCTGCAATGCATGAAAGCAGTCCATCTTCCATCCACCGTTGTACAGCTTCCACACCCGCACAGTGTTGTCGCACCCACCCGACGCCAGTTTCTGGACTGGGACCATCGGGCCTGCTCCCACTAGCGAGCCCGCAGCTGTGGATGGGGCCCAAGACACCGACGTTACACCAACCGGATGGGCCTGATGTTGAAATTATTTATATTTTCAAAGTATGATGTACGTTTCTATCAAGTAAAGAGTAAACACATGCAACTACAAGTTTAAATATTTGAATTTTGATTTAAAAGCATATGCACCATATAACTATTTCATAATAGATAAGTTTCATGATACCTGTTTGGAAGCGTATTACATGTTCTAAGCCTTGGACGTTAAAATTCGATAATCAATTATTTGTTGCCTATGACTTAGACCAAATTCCTAAAACCATTGCAAAACAATTTACAAACAAAATGTCATCTTCTGTTAGATGGATGGAACTGCTCTAACAAAGTTCTCCACTCTTCTATTAACCAAATCAAGTTTATAGTAAGATCAACCGTATATGTAATATATACTATATGTTTGTTTCATGCCAGTTAATAATGCTAATGTTGATATCTACATAAGAGTAAAAAAATAATATTAATCATGACATTCAGAATTATGAAAATATATTATTTGTCACACCTGATTGATCTTCATGGTATCCCATCCACCATCGTATCGAGCAGTGAGCACAGATATGTCACCATCGGATGATCCACAGGCAAGGCAGAGCCCAAGCTCATGTGGGGCCCATGCGATGGAGTTGACAGAGGATTTGTGCTCGGCGAAGACATGGGATTGGGTCCATTCCTCGGGTTTGACGCCTTCTTTCCAGATGATGACTCGACCGTCATAGCTGCAGGTGGCAATCATGGACCCAAACTTGGGATGGGCCCACGCAGCTTGCCAGACAGGGCCTTGGTGGCCTGTGAGAGTGGCTAGGAGGGTGTGGGTCGACCCGCTCACTACGATGATTTTGACTGTGGAGTCTGATGATGATGTGGCTATTCTTTTGCCATAATAGTCCATTGTTACATCATGAACTACGTCCTGGTGACCGGTCTCTATTTTCTGAGCAGGCATCGTCTTCTAACAGGCTGGACAACATGCAACGTTACTGTCAACTGATTGTAGTAATAAAACATATATAAAACAATAGCAAAATGAAGAAAGAATATATGTGAGCGAGAGGTAACGATTATCGTCAAATATTATAGAGGAACAAAGCATCGCACAGGGCAGCGAATCACAGATTCACAAGGGGCAGCACAATGGATAAAGAAAATACATTGACGTGTGAGTAAAAAATTAGCGCACCAAACAAGAGAAAATCGTGCGTAATTGGGTGCGGTGTTCAAGGAGTAGTAAGGCATTGCCGATAGCTATTAGAGGAAGGATGAAACCCAAAAATTTGTCGTCTTCTGAGGAAGAAGGTTCAATTTGATGACTTTAACAACTAATTATTTTCTTTTATATCAATTAATTTTTATCTGCTAGCAATTTAGAAATTTGATTCCAACTATGGAAGCTTAATCTATAAATTGTCCTCTCACTTGATTTCACATAGGAAATTGGAGAAGAAAATGATTTCGTTCATATTGGGAAATTGAAGCGGATTACCGATTTAGCTGTAAAATATTAAGATTTCTAAATCCTAATCGTGTTTAAAAATTTCAAATTACGACCAAATTTTAGGTTTAGTAAACAAGAAGCCTAACAATTTATGGTTTTTTCAATTCAAACTACTAATCTACTACTTACTATTTTGCAAATATAGCAAATTAGACAAATGAAAAATCACCTGAATGGCTGAATTGATCTTTGATATTGAACAATCAGCGTTGAAAGAGGAAGTGTTAGGAAAAATGAACTTCGGCTGACCCGTGTACGTTGTCACTTTCTTGGAGACGTATCAGTGTTCTGCTCGGAGGTGTAAAGAAGTTTTGAAAAAACAAACGCCGCCGCCTCTAGAATAAAACAACCTCTTTAATCTGAAAAATATCAACCAGTTTTGCACCTCAAGGTGTTTAGGTTTGTTGAAGGAAGAGGAAAAAAATGTATATTATTCTTAACATTTCTGTTCCGTCTATCCATCATTTAAATAGATAGAATGAAAATTGTATACGTTTCTAAAGTTATGGAATGTTAATGTATTTTAATTTATTCTCATTTGAAACAATATTGTAATACCATTAGCTTTTCTAACAGCCCAATAATAATGTCACACAAATAAATTACCATTGTGCAAGTGTAACGACTCAATTATAATAATAATTCATAAATATATTACCGTTATAAACTTGCAACAGATCAATTATAATAATGATTCATGAATATATTGCCGTTATAGACTTGCAACGACTCAATTGTAATAATGGTTCATAAATAAATTATCGTTAACCTGTTTTTTATTTAATTTTTTAATAAATTCACTTTATAAACACAAATATTTCCAACATGAAGGAACTAGTTTTTTTTCCTCTCTATGAACGAGTGAATGAGAAATGGGAAGAAAGAAACAGGACGCTCAAGCAAGGTAGGCTTTGCTTCATTTTTGGCTAGGCTGGGTTATGACTTACGAATTTTTTTTGTTCCTTTATCTAGTTTACCTTGGGCTTAGCCCAGTTGAACCAGGGCTAGGTCCGCTATTGATGTGAATACAACCAAAATTTTCCTCAGAGAAAACATTCATCGCAACCAAAATCCTTTTAGATAGGAACATAGGCAATTAATGAGTTTGCATTGTCAAAAAGTAGGCCGTAATTGTAACAACCCGAATTTTGGAGATTACCATTAATATTAAATTATGATGCAAATAATAATTCAATATTGTGATTATAAATGAATTGGAAGAATGAAATGTGAGTTAATGTTGTTTATTTTATATAAACAATGTTTTAATTAATAAAACTTGGGTTTTTAATTTATGTGAGTTAATTTATCTCATAAGATGTTATTTCAACATATTGATGGTTGGAATAAATATAAATGAGTGAAAATAAGCATAGTATATTTTATTTGTGAAAGTGGATTGAAAATAAATGATGTTAGTTATTTATTGAGTCAAAATGGGAAGTATTTGAATTTTATTCCAATAATAGCTTTTTTTTAGTGAATAAAAAGGGCAAATGAGAAGAAAATGTATTTTTCAAAGTGTATTAATGATTGAAAATAGTGTTGTAATATTTTAAAATGTATTAAAACTTTTAATACACTTATTTGAGTTAAGAAATAATTTTTATTTGACTTAGATTGTTTAAAATTGTGTTTTTGTCTAAAAATAACAATATTGTCAATTATTGTGTAAATTAAAAGTTTAATGGAAAATTAATATTTTTAAGTGCAAAAAAAAAAATTTGTGTTAATCATGTTCACCTTGTTAAAATATGAAGAATGCATTTTGTCTCATGTAAAAAGAAGTTAATATGAGAAAGTCATGCTAAAAGTGGTATAAAACCTACGTATATTAGCCTAAATAATTTTCTAAATATGAGAATGGACTAATTGGGTATAGTAAACATCCAATAACCCAAATTCTAGAGTTTTCTAATAAAGTATGTACCTTTTCTCCCAAAACTCATTACAGTAAAACCTAAATCAAAAAAGAAAAGCTTCAAAGTACAAAACAATGGCTACCCTCTTCAAAATTTAATATTCAAAGCTCGATCTTTGCAAATTTAAAAGCCTAATTCAAGTTAAAATCATAAAAGAAGGTAATCTCCAACCTATTCTATCTTAGAATCCATCTAAAACCCTAGAATTGTTTAGTAAATTTTGTTTTGATCAATTTCTTCTTTGCATGTATTGTTTTTTTCTATTTTCAGATGTTTAGGGCTCCAATCTTATGCTAAAGGCTCAACCTTGCTTGCAAATACTTACTTATTGAAAATCAATTGGTAAGTGTAAAAGCTTATAAATGCTAGCCAAAAATAAGGTTTTGAGTTGAATTTTCGTATTAATAAGATTGCGTTTCGTCTTTGTTATTTTCTGTTTTCTGTTGCCACATTGTTTTGGCCATAACTTTTTCATCTTTTATCCAAATTTCATAATTTTTGATGTTCTGGAAAGCGCAGACAAAGTGCTAAAATTTTCATGTTTTAAGATTTTTTAAATTTTGAAGTTTGCTTGATCAAAATCGTACTTGTTTGTTGCTGTCCCGAGAGCAAATGACAGCAACAACAATCATAAAGTATGAGGATTTATTTTGACCATAACTCATTCATTTCTTATCCAAATTTCATAATTTTGGATGTTCCGGAAAGCCCAGAAAAAGAGCTGCAAGTTTTATGTTTTGATTTTTCTAAAGTTTTGAGGTTTAATGGACCAAAATCGTGCTTATTTGTTGCTATCCCGAGAGCAAATGACAGCAACAACAATCACAAGTCTGAGAAATTATTTTGGCCATAACTCATTCGTTTCTTAACGGATTTTGATAATTTTGGATGTTCCGAAAAACTTAAATCATGTACTAAAACTTTCATGTATTGAGTTTTCTATAATTTTAAGGTTAGCTATGTCAAAATCGAATTTTTATACTGTTATCTCGAGAGCAAAACCAATAATTGCTCTGCGCTTGAGGCTGAAACAAAGTTGGCCATAACTTCTTCGTTTCTTAACCGATTTTGTTAAGTTTAGATGTTCCGGAAAGATTAGGTCGTGTGTTACAGGTTTCATTCATTGTGTTTTCTGGAATTTTGAAGTTTATTTGGTCGAAATTATGGTTGTATGTTGCTGTCCTGAGAGCAAAATGACAGCATCAACAATCGTTGACCTTAGAATTGTATTAGCTCGTTTTGCTTTCATTCTCTTCGGTTTTAATGATGTTTTTGAGATATTTTCAGAGCTATGATGCCTATCAATAGGCTAGCTATGTTTGGAGAATTTTAAATTCAAATTTTAAATGGAATTTGAATTGATTTTGGGTTAGAATTGAATTGAATTCGTATTGAATTCAAGTTATCGGTTTTGAGATATCCCTCATAGTTTTCATTGTTTTCGAGCATGGTTTTCGTCGAAACCAATTTGAAGTGTTATTTTGAATTGATTTAGAAGTTACAAATTTTGGTGAAGATTATTGGTTTGAGAATTACTCTTTGAGTACATTCGACGACGAATCAATCTAGATGCATTTTGTGATGCCCGATGAAATGAGGCAATATTGATGTTAAGTTTTAATTTGCAACTATGGTTAGGAATAACCATCACGATGTTCTTTTACTTGCCTAGGAGATGAGGCAAGTTGTTATGATGGATTGATGATGATTTCGATATTTATGATGAATTTTTACTTGTCGATGAAATGAGACAAGTCTCGATGTCACTTAAAACTCATCCAAGTACGAGATAAGACGAGTTAGGTATCTTACACTCGCCAACGAGATGAGGCAGTGTTTATTTGATGATGTTTTATGATGGTTTTCTAATGTGGCATCGACTAACGATTAGTAAACCAATAGGTACAAACCTATGGTATGGGACGTACGTTGACGCCTATTGGATTCCTATTCGAGAAGTTGAGACACATTCACGATGTTACTAGTGCTACAGACCGAGTACTCGATTGGAGTCATCACGATGTTCATGAAGTTATTACTCGACTCCAATCATCACGATGTTATTACTCGGGTTTTTATGACTGGGTCATCAAGATGTTTCCGACTATAGTCAATCAAGATGATCACGATGTTATGATGTTATGTGACCCCAAGTCATCACGATGAATGGTACCAAATAATGGTAGTACTAGTCAAGATGTAAATGCGCGTGCTGTTTTCCATGAGGTTTTAGGTGTTACGATTTCACTATTTTGATGATGATGCTTTAGTATAGCCTTATGTAAGAAAAATGCTTATTGACATACATGGTTTTATTTGTGATTTCGAATATGATGTATTGGATTCTTTCCAGGCTCTATCAAGATGGATTTGAGACATTATGTATATTTATACCAATGAGATGAGGTATAAATTATGGTAATGCTTTTATTATGAGTTTTGATAATAGATTTAAAATATATTTATATTTATACCATGATTTGCATTATGGATCGACGATTTGACGATTTCATAGACTACTTGATGTTAAGATGAGTTGAGATGTATTTATAAATTTATACCAATGAGATGAGGTATAAATGATTATGAAGAATCTTTTATGATGAGTTTTAGTGATGGATTTGAGATGTATCTATATTCATAACGATGAGATGAGGTATGAATAAGTATAATGCTTCTTTTATGATTGGGTTTTATATTTCCTTGAATGATTATTAGGATGCGCCAATGAGATGAGGCACATCTATATGCGTTTTATTCTATGTATGAAGGATATGTACCTTTGATGTATTGTTATATTGACGAGCACTTCTAAGAAGATAATTTATTCATTTGAAGTCATTATCCATATATTTTTTATACCGCTGACGATATGAGGCGAAAGCGATGTTTATTGAATCTTGTCTTGAAAATTTTGTTCGGCGATGTTCCATTTGCTTAAGTGTTTGTTATGCCACTTAAGTATGACTTTATCATCATTATCTCCCCTACTTGCCAAGAAGAGATGTTGTCCTTTCTTATGATGTTGAAACCCTGTTTAGGGCATGTCATCCTTTATGAAAAAGGATACCATAGCTTTCACCTAATTATCCTCATCGATTATTCTGTTTAACTGATGATTTTAGCTAGCCTGACCCGTGTGTTTTCACTCGGGTCAGACCGAGTTGTTTCAGGTATCATTTATTGGGCTTAGCTTGAAGTTGATGTTGGATAATATCTCTTCTTTTGCTTCGGTAGTTTATTTCTTTCGCATACTCTGATGTTTTTACATTTGATTCGATGTATACGGTGTGGTTGTGTACCACCTTTATTGTATTCATATTGTATTGTACCGAACGTGTATCAGTGTATATGTATATATATGATGTTGGTTACTGTTCTGTGATGTGATTTACATTCAGTTATTGTATTTTGTTCTGATAGATCCGTTAGCCATCTATAGTTTTGGATTAAGCATTTACTGGGTATGTCGATCCGCCTGAGTTGAAAAATTATAATGCATTTATCGACGTATTCAATGGATGTTTAAGACAAAATTATAGATGGTCGCCCTTAACCAGCCCTATTCTCCGCTTTAGTAGACAGAATTACTTCTTAATTCTCTTTGCTAAGGTGGGTCTCGGGATGGGGCGTTACAGCTTGGTATCAGAGCGAGGTCAGAACAAAGTAGAATAAACACAGAACAGTACATATATCATGATACATCGAAGTACAATACGAGTGAATCATTGCCCTTTATTCAAACTTGTTTTCGAATCGAGCCTTGATTCTTTTTTGAGTTTTGAGATTGTTGAGATGGAATATGTCTAGGAATATAGACGTATTGTATTCCGTAGTATTCCATAATTGAGTTTGATGTTATCTTATCTTATGAATAATCTTATTTGGGATTATTATATTCTTATTTTTGTCGATACGAGTGAGTTCATATTGATGGAGCTGATTAATTTTTTTTGAGCATTCTTGCATTCCTTTAAGATTTATGAATCCTATTGAAGGGATCCACAACGATTGGCTTGTTGTGAGCATTCCCAGTTCTCTATTTACTGCTGCTTTAGTGGGTATTTGTTTATTACTCACTATCTTGAGATGTATCTGAGTTGAGATGGATTGACTTATTTAATGTAAAGTCTAATCCTTTTGTTGTTATAGGATCCTATATTTATTTAGGCATCATAATTTGATTGGTTTATTATTTCTATCACTTTGGAATGTTAATAATGATTCCAATTTTTTTTTTTTTTGATTTCACTCTTGAGTATCGATATGATGATGATCTATCTCAAATTCCAGTCATAGTGACTTTGTTGAGTTTTTGAGTCCTTTTGGATTTGACATCCAATCGGGCAATCGAGTGTTGAGGTAACCTTATTCCTGGCTCTTAGCTCTTTGGTTATCCTTCCACGAGGATATCCACTAAGGAATGAGGTGAGTTTCTAGATTGTTCGAGTTTGATTGTGTTTATCATTCAGCTTCGTTTGAGTGTTCTTTTTATATACTCGATCAATGTTATCCTTTAGCATTACTCCGACTGAAGTAGTGATTTGTGGATTGTTTCTTCTTCTCCTTCGAGAAGAATATCTTGCTTATCCTATATCTTGATGATTTTTGGGAGTGACTCGTGACATCGTAAGATTGACGAACACTCTATCTCCTTCTATTGATTTTGAGAATCTAGTATTCTGGGAATATCTCGATGTGTTCTCTTAATGTTCTTTGGTTTGAGTTTTTGAAGCTATATATATGAGTTTTAAAAAGAGAAATTGTAGTTTTGAGATATTTTAAAAATCAAAGAATGTTTTGAGAATATATTTATATGAGTAGTATTCTTTCATAGAAATAACATGAGAGTGTTGGGTTATCCATCGAGTAGTTAAGAGTTCTGGTCGATACGCCTGATCAACGTTATCGATAGAAATCTCCTAAATGCTATGATGAGGCAATCATACACGATGGTTTGTACTTTAAAAATTGAGATTTTGGAAAATAATATTTTGACATTAAATATTAAATTTATTTTTGAATGGTAATTGCAGCCATTGATTTTAGAGACCAGTAATAGAGTGGCAAGGCAGTTTTGATCGTTCGGTCAACCCTGCAGCCAACATATATATTTATTTATTACAGACTCAATGGCGAGGCAATGCTATTTATTTATTTTTAAATTATAAAGATGAGAATATAAATGAGATTATTTTTGAGCTGTGCTTTATTGAAAGTATATTTTGAGATTTTAGAATCTATATTATATACATTGGATGTTTTAAGAGAAGAGTTATAAGAGAATTTGAAGATTGTTTTTAAACAACTTAAGTGGTTTAATAAAAAGAGTAAAGAGAATTTAAACCCTTAATTTATTTTGTGGAATATTATTATGGATTTACAAATTTCTGTGGAAATTAATTTTGAAGTAAGAGAAGAAATTTGGACTTTTAATTTGAGTTTTAAATTACCTACTAAGTAATATAGTAAAAAGTTTGAAAATTTTCAAATGTTGAAAATTGAGATTTAAAATTTAAAAGATGTTGAGATTTAAAATTTCTAAATATCTTGGATTAAAAGATAATTCGAGCTTATATCCTTATTCTTGAGTATATTCTATCTTTGAGCTATTATTAACTACATGCATTTTTTGCGGTCGTTCTAGTTGGTGGCCTTGTAAGAAGCCATCTTGTGATTTATCAATCTTGTCTATTGTGTCTACCCTATTATGAGGATGTTCTTTTCGTATATTTATGCGGAAAATCTTATTGACGATCTTCTTTATTGCTTAGTGTTTGGGTTTAAGTGAGTTTGATCCTGACTCTATTCATAGGATTTTGAGTAATCAATCATTTTCGATTGATTATTTGTTGAGCATTTATTGAGTTTTAATTCGAGACAGGAGATCTTTGAAATTCTTTCGAGTTTCTTGGAAAATTCGATGGTTTGCTAATCACTATATTAGCATATGATGGGCCATTGAATTAACCAAGTGAGTTTTCTTTGTTTCTTTCGACCATTCTATATTGAGAGTATGAATGGTTTGGAATTCGAGCTTGTCCTTATCCTTCGATGATTGTATCAAGAGTGTTGTTTACAGCTTTTTCCTCTAGAAATTGCGAGGACGCAATTTTGTTAAGGAGGGGAGTCTGTAACAACCCGAATTTTGGAGATTACCATTAATATTAAATTATGATGCAAATAATAATTTAATATTGTGATTATAAATGAATTGGAGGAATGAAATGTGAGTTAATATTGTTTATTTTATATAAACAATGTTTTAACTAATAAAACTTGGGTTTTTAATTTATGTGAGTTAATTTATCTCATAAGATGTTATTTCAACATATTGATGGTTGGAATAAATATAAATGAGTGAAAATAAGCATAGAATATTTTATTTGTGAAAGTGGGTTGAAAATAAATGATGTTAGTTATTTATTGAGTCAAAATGAGAAGTATTTGAATTTTATTCCAATAATAGCCTTTTTTTAGTGAATAAAAAGGGCAAATGAGAAGAAAATGTATTTTTCAAAGTGTATTAATGATTGAAAATAGTGTTGTAATATTTTAAAAAGTATTAAAACTTTTAATACACTTATTTGAGTTAAGAAATAATTTTTATTTGACTCAGATTGTTTAAAATTGTGATTTTGTCTAAAAATAACAATATTGTCAATTATTGTGTAAATTAAAAGTTTAATGGAAAATTAATATTTTTAGGTGCAAAAAAAAAATTGCATTAATCATGTTCACCTTGTTAAAATATGAAGAATGCATTTTGTCTCATGTAAAAAGAAGTTAATATGAGAAAGTCATGCTAAAAGTGGTATAAAACCCACGTATATTAGCCTAAATAATTTTCTAAGTATGAGAATGGACTAATTGGGTATAGTAAACATCCAATAACCCAAATTCTAGAGTTTTCTAATAAAGTATGTACCTTTTCTCCCAAAACTCATTACAGTAAAACCTAAATCAGAAAAGAAAAGCTTCAAGTACAAAACAATGGCTATCCTCTTCAAAATTTAATCTTCAAAGCTCGATCTTTGCAAATTTAAAAGCCTAATTCAAGTTAAAATCATAAAAGAAGGTAATCTCCAACCTATTCTATCTTAGAATCCATCTAAAACCCTAGAATTGTTTAGTAAATTTTGTTTTGATCAATTTCTTCTTTACATGTATTGTTTTTTTCTATTTTCAGATGTTTAGGGCTCCAATCTTATGCTAAAGGCTCAACCTTGCTTGCAAATCCTTACTTATTCATTGAAAATCAATTGGTAAGTGTAAAAGCTTACAAATGCTAGCCAAAAATAAGGTTTTGAGTTGAATTTTTGTATTAATAAGATTGCGTTTCGTCTTTGTTATTTTCTGTTTTCTGTTGCCACATTGTTTTGGCCATAACTTTTTCATCTTTTATCCAAATTTCATAATTTTTGATGTTCTGGAAAGCGCAGAAAAATTGATAAAAGTTTATGTTTTAAGATTTTTAAAATTTTGAAGTTTGCTTGATCAAAATCATACTTGTTTGTTGCTGTCCCGAGAGCAAATGACAGCAACAACAATCATAAAGTCTGAGGATTTATTTTGACCATAACTCATTCATTTCTTATCCAAATTTCATAATTTTGGATGTTCCGGAAAGCCCAGAAAAAGAGCTGCAAGTTTTATGTTTTGATTTTTCTAAATTTTGAGGTTTAATGGACCAAAATCGTGCTTGTTTGTTGCTATCCCGAGAGCAAATGACAGCAACAACAATCACAAGTCTGAGAAATTATTTTGGTCATAACTCATTCGTTTCTTAACGGATTTTGATAATTTTGGATGTTACGAAAAGCTTAAATCATTTACTAAAACTTTCATGTATTGAGTTTTCTATAATTTTAAGGTTATCTATGTCAAAATCGAATTTTTATACTGTTATCTCAAGAGCAAAACCAATAATTGCTCTGCGTTTGAGGCTGAAACAAAATTGGCCATAACTTCTTCGTTTCTTAACCGATTTTGTTAAGTTTAGATGTTTCGAAAAGCTTAGGTCGTGTGTTACAGGTTTCATTCATTGTGTTTTCTGGAATTTTGAAGTTTGTTTGGTCGAAATTTTGGTTGTATGTTGCTGTCCTGAGAGCAAAATGACAGCAACAACAATCGTTGACCTTAGAATTGTATTAGCTCGTTTTGCTTTCATTCTCTTTGGTTTTAATGATGTTTTTGAGATATTTTCAGAGCTATGATGCCTATCAATAGGCTAGCTATGTTTGGAGAATTTTAAATTCAAATTTTAAATGGAATTTGAATTGATTTTGGGTTAGAATTGAATTGAATTCGTATTGTCGGTTTTGAGATATCCCTCATAGTTTTCATTGTTTTCGAGCACGGTTTTCGTCGAAACCAATTTGAAGTGTTATTTTGAATTGATTTAGAAGTTACCAAATTTTGGTGAAGATTATTGGTTTGAGAATTACTCTTTGAGTACATTCGACGACGAACCAATCTAGATGCATTTTGTGATGGCCGATGAAATGAGGCAATATTGATGTTAAGTTTTAATTTGCAAATATGGTTAGAAATAACCATCACGATGTTCTTTTACTTGCCTAGGAGATGAGGCAAGTTTTTATGATGGATTGATGATGATTTCGATATTTATGATGAATTTTTACTTGTCGATTAAATGAGACAAGTCTCGATGTCACTTAAAACTCGTCCAAATACAAGATAAGACGAGTTAGGTATCTTACACTCGCCAACGAGATGAGGCAGTGTTTATTTGATGATGTTTTATGATGGTTTTCTAATGTGGCATCGACTAACGATTAGTAAACCAATAAGTACAAACGTATGGTATGTGACATACGTTGACGCCTATTGGATTCCTATTCGAGAAGTTGAGACACATTCACGATGTTATTAGTGCTACAGACCGAGTACTCGATTGGATTCATCACGATGTTCATGAAGTTATTACTCGACTCCAATCATCACGATGTTATTACTCGGGTTTTTGTGACTGGGTGTCATCAAGATGTTTCCGACTATAGTCAATCAAGATGATCACGATGTTATGATGTTATGTGACCCCAAGTCATCACGATGAATGGTACCAAATAATGGTAGTACTAGTCAAGATGTAAATGCACGTGCTGTTTTCCATGAGGTTTTAGGTGTTACGATTTCACTATTTTGATGATGATGCTTTAGTATAGCCTTATGTAAGAAAAAGGCTTATTGACATACATGGTTTTATTTGTGATTTCGAATATGATGTATTGGATTCTTTCCAGGCTCTATCAAGATGGATTTGAGACATTATGTATATTTATATATACCAATGAGATGAGGTATAAATTATGGTAATGCTTTTATGATGAGTTTTGATAATAGATTTAAAATATATTTATATTTATACCATGATTTGCATTATGGATCAACGATTTGACGATTTCATAGACCACTTGATGTTAAGATGGAGTTGAGATGTATTTATAAATTTATACCAATGAGATGAGGTATAAATGATTATGAAGAATCTTTTATGATGAGTTTTAGTGATGGATTTGAGATGTATCTATATTCATACCGATGAGATGAGGTATGAATAAGTATAATGCTTCTTTTATGATTGGGTTTTATATTTTCTTGAATGATTATTAGGATGCGCCAATGAAATGAGGCACATCCATATGCGTTTTATTCTATGTATGAATGATATGTACCTTTGATGTATTGTTATATTGACGAGCACTTCTAAGAAAATAATTTATTCATTTGAAGTCATTATCCATATATTTTTTATACCGCTAATGATATGAGGCGAAAGCGATGTTTATTGAATCTTATCTTGAAAGTTTTGTTCGGCGATGTTCCTTTTGCTTAAGTGTTTGTTATGCCACTTAAGTATGAATTTATCATCATTATCTCCCCTACTTGCCAAGAAGAGATGTTGTCCTTTCTTATGATATTGAAACCCTGTTTAGGGCATGGCATCCTTTATGAAAAAGGATACCATAGCTTTCACCTAATTATCCTCATCGATTATTCTATTTAACTGATGATTTTAGCTAGCCTGACCTGTGTGTTTTCACTCGGGTCAGACCAAGTTGTTTCAGGTATCATCTATTGGGCTTAGCTTGAAGTTGATGTTGGATAATAGCTCTTCTTTTGCTTCAGTAGTTTATTTCTTTCGCATACTCTGATGTTTTTATATTTGATTCGATGTATACGATGTGGTCGTGTACCACCTTTATTGTATTCATATTGTATTGTACCGAACGTGTATCAGTGTATATGTATATATACGATGTTGGTTACTGTTCTGTGATGTGATTTACATTCAGTTATTGTATTTTGGTCTGATAGATCCGTTAGCCACCTATAGTTTTGGATTAAGCATTTACTGGGTATGTCGATCCACCTGAGTTGAAAAATTATAATGCATTTATCGACGTATTCAATGGATGTTTAAGACAAAATTATAGATGGTCGCCCTTAACCAGCCCTATTCTCCGCTTTAGTAGACGGCATTACTTCTTAATTCTCTTTGCTAAGGTGGGTCTCGGGGTGTGGCGTTACAGTATTTGTTCCTAGTGTTTTAAAAGGAAATATCACGAATGGATGGATATATCAAATTTCATAGCAAAGCATTGAAACACAAACTAAATGAACAATCTCAAATTGGTGAAAAGTAATGAATAGTCCAAACAAAGTTATTAAAAGTTATATAATAGGTATACACAAAACATTACCATCGACTATTTGAAAGTTCGTCAGGGAAAAGATTATAAGAACATAATATAATCAAATACATGTACCATCAAATTCAGCAATAGATAATTGAAAACAAATATAATCCGAAAATAGATTTGTGAATCAAGGGCAGACCTATGAATTAACGCAAGGGTGGGCTGACTATAAAGTTAGTTCTTTTCAAGTTATAGTGAAATTCCAATTACTACTACAAAACCATAATTCAACCAAAAACTGCTTATAATAATAACTAGATTCATATTTCATTTTAAATACATAATATTTTGCTTAATTGTACTTATGAGTCTTTAAAGAGTCAAATTCCATAGGTATTGAATCTAAATATTCAATTTACAAAGCAAAATCATGCTCTAAATAAAGAGACATGCAATCAACGAACCTCATAGCATTACAGATCGTTGTTTTGACATGTTTCATACCCGAAAATGCTCTTTCATTAGTTGCAGTAGTGATAGGAAGAGTCAAAACAAGACTAATCGATTTATCAATCAAATAATATATCTCAAAAACTTTCTTGTTACAAATGACGATTGACATAAGCCACCATGTGCAGTCATATTTTCAAATCGACGATCACTTGTATCATCAAGTTGATAATGCATCGATTGACGATCCACCATCATTACTTTTTCTAAAGAAAGATAAACGAATTTTTGATTTCTTGCTTGGCTATTTGTTCGACAATATAAAATAACCTATTAAACAATATACCATCTAATTAGTAAAAGTAAACATTATCAAGTACAACCGATTAACAATTAAATTAACATACTAATGTAACATTTTCTTGAAGAGAAATGGATCTCTACAAGATATTTAAATTTCTTTTAGAAAATACCAATTAGTATCAAATTGATTTAACAGAAACCAACGTTAACCAAAGCCTAATTTAATAAAAACTGTAAAATTAGGCTATCATTTCGATTTTTAAAAGCAAAAAATCAATCTGTTTAACAATCATTTAGAGAAAACATTCAAATCTCTACTAATAATACAAATACTTCAATATGGTGAAGCTTTTTGGAACTTTCCAATCGACCCTTGCATATACTTACAAAAGAATTAAATAAAAAAAAAAGAAGGGGGCATATGTGTCATTTCTCTTGCACACGTTCTGATCACCACTACATTCAACCGCTTCTCCACTCTTCTGAGCACGAAATCCATCTTCTTTTTCAGACATCCATTATGTATTGTAAGTCTCAGAAATAAGCTTTTCTAAAATCGGGCAAGTTGAAGGAATAAAGGCCGAATCTTTAACTTCAGGTATTCAAAGCTCAACCACGTTAATCGCAGACGTTGCAACCACCGATGACATTCAACCAACAATCGCTCAGATGAAAACGAAGCTTGCAGAGACTGATTTACTTTGTGATTTTGAAAAGCTTGGAAAGAGAATTGCAGAGCTTTCATGGTGTGGCTGTTATCACCGATTCTATAGCCTCTCTGCACCACCAATCTCAAGCCACCAATATCGCCATTCACAAGTACCCCATGCCCACGAGCCAGGTCATGATGATGCCCTTTAGTAACTTAAATATGAAAAGCCACCAACTTCTCAAATGAATGACGTTAATTCTTTGTTTTCTTATCTCATTTAGTAACTTTAACTTTTTGCACTCTGCAGGAAAAAAAGAATTCGTATGTGAGATAAGGATCCAGCAACCGCTTTGGCAAAGAAGTCATAGATACAGACAGTTGAGCTTTGAATAGTTTTGAATATTGTAAGTTTTTTCATGCATTTTCTATTTTTATATGTTTTCTGTTGATTATCACTTACCATGTTCATTGTACATGCCTCAAGTTACGAAATAATAATGTTTGATTTCTGCGGACTAACTGTTTGATGAAATGACTAAGAAGTCTAAATATTCATTGTAACAATGAATGAGGATGACTGCATAGTCTGCTATTTATCTATTTAGGTAACAAATTCTTACCATTAAATTAGTGTACATGCAATATTTTTTGTTCTTTAGTTTTATTAAAGTCATGATGTGTTTTGTTACCATACGTTTGTATGGCATGAACATTGAATTTGCATGTTTATTTAGTATTATGTTGCTATATTAATTGGTAAAGTTGTTATATTTGATAATGGATGATTTCATTTCGTCCTTTATCTATTTTATGTTATCACGATGTTTTCTTCATATGGATGTGCTGATTGATGCTCAAGGTGATTGATGCTCAAGGTGACATGCTTGATAGCAGGTAACAAATAACTTGATATATTTTTATCATCTATCATGCAGAGATTAGTGTAAACTCTTTTTTCTTTTTAACCTTCAAATTTTGTTGTATAGGGTACAAGTGTAGTCGACCATGTTCAATGTAGAAATGTTGCTCTTAATTGTTGCTGTCATTGTCCTCTCTATGCATCCCTGGAAGAACTGATGCTTTGTGATGCATGAGGATAAAAGGTTTTCTATGTATCATGTATAGTTTTTGCAAAAGAACAGTACATCAACTCATTCTTATCACCATTGTGCTTTTTGAAATATACATTGATCAATTCTTTGGTACTATCATTCTTTGTAAACATTGAAAAGCTTTCGAGTACTGCTGAAGTATCGGAGTATTACCTATATTTAAGATGAAATATACAACAATATAATCTATTTCTTATTACCGTGCTACTTGAAATTGAATCTACCATTCATATGTTTAACAGTTTAAACTATTATTTTCTTTGTAGGGTAGATGGGAGTTAATTAGTATGCATATTCTGTGAATCTATTTGTGTAGAATTGTATTTGTTTGACAATCTTTTATACTAGCGCTATAATTGAAGATAGCAAGCAAACCGAATTGTTAATCCATATTCATGTGTATGTTAGTCCATTTTTTGATTTACTGATAAACCTTATATACGCATCAATGAATCAAATGTTACTTGCTGTTGCGCTGATGCATTTAATGGTATGTCAACCAGTCATTTTTCCATCTCTATTTATTTTTCACTTGCAGACATGATACTTTTCTCATTTTAGTTTTTTTATTGCTTTACACTTGAATCTTTCAATAATAGTTTTCCATCAATCATATAACATATCTCCAACTTCACTTATGTTATTCATGTTTTTTAATCACATGCCACATCATACTGTTTTCCAAATTAAAATATTATTCTTCCTTCAAATTTAACAACATGCTGATTGAATATTATTTAAATTTTCCTTCTTTTCCTACATCGAGATTTTGAATACATTTTCTAAATAAAAGTCATTGATTGCTACTTAACATAAAATATACTACGTATTTTCTCTATGATGAGAGCATGAAATATGCATTGAAATATTTAATATATTTTTTCCATAATTAACAACATGCTCATTGAACAATGTTCCTTTTAACCGTTCCTATACAGGGTTGTTGACCGTTGGTAGAAAGATTGTTGCATGCTTTTAAAAGTTAGTGCTAAATCTGTGTACAACGACTCACAGTGACAGACTAAACATGCAAGTAGAATGGTCTGTATATTTGGTGCAACTTGATATAGTTCAGATCGGATGAAGTACGCACTAATATGATCACTAATTCCGATGTGGCTTGGGTGAGAAGACTGTACTGAATATGAGAGTTCAAACAGGATATGAATAGCGAAGCGAAGTTTGGTTAGAGCAGTTTTGATGCGGCAGAGTGCAACAGTGACCTGACTGGATTTAACATGGCTTTTCTATGTTTTCTCTTGACATTTCTTCTACTGCTACAGATAATTTTAATCTACATGTACAAAAATTAATCATGTTGTTCTCCTACGTACCTAATGACAAAGATCTCAATATTGTAACAAATTAAGGGGGGCTCAACAATTTCTATGCACACTTCTAATGGACATCTCACCCATTTCTATTTTTTTACAAGGGATGAATGGTAGCTTAAGGTGGTTGCTTTGGATGGAGACCCAAACAAACTAGCATCTCATATCAGCACCAGAAATGCCAATGATTAATTAAACAAAAAGATGCATTGAAGAAAACTGCATTCATATTATTATCATTCTGACACTGATTCTTCTTACTTCAGTGCTACAACCATTATATAAAAAATTTCACTTTATGAAAAGCAAAGATTTTTTGACGTTGTTCACCATAGTTTCTTTTTTTTTTCGTTGCACTGTGATTGTTCAATATTATGTCACCGTTTTCATGTATATTTTTTAAGAACTGAAACAGCCTAACTGTATTCCAAATACAACATCAATGCACTATGCAGTGTACATTTTGGCTATTCATATATCAAGTTGCTTGGAAATGCTCTCCGTAATTGAAATGATTCTTTTTTACACCGTGTTTAATATCTACATGTACACAAATTAATAATTGCATATTTTCCAATACACTACAACTATTCAATTATTATGACTATAATTATTTATACTAATATTAGTTATAATCACCAATAATATAATCACATGGTTTGCTTTTGTACCTTTGTTCGCTAATGCACCATTATGTTTTTTCCTACGTAAGCACTATAAAGTTTTTCATTCTTTTCTCAGAATTATGATTTGCTTTCCATTTTTCTGTTCCGCGTTCTTCAACTAATTAGCTTCCGAATTTCATATGTTTGCCCGCAACAGTCCTTTGCTGCTCGCACATGTCATCAACTTCATTAGTCATATTGCCTCACACATATACGCGTCATCCGTATACAACACAACATCGGCTATCTATGTGAATATATACGTGTAATTTACTTTGGACATTTTATAAACTCACTTTAATGCAGACGTACAAATGCACTTGCTTTCTCTGCCATAAGTACTGTTATCATTTACCTACCACCATATTCAATGCTACAGCTTTGTACTACACACTGCAACCAAAAATTTCCCACAAACTTGCTGTATGTCCCAATGGATAAGTTTTAATACGCCCTTGATTACGTTCTATCACAACATGATTACCAACTTTGAAATTGAATAAGGTATTTTACAAACTTCAAACAGACACCGCTAAACCTTTATTCATTGAACTCTCTTTCTTACAAGTATATACGGGTTAAATAATGACCGGTATCACGCCGGAGAAAGTTACCGACTAATTTAACTGCGGTAGTTTCCTTTCTTCATTCCCCCAATCAATTTTCGATAAGAAAAATGACAAAATATGCATACAGGACAACAAAATGAATTCGCACGGTAATATTTTTCCTCCACATTATACATTTCACACAGGCCTCTTCGCACCCTACCAATTTTACAACAACTTGCTTTACTCACGTCCATCGGACGTGTCTTCGTACTTGTACAATTAAACAAAATGTTTTCAAATTGCTATACTGGATTATGACTTAAGAAATTAGCCCAGTTGAGCCAAGGGCTAGGTCCGCCATTGTTTTCAACTGAGCGGATGAAGGGGAGTACACTCACGGGCAACCACTTACATAAGTTACTACTGCCAATTTTGCAATAATAAATATGTAAACTTGATTAACATTGGTTACAAAGCTACCTTCGCTTATAAGGATTTTTTTTCACACGCCTCATTTTTATTTTCAACTTGAAAGTGTTGCTCTATGAAAAACCAAAGACCGTAATACATATATTACAGCCAGAGAATGTATACAAATTGATTGCTTCGAACTAACGTTAAGTCAATAACGTAACTTTTTATGGGATGCAAAGTACTAGGCAACAATGGGAACTAAAAAAAATGAAACCTCTTGATAGTATCTAAATCAGCAGAAACCATTCATAATCAGACATGATGCTGTTGCGGTCTTGCCGTTGCGGATAATAATTTATGGCAAACGTTCAAGTTGGAAAATTTACCCAGTGTCACAATCGTATTTCAGTCTTGTTTCCATCACTAAACAAATATCCAAAGCAAAATCATATAACTGGCTAGAAACACAAACTATTCATCTACTGTGGCCAACTGAAACATTAATGACCCACGGCGAACATATATCCGAATAGCATCTGTATGCTGAACCAACAACCGAATAAGAAAAGAAAATGCAAGTTCATGGAAGTAACAGACCAACAAAACGCATTACTGGACAAACAAACAAAAAGAAAAGAAAAAAGAAGAAGAACTCTATTATAGAAAAACCATGAAACATAACGGTGCAGGAGCATGACAAGCTCAAGGCTCAGTAGTGCTGACTTGCTGCCATTCACCATCGACTGCCTCCTTCCAGAGAGTGACACTATTATTGCCATCGGCCACGGCCAAGATGTTGCCAGTGAGCGACCAAGATACACTCCAGACCGGAGCCTTGAAGTCGCAGAGCACCTTCCCTTCCCACTGCTCCCCTTCCTTCCCCACCGTCCATATCACTACCGTCCCATCCTCGGAAGCGCTTGCTATGGTCGATTTGGGCAGCCCCAGATTGGGGGCCCACGCCACGTCCCTCACCCAGTCTGAATGCTTCTGCAATGCATGAAAGCAGTCCATCTTCCATCCACCGTTGTACAGCTTCCACACCCGCACCGTGTTGTCGCACCCACCCGACGCCAGTTTCTGGACTGGGTCAATCGGGCCTGCTCCCACTAGCGAGCCCGCAGCTGTGGATGGGGCCCAAGACACCGACGTTACACCAACCGGATGGGCCTGATGTTGAAATCATTTATATATTGTCAAAGTATGATGTACATTTCTATCAAGTAAAGAGTAAACACATGCAGCTACAAGTTTAAATATTTGAATTTTGATTTAAAAGCATATGCACCATATAACTATTTCACAATAGATAAGTTTCATGATACCTGTTTGGAAGCGCATTGCATGTTCTAAGCCTCGGACGTTAAAATTGGATAATCAATTATTTATTGCCTATGACTTATGACCAAATTCCTAAAACCATTGCAAAATAATTTACAAACTAAATGTCATCTTTTACATGAATATGCCCAATTATGTAGTTTGATATGCATTCCCTACTGTAACGACCCAGATAGTTAGAGAAAAGAAGAAAGAGAAATAAGCAGAACAGAAAAGAAACACATAAACTCACATTCGCAGCGGATAAAATATAATATCAATAATAGTTATACCAAAGATAACTGTATCTATCAATTTACATCAATATCAGAGTTACAACAATTTTATACAACATTGGATAGATACAATTTAACATGTCTCAGATATATACAATATCATAGTGAAAACTCTCCATACGTCCCTGTCATCCAGCTCGCCTCTTGAGCTCTGGAACGTCCTTACCTGAAAATCTGTAATACTTGGTCTGACCCGAGCATTATATCAAGGTAACACCCGGGTCAGCCTGGAAACCAGCGTGAGTAAACCCATCTAACAAATAATACAAAAACATACAACTTATATAACCCGGGGTAACTTGTATCAACTTACAACTTCACAAGTTATTATAGATATCACTTATTTCACAATTTTATTTCTAAGTTTCAAACTTAGAGAAAAGGGGTCCAGTTCACTTAATTCATTCCATTCCAGTCTATTGATTTCACATATCAAATCTATAAAGAATCGAAGTGGTTTCGGATATAAAATAATACCCGATTCCGGTCTCTTCGAATCCAATGTTACCCTATCCCAAATTATTCAAGTGATTAAATTTTGAATATTAGATGGCACTCTTACACAACAATTCATCATAGATAACCACATTATCTCTGTTCAATCCCAACACTTCATATTACAAAAACATTTCATTTCGCAAAGCATCACAATCACATACCAGTAATAACTAATAATCCAAGGCATTCAAATATCATCTAATTATTCATAAGCAAGATAAATTAGTCATACCATTCCCAATTAATTTAATTAACTACCAACGAATTAAATTACCTTCTTATTGCTAATAAATATTTATGATAATTTAACATTAGTTAATTATATCCAATTATCTAATCATCCCTTAATTATTCATCCTGATTAATCATCATTGATTAACCATTTTTAATAACATTAAGTAATTTGTCCATAAATAAATTTTGCAAATTTATCATTCTCAAACCCATCACATTACTTACCCTTTAATCACCATCTTAATTAATTACCCAAACTAATTATTCGGCAATTACGTTGATTAATTATCCTTTGATTAATCACTCTCATTAATTAGCTAACCTAGGTAACTTTCCTCAAATAAATCAATATTTAATTAATTAATTCTTCAATCCATTTACCCTTTAATTACTTACATCATTAACTTTAGTAATTAATCATCAAATATTCACCCTAATTAATGGCATTAAGAAGTCATCTTTAATTATTTCCATTAAGAAATTATCATTAATTGATTACATCTACTTATTAACCTTAATTATTCTCTTTCAGTAACTTACCACCCCTTAATTACTTACATTAATATATCAATCATTCTATTAACTTAACCTTTTCAAGTTAAATTTTAGGATCTAAAATTTCCTAAACTTTTAATCATGTTTTTAATTTACAAAGAACAGGTTTCATCATTGAAGAAAAAACTTTCAAACAAGGGTTGTATATGTTATAAGTCACTTTTAAATTTTTAAACTTGTATTATTTATTTTTTTGTTCAGACCGAACATCACTACCAAAAACCCAAGCCTGCTTCAACCCTTCCCGAGATTAAACCTGAGCCGAACACAAGGATTCCCGAGCAGCTCCTTGCTACTTCACAACCAACCTACTTCTACCCATTTAAAACTTAGTCCATATTTTCTTTTAGTTCAAAACTGTTAACTTAAATTCTGGAAACGCATACGAACGAAACTCGAAGTTTCACTCGAGAAAAACAACAGAAACCCCGTGAAGTATTCGAGCAAAAGCTTCCTCTAGAAACCCATCTCTTCTTCTACTATCTGATGCAACCATCACCTGCACGCATGACACGGTGCACCTGCACACGACGAACGGCCGACATCAAGCTCGGCTCTGATCATCAACACGTCATCTATTCCCCACCGAGTCGCCTCGCAACACAGATCGATTAATCAACACGAAAATAAAAATTTGAACGAACAAACCACCCTAGGCTTTAGAACCTATCAGCTAAGTTCAGCCCTCATCGTCAACTCCGACCACCGGAGATGCCTTCCCCATGCTCGAACCTTCACTAGACCTTCATCATTCCTTTCCTCCAATTCTGGACCATCCCGATGCTATCACGACGCCACAGAAAAATCAGCAAACAACCCATCCAATTTTCTGCCTAAAACCCTAAATCGATGCAATTCGACTTCCTCAAAGATTAGAAAATTCCAATTCCATTTTTCCCATGAGCTTCTACGTCTAGGCTTGCTTCAGACCAAATCTTGATGATCGAAACTTTCCCAATCAGCAAAATCGATGTTTTCCCAAATTTTGTTTAACCCGAGAATCCCCATTAATCATGGATTTAAAAATCCTAATTTTTACACTAAAAATCACGGATTTTAAGTACGAATCCTAATTTACAATTAAAGATAGGAAATTCCTCATTCCAAATTTTACTTAGATTCGTTTTTCTACTGTAAATTTCTATTTACTTGTTAATTACCTTCACTTACACTTATAACTATTTTAAAAAAAACAACATTTACCAATACAATCAGTTTTCTTAAATGATCATGAATTGAAAGTCATTATAACAAAGCAGATTGATTTTTTGAAACTAAAATTTAGCATGCAACCTAAGAACAGAGTCTATCTGAATGATATTATATACATAGATCTATCATTTACATGCATCATTCATTCTCACCCAAATATTTCTATAAACTATATATGTATATACTGTATCACTGCTGCATGCAACAAGGTATATATATGCAGTTATCATCAGATTTAAATTATTAAAACAAGGGCTTACTCACCTGCAAAATGAAAGTAGAAGAGCAGAGAAGGCCTGTAAGAAAAATCTGAAATTGCTGCTTGATTCTTAAAGCAAGGATTGAAATTGTAACTCGAATCTGAATTAAACCTCTACTTGATCTATGTGTTGATCTTCTCTTTGTTATGACAGATTTGAAAATTGTCGATGATCTTCATTTTGAAAACTTCTTCAGATTTGTTTTAGTTTTGAACTTTCTCTCTCTATTTTTTTTAAGATCTGGTTTCAATTTTTAGAAGAGAAGAAAGTTTGAACTAAAAATGATTTTGCTAAGTTCTTTTTTTTTTTATTTACTTGATACATTTTTAACAAATGTTTTCAAAATAAATTTAAGACAATGCCACTTGTCCTTAAGATTATTAGAATACTTACAATTGTCTTTCTCATGGTATAATAACCTTACACATGTTACATTACAATATTAAAATAATTACTTATTTGTTTATAAATGTATTTAAATTGATTTCTTATTTATATTATCATGCTTTAATGTTTATATCAATTCAGCTTTTAATGTTTATATATATAAATTACTTTTATACAATTACATATTTTAATGTTTATTTGTATATTACAAAAATATATTTTCAAAGCTAATTTTCAAAGAAAACAAATTAAACTTTTATTATATATATATATATATTATTTTAAACTATTATATTTTTAAACAAAATAAATAATTACTTTAATTACTTTTGAAAATGTAAGATAAATTTTAAAATAAGCAATTGAAAAGTTTCTATATCAAATTCAATCGTATTTTCCCATAATTTTATTTTGGTTATTTATATTTGAAGATAACAATTTTATCCATTTTAAATAATTTAATTAAGGGATTATCACATTTTAATAGTTAAACTCAGATAATTATTCAATTATCTGATGCCCAAAAATCTGGGTTATTACACCTACTAAATCAACTTATTTTACATTCAAATAGTTTTACTTATTACTATTGGGGATTTATGTTTATATCGCATGTTAGATGGATGGAACTACTCTAACAAAGTTCTCCACACTTCTGTTAGCCAAATCAAGTTTATAGTAAGATCAACCGTATATGTAATATATACTATATGTTTGTTTCATGCCAGTTAATAATGCTCATGTTGATAACTACATTCAGAACGAAAATATTTTATTTGTCACACCTGATTGATCTTCATGGTATCCCATCCACCATCACTACAAGAACGGCAACGGATAGCGACGGCTTTTAGCCGTCGCTAGCCGCCGCAAGGCGACGCTAAAAGCCGTCGCTATAATTGTCGTCGTCCAATAGTATAGCGACGGCTCCGTCACATAAATAGCGATGGCTCGCGACTGCGAATGTGCCACGTGGAAATTTTTTCAACACCTAAATGCCGTCGCTAGTCGTGGCTCGCCGTCGCTAACCTGAACCATTATGCCGTCGCTAGCCTTCGCTAATCTGGACCAGATAGCCGTCGCTAAACTGGATAAATTCCTGTGCACATGCACAACCCATATGCACTTCATCCAATCTGAACCAAACAACCGCTATACACTATATTCATCAAGTATAACCATCATATATCCATCATATAACATCAATATACATTCAAACAATATAAAATCCAACCAAATCTCATTTTCAAATCCAACCAAAACCGTTAACCTGAATATGTACATAGTAAACCGAAATTTCTACATAATATCCCGACATACATATACATAATATCCAACCAAATCCATCAACTAGAAGTCATCAAAATATGTACATAATATCCTGAAATATATATATACCATACCAACCAAAATGTGTATATACCAAACCATAAGCAAACAAACATACCTACTCCTCGCCATCGCTGCCGTCCTCTCCAGGCATACTCTCATGCTGTTGCAAATAAGCCGCAATCCGCTCATCCAGCTGTTGCTCAAAAAAAATCTTCCTCCAATCATTTATTTCTTCCACTGTCGCCCTCAATTGAGCAATCTCCGCCTCTTGCTGCGACCTCCTGTATGCACTCTGCATTCTCATCGCCTGTAAAATAATTCATAAACATATATATTAGTATATATATAATATTATTAAAATTATTTAACTATTCATATGCATGAGTAAATTTATATATTAGTACATGTCAAAATTTACCTCCACATCTCCATAGCTATACCGTCGACTGGTCCGAGAAGGCGGGTCAATAATAGCATCCCAAATATGGTTCTCCTCCTCTAACGTAAGCTCTTTCCGACCAGTGGACTGTGCTACACGAGCCCGCTCTGCTTCGTACCTCTCCTGCGATTACAAACAATTGTTTTACACGATAAAAACCGAATTTCAAAATTTTGAAAATAAAATAAGACAAAATATTGTTATTAACAGTAAATTAATTTACCATTACGGATAGTGATTTGTCATCCGTCCAATCGTACGAAACATTGCCCTCTTCGTCAGTCCTCTCCATGGCATGCGTGGCCTTGAACAGCTCGGCCATAGTGGGCTTGCGGTTGTATCTCGCGGCCTGAAAATATATAAATATTATTGCTAATCTGCTTATAAAATATTGTAATAAAATGTAAATACAGTTTATAAATTTAATTACCAGCTCACCCTTATGCTCCTGAAAGGATTTGGAGCCACCACGGTGCAATGCAGGATTTTTATTCCTGTTTGCCCGGTTCCGCGCAGATAACTCCTACAAATTAAGATAAATTATCACGTATATATCTTGCGAGATTTATATTAGATTTAAATAACAAAGCAAACATATATTACTTACTCTTGCTGCCGGACTGTCCCAAAGCCGAAGAAAATCATTTCATACACCCTCACCCATCCAATTCGGCTTTTTCCCTGAATTCTTAGCCTTCGACAATGTATCTCTGTAATTTTTTTCTCATTCGTTTGTTCCAATGATTTTAAAAAACATCCAAGTCATCAGGGTCGACGCGGACTGCAGCCTGTAAATTAAAATTATTTTAAGTTATATAGATTATATTAATTTATAACTGAAATTCAAACTACTACTTACAAGTAAATCCGCCTGTATTGCGTTCTTGATATGAGGGGGGATGTCGTCCCAGCGAGGCCAACAACCATCCATCCGGCTCTGAAAAGCCTTCCTCGAAACCTATAAAATATAATCTGATGGCTCCACCTCAAAGTCACTGCAAAAGTTATGATATACATGTTTCGTGAATTTTAAAAATTATACTTTAAATAAAATTGATACTTACCCGGCACTTCTAGGAACAACTTCTGCAATCGGACGTAAGTCCGGTGCAGTGCCACTACCACCTGCACCGGGAGATGGGGATGGCGTGCCACCATCACCTGCACCCCGTCTCCTGCCAGACATATCTACTATAGAAAAACAATATCATCACAGAACAATTATAGAAATTCACTACTACATAGCATGTTTCAATCACTTTCACATAAACAATTATAAAAATTTACTAATACAAAACATGGATAAAAATTAAATAAATGATCATCACAGAACAATAATAGAAATTCACTACTACATAGCATGTTTCAATCACTTTCACAGAACAATTATAAAAATTTACTAGTACAAAACATGGATAAAAATTAACTAAATGATCATCACAGAACAATTACAGAAATTTACTATTATATAGCATGTTTCAATCACTAACACATAACAATTATATCAATAACGATCAGTCTTCATCGTTTTCTGATTCAGACTCAGTCTCGTATTCTATCTCATTTTCTTCGGTACTTTCGAATGCATCAAATAAGACGTTCGATTCATCATTCAAAGGCCCTACATCAATATCATCAGTTGTTATTATTTCTGTATTTGATTCAACTTCACTATCACATAACACTTAGACAATTTAAATCATTAATTTTCAACCATTCTCCATTGTAAAAAGTTCATCGTTCCAGAAAATTCAAAATATAAACTTCAATTTATTTTTTTATTTTTTGGTATTTTGGTTTTCACTTCGGTGGTCAGTCATCCTACTTCCCATTACAAACACAATAATGTAATTACATTTTATAAATCATTTCAGATTAAACGGTTCAACAAAATTTCGGCAGCACTTCCCTTATGTTCCCTGTATTGTACACAAATGCATGTACAAAGGAAACGTAAAGGAAGTGCTGTCGAAATTTTGTAACCGTTTAAAATGAAATGATTTATAATATGTAATTACTTTATTGTGTTTGTAACTTGTCCAATACAGGGACAAATCCGACAAATATTGTATCAGATGAATATAAATGTCCGTTCCGTTACAAAACGAACATCCATAAAACGATCATATACAACACTTGCCAGACGAGGCCAAAGCCAATCTAAGGGATAAAAAAATTTCTTTAAATTTTATCAAATATTATTGTTCTTTTCTAATTTCGACAATGTTTCAACTATTTATATTTTATTTCAAAAATTTGTGTATTTAAATTTTAGTTCAGCATTCAATTAACAATTTTAGTTCAATATTCATTTCATTTTTTTTACGACATAGATTTTATGTGACTATTTGTTGTTGTTATATTCATTTTTTAATTCCTTTACAAAATCGATTTTAGTACAATATCAGTTGTTTTTAAAGTCATTTCCAAATTTTTTTTTTCCAAATAAATTAGATATTTGCAGAATTTTAAATGTTCTCATATTCATTTTTTAATTTTTTGTACAAATTTTATTTTTTACAATATACACAACCTTTGCATTTTGGCCGTCGCTAGTCACCGCTAAAATTATTAAAATGGCCGTCGCTAGCCGTCGCTCAATCAACAAGGTAAATATAAGAATTATCAATGAATATAATTATAAAACAACAAATTCTAATTATCAAATAGATAATTAGAAAACAATAAAAAACTAATTATTAAATAAAAATTTGTCAATTTAAATTCACTTAACAACTTAAATTTGTAATTTATCAATTTCATAAACTATGAAATACTTTCATGTAAATTTATCAATAACCAAGTTAATCATTAATATACACTATTTTTTCACCTAAAACAACTAACCATGTTAATCGCCAACACTAATTATCTACATCAACCATTTATTCAACTTGATCATGATAAACTAATTAATATGTAATACTTAATTCAAGTTCATGATAATAAATTAATTAATCTACCAAATCAACATACAACACTACTAATACCTTATTTAACAACACTAGTAATACCCAATTTAACAACAAATCTCAATTTTACAACAAATCATAATTGAATTAGGGTTTAAACTAAACCTAAAAACATCAAATTTACATTCAAACAAGAGATTAGAAGCATACCGACACAAATTTGGGTGATTAAGAGGCGTTGAAGGCTGGGGCGCCGGCTACGGTGACGGGGGGCGACGGATTGGAGGAAGGAGGAAGGGTTTTGTGGAGGAAGGAAAGTGAATCTGTTGCTCTCGGCCAGGACCTGTATATTGTGTGTAGCGACGGCTAGCGACGGCCACTTTTTTTAGCCGTCGCCAGCCGTCGCTATACCAAGCCTTTCTTGTAGTGCATCGGATCGAGCGGTGAGCACAGATATGTCACCATCGGATGATCCACAGGCAAGGCAGAGCCCAAGCTCATGTGGGGCCCATGCGATGGAGTTGACAGAGGATTTGTGCTCGGCGAAGACATGGGATTGGGTCCATTCTTCAGGTTTGGCGCCTTCTTTCCAGATGATGACTCGACCGTCATAGCTGCAGGTGGCAATCATGGACCCAAACTTGGGATGGTCCCATGCAGCTTGCCAGACTGGGCCTTGGTGGCCTGTGAGAGTGGCTAGGAGGGTGTGGGTCGACCCGCTCACTCCGATGATTTTGACTGTGGAGTCTGATAATGATGTGGCTATTCTTTTGCCATAATAGTCCATTGTTACATCATGAACTACGTCCTGGTGACCGGTCTCTATTTTCTGAGCAGGCATCGTCTTCTAACAGGCTGGACAACATGCAACGTTACTGTCAACTGATTGTAGTAATAAAACATATATAAATAATAGCAAAATGAAGAAAGAATATATGTGAGCAAGAGGTAACGATTATCGTCAAATATTATAGAGGAACAAATCATCGCACAGGGTAGTGAATCACAGATTCACAAGCGGCAGCACAATGGAGAAAGAAAATACGCTGACGTGTGAGCAAAAAAATAACGACCAAACAAGAGAAAATCGTGCGTAATTGGATGCGGTGTTCAAGGAGTAGTAAGGCATTGCCGATAGCTATTAGAGGAAGGATGAAACCCAAAAATTTGTTGTCGTCTAAGGAAGAAGGTTCAATTTGATGACTTTAACAAGTAGGCTTCAGGTAATAAATCCTAGTTCCCTAACTATTCTCTTTTATATCAATTAATTTTTATTTGTTAGGAATTTAGAAAGGATGAGAAATTTGATTTCAAGTATGGAATCTTAATCTTTAATTCTCTTTCACTTGATTTCACATAGGAAAATGAAGAAAAAAATGATTTTCGTCATATTGGGAAATTGAAGCAGATTACCGATCTAGTTGTAAAATATTAAGATTTCTAAATTCTGACCGTGCTTACAAATTTCAAATAACGACCAAATTTGAGGTTTGAGAAACGAGAAGCCTAATAATTTATGGCTTTTTCAATTCAAACTAATAATCTACTAGTTACTGTTTTGCAAAGATAGAAAAAAAGACAAATGAAAAATCACCAAAATGGCTCAATTGATCTTTGATATTGAGTAGTCGGCGTTGAAAGAGGAAGTGTTGAGAACAATGAACTTCGGCTGAGTCGTGTACGTTGTCACTTTCTTGGAGATATGTCAGTGTTGTGCTCGAAGGTGCAAAGAAGTTTGAAAAAACAAATGTCGCCGCCTTTAGGATAAAACCTCTTTAATCTGAAAAATATCAACATGTTTGCACTAACAAAGTCAATTCTAATTTGCACTATGAAATACTGCTCAAGGTGTTTAGTTTTGTTGACGGAAGAGGAAAAAGAAAAATGTATACTTACTTTTGTTTATCTATCATTTAAATATGCAGAATGGAAATTATATACGTTACTAAAGTGATGGAATGTTAATGTATTTTAATTTATTCTCATTTAAAACAATATGCTAATACCATTGGCTTTTCTAACGGCTCAATAATAAAGTCACATAAATAAATTACCGTTGTGCAAGTGTAACGGCTCAATTATAATAATAATTCATAAATATATTACTGTTATAAACTTGCAACGACTCAATTATAATAACGGCTCAATTATAATAATGATTCATAAATATATTACCGTTATAAAGTTGCAGCGGCTCAATCATAATAATGATCATTAACCTGTTTTTTATTTAATTTTTTAATAAATTCACTTTATAAACAAATATATTTCCAACAAGAAGGAACTAGCTTTTTTAGTTTTCTTCCTCTATGAATGAGTGAACGAGAAATAGGAAGAAAGAAACAGGACGCTCAGGCAAGGTAGGCTTTGCTTCATTTTGGGCTAGGCTGGGTTATGACTTATGAATTTTTTTTTATTCCTTTATCTAGTTTACCCTGGGCTGTAGCCCACTTGAGCCCAGGGCTAGGTTCACCATTGTTGTGAATACAACCAAAATTTTCCTCGGAGAAAACATTCATCGCAACCAAAATCTTTTTAGATAGTAACATAGGCAATTAATGTGTTTGCATTGTCAAAAAGTAGGCCGTAGTTGTTCCTAGTGTTTTAGAAGGAAATATCATGAATGGATATATCAAATTTCATAGCAAAGCATTGAAACACAAACTAAATGAACAATCTCAAATTGCTGAAAAGTTATGAATAGTCCAAACAAAGTTAAAATGCGTAAAACTACTTATCATAAATAATTGAAACTCCTTTATATTTTGTTTATCTCAAAATAGTAATTATTCTATACACAAACTTTTTTGAAAAACATTTCCTTACTATTATTATCACTATCTATAAAATACCTTTTATTTTCCTACCCAAATAATAATAATAATAATACTTTCTAATACACATCTCATACTCCTTTACACTTTCACTTACTCAAACCAACATAATTGTTGTAGAGCAATATTATTAATTTTTGAAATATCACTTTATTTTATAAATAATATAAACCTTTCCAAATTCAGATTAAAATGGATTGTGAATTTAGAAACACATATCATATGAACATCATCACAAAATAACTAAACAATAATTGGCATAAGTGAAAATAATCTAAAAGAAATGGTATTACTCACCTTTGTCTTTGTTTTTACTAGATCTTTTATCTTCTTAGGTTTCCTTATTTATTTCTCTTCTTCTTCTCATCTTTTAGTGCCAGCTAGCTTTTTTTAATCTTTGTACAGAATGAAATAAAATATATCCATGCGGAGGATGATATATTTAGTGAGATGATATATTTGGTGATACTTATATAGTAAGGGTTTTTGGTTCGATTCCTTATACTATTAATTTATTTTCTCAAAGATCTTCTCTATTCCAATATTAATTTCATTAACTCGCATGTATCCAATTTAAGTATTTTTCATTCACATATTTAAATTTAACTAGTTCCCATTTATGTAGTTGAATTTAATTATATAAATTACCCTTGATATAAGATCTCCTATGTTCAATTCTTCATTGCCTAATATATTTCCCTTGATAAATATATCCTTTATTCAAATATCTATATCCCCCTTTACACATATGATCTAATTTAATTCCCTTCAATTATAATTTTTTTATTTCCATTATTTAATCACATATCATTTAATTAGATTCCATACGTTTTCATTTAATCGTGTATTCACAAAATTAAATAAATTTTCCCCGTACATTTAACTTGTTTAATTCATTCATTTTCTCTTTTAATTGGTTAAAGTCTATTCTTATACTTAACTAGGAATCGATCTCCATAAATAAAAATATTAATTTATCTATATGTCAATCAATGCATAATTAATTACTAGTCTACACAATATATCTCCAACAACATGTGAAATAAATTCAAATTCAATTAAAATGTCAAATTAAACTACCAAACAGTAACCAATAATATTCTTATCACATCTTAAATTCAATTTAACTAACATAAGATGGTTTAGTATTTGTTAGTGGATTAAATCACACACCTTTGATTTATTGTTCATTTTAAATCCAAAAAAAGCTCAAAATTCAAATAGTCTCAAAATTCTACCAAACATGTTTCGTGTTATCCTAAATTTCGATACAATCCTAATGGAAGAGACCGCGTCCAAATTCGAGTTCATATCAAAAAGTTATGATAGTTAGAGGATTAAATTTCAAATTTAAATCAAATTAAAAGGAATGGAAAAATCGTAAATTATTACATCACCTCAAACCCTCATTATCATGTACGTGACACTCGTACAACCTCTAGTCGCCCCTTGAAACCCAAAGCTGCGTGCCTCCACGAATGTCACCCCTCTGATAAGGCCACACCTTTGACTCCGTTCTGTCAGGCGCTCCACCCTGAACACGCGCGGTGTGCTCCGCCTCCCTGCGCCACCTCCGGGCCGTGACTGGAAACCGGCCCTAAATCATCGATTTCTGGAGAAATCGAGGGCCTTTGACCCGAACAAAACCACTAGATCAACTCCGCTAGTCACCCTCTACGTGCCGGTCCCCTTCGATCATCGTATAACCAACGTTCCACCGTTGAAAACAAAACCCTAATCTCAACAGTCGAGACTTCTTCACTAATTTTTGGCCAAACCGAACCTCGGTTGCAAAAATGAATTGTAGATGTAGATTATGCTGATCGTGAGCTTTCCAACGGTATATAACTTGATATAGTTTGGACAGATTAAATTTTAAGATTTGATTTTGAATTTGAGAATTAGGGTTTTTGATACGTCTGACGTTTGAGAAGGAGGAACATATGAGAATTAGAATTGTACGTACAGGAAAAGAATGAAAGATTGCTAGGGTTTTAGGAAGAATCTATTTATATAGACAAAGATGGATAAGAACGAATAAACAGATCGAGTTAGGGCGAAATGATAACAACAACCCGAAAAACCCGTTTCATTCTCGAAACGAAAATAGGCCATCCCATATATCAAAATATAGGTCTTCGATGTTATTAAACACAATGGAACTAGTTTCAAACTCTAATTCCATTGTGTACAGAAGTTAGCTTTCAAAATCAAATTATATTCATTTAAATTCCAAAAATCGATTTCTACGCATGTCGAGCTTGCACGATCAAACGATAATTCCGATCGCTACGAAACTTAAAATCTTATAATAATTCACTGTTGAGGATCCGATGAAATTGGTTTTATCGAAATCCGAGACAGCGGCCAACATGGCTATTTTTACATGTCAATTAAATAAATTATTATTAAATTGATTAAATCACTTTTAAATTCAAATTTAAAAGTTAACAATTTTATTATTCTTGATTACATAGAAATTAATAATCTTTTAAAATTTAATATTATATTAATCTTGATTTTTAAACATTACATTAATTTCAGCGTCAAATTACAACTGTAATAAAATCCCAGTTAATTATACTTTAATTTCAATCAAATTCTTTTATTTCTATTTACATTCCTATTATTGAATCTACTATTACCTTACGAATATAATAAACATTAGTTTACATTTTATTATATTCATTTTCTACAGTTATCATCTTAACTCTTATTAGCGACAATATTTATTTACATTAATTCCAATTATTGATTCCAATAATTATTTTATTCCTTGTTAACAAATTTAATCGAAATAACTTTACAATTATTTCAATTAATTAAAATTACATTAAAATAGTTGTCAATGATATTCAACCAACATTATTAAATCATATTCTAATTATTTTTCTTATTAATAAATCATAATTTTTAATTTCTCACAATATTAGATTTCAAAATCTTATTTAATATAATATTTTTAATTATCAAAAAATTTCGTTAATAAATCTGATCTGATTTCTTGATTCGAAATTTCCTTTTTCCTTGCACAACCATAAACCACGATAGAAAACTTCAAATTCATATTAGAAATTCGTATTAATTATTCGCCGTCAAGAATCTAGCGAAAAATTCTAATTCGAACTGATGTGAATTATCACAAATCTTATGTTCAAATCAGAATCAGAACTGTTATGCGAATAAAATGATTTATGCACAATTTACATATTTTATGCTATTGGCTTCCTTTAACATCATTATTTACTTTTCATTTTTTAATTCATTCATACAATAATTATTTTTTATTAATTTTCCTTCAATACTTACGTAATTTATTTCACATTCAATGTTTGAAATCATCATTGAATTGATTATTACAGTATTACGTACATTTCATTGAAGTTTATCTCACACTTGTCATTTACTTATAACCTTGATATCGATTTTAATATTAATATTCATCAATGAATCATTTCAGTCATTTTCTTGTGTTTATAATCACTTACTTAAACAATATTCATTTTTTTATATTTAATTTAATTACTAGCATTACACATATTAACTTATGCTTAAATATATCTTGTACATCATAATTCTTATTTGTAGACATAACTTCATTACTTAAGTTTTACTTGTATAAAATTCTATTACATATTCATATTAACATTTCAACTTTTAAATATTTTCTGGTAAGTTATATGTTTTTAGAATGTAACTGAGTGTTATACAAATTATCTTATTCCTTTTAGTTAATAAAATTGTTCAATAGTTTACATATTTTAAAATTTTCATTGTTAATTTTTCATTGTCCTTTAATTTACAAATGACAAATCTCGAATTTCTTTACAGTTTCATTGATCACTTAGCTTCTAATTTTTTATTTTTCATTTTAAAAGTTTCCAACTATTAAAATTTCACATTATTTCAACTGAAAATTATTAATTTAATAGAAACTTAAGAATTAAATACCGGGTTCATTTCAAATCAATTTGAAATAATATAAATATATATATACGAGTAGTTTGGCACGTGCGATGCACGTGTATAGGAGGAATTGGTATTTATAAAAAACTATTTGTAAGGTTATTTATTTTACGAACCAACTTTGAGATGTGCATAATATTGCATTTTTTTATACATGTACATACACAAATCGATCGTTTATCAAAATGTAAATGAGACTAAGTTATTGTAGAAGTACACATTATATTTTCTATCTCGCATTGTCTTCAACATCTTATGAAGTGCATTTTTTAAAACATAAACATAAATATTAGACTGAAACAACTATAAACTTCTATATAGACTAAAAATAATAAAGAAGGAATCGATCTTTGGTTGGTGGCATGAAAAAAATAAGCTCACAAAATAATATGTTAATGTAAAATTTGTGCTACAAATACAAAGTGGATCATTTGTTGGTAAATAAACATGACAATGAAGTTAAATGCATTGGATCACATGGTGGGACACTTCTAGGAAGGAGAGAAGCCAGTTAAATTTACAATTTATTACATTTGCATGCAATAGTAAACAATGGAGTAAAGAAGTCCAGTCCATTAAGAAAGTTCTAATCTGTACAAACTTTGCTTTGATAACTAACTGGCTTTTCTTGTAAGTAGCTCGATTGCAATGAAATGGTAATAACGCTAAAATTAAATATTACAAACAATAAATACAGTCTTTCTTGCAATTGATCTCAAATCTAAGAAAACTTGCATGCAGCAAATTTTTCCTCTATTAGTAATTACAACTTCTTTACAACCAAAATTACCAACTTGCAATCATTCACATCTACTTCCAAGCCTCCTTTTACCTTCCCTTCAACAAATGTTGCACAGAAATGGAAATCTACTACTGTAACTATGCCTACAACAACCATTCAAATTCCTCACTTTTCAACTTTTAGCAACTGTCGTACTGATGGTAGAATGGCAATACAACACTGTATCTCCTACTTATGCAGAGATCATTCGTAGAACCACAACATTAGAATATATTGCTTTTGAAAGTCCAAGGTTAGAATTTTTCCGAAATACAGAAGCATATATTGATTTTTACCACCTTATCCTTGGACGTATCAATGCGTCCTTCAGGGTTCAGGAGTAATAACAATCTCAGTGTCTTCCAAACAAAGCTTCTTTGGCTTTCCCTGTAAAAAGAACAGAAGAGTTTTGGTTTGGTTTTTTTCAAAGAGGCATATGTTATTTATTCATAAAATTCTACGGAGTACCATTCATCCTTAAGTATATAAAAACAGAAAGAGAGCATTTTATTATTAATAATCATCATAGATATATCCCAAAATAAGGTATAACGTACTTCTGAGATTTAATGCATATGAAAACTGCACGTCATTCCATTTGCAGGTGGTGTTATGTCAATCTATATTCACTGAAGTTTCGTATTTGTTTCGCACATTTTTGTTAAACCTACTGTAATATTTCCCGTGAAGCAGCTTGGTTAAAAAACTGGAGTTTGACCTTTTTTTAAAGTGAAGTCCCCGTTTCCTGGTATTTGGGTGTAATGCAACCAAGGGTCCCAATGTATATATCATTGTATTCTTTGTATACAATGATCAGTTCAGTGAGAAAAAAAAGTGTAAAACTTCAGGTTTGAGAGTTAAGATATTCAACTATGTTAGGGGCGAAAAGGATATGATGGAAATAAAAGTACTCAATTAAACAATGAAAGTATGGTTTGTAAATTGACCAACATGCCTGAGCGTTTTCTGCAGTTATCTTGAATTTAAAACCCATAAGAAATTGTACAATTTCTTATGGATGCTAATAAAAAACTGAAGATTCGACCGTGCACCAACAAAACATCATTTCAGCCATGCTAATTTTGGGTAGTCAATCTATATTCACTGAAGTTTCGTATTTGTTTCGCACATTTTTGTTAAACCTACTGTAATATTTCCCGTGAAGCAGCTTGGTTAAAAAACTGGAGTTGGACCTTTTTTAAAGTGAAGTCCCCGTTTCCTGGTCGTTGGGTGTAATGCAACCAAGGGTCCCAATGTATATATCATTGTATTCTTTGTATACAACGATCAGTTCAGTGAGAAAAAAAAGTGTAATACTTCAGGTTTGAGAGTTAAGATATTCAACTATGTTAGGGGCGAAATGGATATGATGGAAATAAAAGTACTCAATTAAACAATGAAAGTAAGGTTTGTAAATTGACCAACATGCCTGAGCGTTTTTTGCAGTTATCTTGAATTTAAAATCCATAAGAAATTGTACAATTTCTTGTGGATGCTAATAAAAAACTGAAGATTCGACCGTGCACCAACAAAACACCATTTCAGCTATGCTAATTTTGGGTACGAATCCGAATACTAATATTTCAAAAATAAGGAAAAGTAAATTAGCAGAGGATTCAAGTTGTGCTTTTATTCGTAGAAAAGAAAGTATATCTTGTGTCATAGGCAAAATATATGTTTGTAAACCATTATCATGTCTGTGCATCTAAATTATACTACACCTGTATTGCTTCATGTACAAATCTCCAAACCATTTATTTATAGTTATATGCGTTCTTTATTGTAATTTTCACTTTCAAATTTTGCTGGCCAAAATCAAATAATAAATATGGAGGTATGTCGATTAAGTATTTACAGACACGATCAAGTATTTTTAACAATATGTAATAAATGAATTACCATGAAAGATGAAATATGTTATGTTAATGAAATTGTTTTGGCATGTTAATATATTCAAAACGTTTATTATCATTTATTAATATGATCATTGTAATGTTTTAACTTTCCGAGACATGAATTTTAGTCACATATGAAGCATAGAACATTATTATTGTAATTGAGTGGTCTTTACATGGAAGCTTGCTCCATCACTTAAATGAGAAGTAGAGACAATTAAATGATGTAGTAAGATATAAAAAAGCACAAAACCAAACACATGGAAAAATTGACTGTCACATGAACAAAATTGATCGAATTTTATGGGTTATTTTCATGATATAATCAGCATCAAAACATAGCATCATTTCTTTAAACTATCAAATTTCAAGTAAATGATGGGCAAAAATACTAATAGGATATAGAAGGATACCTCATAAGCATGATTGTGTCAACATGATATTTCCTGCTTCTTATCCCTTGCCAATTCAACTTTATGTAATGAATATTTTCCAGCATCTTGTTTCCACCCTATAAATTCGTAGCAAAAATACCCTATAATTGTTGAATCACATACAATCACTATTTGGCACAATATTCTCATAAACTTTATATTAGAAATATGACACTATAAAAGCTTTAGAAATCAATGTGATGCAATAAATGATTAATTACTATTGAAAAATCAATATAACACAGTCTAATTACTTCTACTCAAAAATGAATAAGGTACATAGTCTGATTGTATGTGATTAGTGTGCCAAATAGTGATTGTATGTGATTCAACAATTATAGGGTATTTTTGCTACGAATTTATAGGGTGGAAACAAGATGCTAGAAAATATTCATTACAGAAAGTTGAATTGGCAAGGGATAAGAAGCAGGAAATATCATGTTGACACAATCATGTTTATGAGGTATCCTTCTATATCCGATTAGTATTTTTGCCCATCATTTACTTGAAATTTGATAGTTTAAAGAAATGATGCTATGTTTTGATGCTGATTATATCATGAAAATAACCCATAAAATTCGATCAATTTTGTGCATGTGACAGTTAATTTTGCCATGTGTTTGGTTTTGTGCTTTTTTATATCTTACTACATCATTTAATTGTTACTACTTCTCATTTAAGTGAGAGCAAGCTTCCATGTAAAGACCACTCAATTACAATAATAATGTTCTATGCTACATATGTGACTAAAATTCATGTCTCAGAAAGTTAAAACATTACAATGATCATATTAATAAATGATAATAAACGTTTTGAATATACTAACATGCCAAAACAATTTCATTAACATAACATATTTCATCTTTCATGGTAATTCATTTATTACATATTATTAAAAATACTTGATCGTGTCTGTAAATACTTAACCGACACACCTCCATATTTATTATTTGATTTTGGCCAGCAAAATTTGAAAGTGAAAATTACAATAAAGAACGCATATAACTATAAATAAATGGTTTGGAGATTTGTATATGAAGCAATACAGGTGTAGTATAATTTAGATGCACAGACATGATAATGGTTTACAAACATATATTTTGCCTATGACACAAGATATACTTTCTTTTCTACGAATAAAAGTACATCTTGAATCCACTGCTAATTTACTTTTCCTTATTTTTGAAATATTAGTATTCAGATTCGTACCCAAAATTAGCATGGCTGAAATGGTGTTTTGTTGGTGCACGGTCGAATCTTCAGTTTTTTATTAGCATCTATAAGAAATTGTACAATTTCTTAATGGATTTTAAATTCAAGATAACTGCAGAAAACGCTCAGGAATGTTAGTCAATATACAAACCATACTTTCATTGTTTAATTGAGTACTTTTATTTCCATCATATCCATTTCGCCCCTAACATAGTTGAATATCTTAACTCTCAAACCTGAAGTTTTACACATTTTTTTTCACTGAACTGATCATTGTATACAAAGAATACAATGATATATACATTGGGACCCTTGGTTGCATTGCACCCAAATACCAAGAAACGGGGACTTCACTTTAAAAAAGGTCAAACTCCAGTTTTTTAACCAAGCTGCTTCACGGGAAATATTACAGTAGGATTAACAAAAATGTGCGAAACAAACACGAAACTTCAGTAAATATAGATTGACATAACACCACCTGCAAATGGTATGACGTGCAGTTTTCATATGCAATAAATCTCAGAAGTACGTTATACCTTATTTTGGGATATATCTATGATGATTATTAACAATAAAATGCTCTCTTTCTGTTTTTATATACTTAAGGATGAATGGTACTCCGTAGAATTTTATTAATAAATAACATATGCCTCTTTGAAAAAAACCAAACCAAAACTCTTCTGTTCTTTTTTACAGGGAAAGCCAAAGAAGCTTTGTTTGGAAGACACTGAGATTGTTATTACTCCTGAACCCTGAAGGACGCATTGATACGTCCAAGGATAAGGTGGTAAAAATCAATATATGCTTCTGTATTTTAGAAAAATTCTTACCTTGGACTTTCAAAAGCAATAGATTCTACTGTTGTGGTTCTATGAATGATCTCTGCATAAGTAGGAGATATAGTGTTGTATTGCCATTCTACCATCAGTACAACAGTTGCTAAAAGTTGAAAAGTGAGGAATTTGAATGGTTGTTGTAGGCATATTTACAGTAGTATATTTCCATTTCTGTGCAACATTTGTTGAAGGGAAGGTAAAAGGAGGCTTAGAAGTAGATGTGAAAGATTGCAAGTTGGTAATTTTGGTCGTAAAGAAGTTGTAATTACTAATAGAGGAAAAATTTGCTGCATGCAAGTTTTCTTAGCTTTGAGATCAATTGCAAGAAAGACTATATTTATTGTTTGTAATATCAATCTAGCTACTTACAAGAAAAGCCAGTCAGTTATCAAAGCAAAGTTTGTACAGATTAGAACTTTCTTAATGGACTAGACTTCTTTACTCCATTGTTTACTATTGCATGCAAATGTAATAAATTGTAAATTTAACTGGCTTCTCTCCTTCCTGGAAGTGTCCCACCATGTGATCCAATGCATTCAACTTCATTGTCATGTTTATTTACCAACCAATGATCCACGTTTGTATTTGTAGCATAAATTTTACATTAACATATTATTTTGTGAGCTTATTTTTTCATGCCAACCAACCAAAGATCGATTCCTCCTTTATTATTTTTAGTCTATATAAAAGTTTATAGTTGTTTCAGTCTAATATTTATGTTTATGTTTTAAAAAATGCACTTCATAAGATGTTGAAGACAATGCGAGATATAAAATATAATGTGTACTTCTACAATAACTTGGTCTCGTTTACATTTTGATAAACGATCGATTTGTGTATGTACATGCATAAAAAATGCAATATTATGCACATCTCAAAGTTGGTTTGTAAAATAAACAACCTTACAAAAAGCCTTTTTTAATACCAATTCCTCCTATACACGTCTAAAGAGTGTAGAAAACCAACAAATTAATATTGCCAAATTTGAATTACATTTGTTAAAATTAATAAAGAAAAAGAACATCGCCGTGCTTGTTCTATTGTGACTTTACTCAATCGAAATAATCATTATTCTCCACTTCATTTAATTTGCATTTTCTTTCAAATTATAATGAGCACATTCCCTTTTCAACTTTGACTAATGGGAAGAAGTAGATGAGGGAGAGGACTTGTCCATAAACATCCCTCTGCCTATTTTTTCTTTCTTAGATTTTACTCAAAATTGAGAATAAGTTCTTATAGGTACATGCATTTCAATATGATGGAATATGGAAAGGGCTCCAAGCATGAAGAATAATGTCAGCATTTATTCGATGGGTAAAATGTTGATTTCAGCCCCTACTATAATTTTATACGCATATTAAATTGCACTAGAGTTCTCAGTACTTAGTAGTTATGAAATTTTGCAGATGATAAAAACAAAAGCAAATGTGCTCAGTGTTCAAATTTCTTAAAAGTATAATGCTTCAGTGCTTGTGGTGATAAATGTATTTGTTTTGTTTGCTACTAACTATTGTCAGACTTAGCATGAAAATATATGGAAAGAAAGTGAATACCAGGTTTTGATTTGGAATGGAAATCCCGAATGCGTAGACAAAATTGGCAGTCCCTGAACAAATCGATTCTCTTTTCATTGTTAGAGGTTCCTACACCATAAAATCAACAGTATAATAATCCAAAAACTATAAAAAGCATCCAATCCATGTAGCATTGATCATATCATAATTTGAAAAGCCAAAACGTCATCTAGATAGTTATTTTATTTCCTTACAAATTTCATAATAATAACATCTAACAAAGGATCTTATTATTTGGGAACTTTTAAATCGAAAAAAGTCTAGCCAGAGAAATCAAACAGTTGTGAGTATTTGTTATTTTAAACATAAAACAATTAGACACAGAGATGACGCAAAATAATTTTCGAAAATCAAAATCTAAAGTTAGCAGTTGAGTAACTAAATCTTTGAGATTCAGTGGAAATAAATTTACTACGACCGTCAAAACCAAAAGTATAAAAAGTTGAACTGATTAAAAAAACTAAAAATAGGGCAGTGGAAATAAATTTACTACGACCATCAAAACCAAAAGTATAAAAAGTTGAATTGATTAAAAAAACTAAAACTAGGGCTTCGAAGAGTGCCATTGTTGAAATCTGGCTAACGATGTTTGCTAAAAGATAACAATTTAAAGAGAAGTAGTGGTAGGATTTGATTAAAATTTGCTGTAAATTCAGTAAAGATGGAGGGATTTTATTTGGTAGCAAAAAGACAATGGGACACAGAAGGAGAAAGTTAGGTGATGGAGGTGAAGGCGGACGTAGAGGTGTAAAGTAATGGAATTCAAGGCGGAGTTATGTTCAATTATTGAGGGGACGACAAATCTGGTAAAATCAAAATATCAAAAGTGGGAGAGAGGTGGAGATTGTACCTTGGGAAATGAAGACCGTCGATGGTGGAAGGTACGTACAATACTCGGCCACGAAGATGATGTCGGGGTTCGTTGCAGGTGGAAAGTGGATGCAACGCTGATGGACGATCGTGACGGCCGACAGTAGGCGCGGCCGAATCGGCTTTGGCTGCAGACAGTACGAATCGGCTTTGGCTGCAGACAGTAAAAGAGAAAGAGAAGGGAAGTAAAGTATGGTCAATATGGGGGTGGCGATTAGGGAAGTGAAGGAGGGGAGTTGCCATTTTTCGTGCATGAGGGGAAAGTGGATATGAAGGAAAGTGGAAAATGAAGAGGAAAAGAAAAGGGAAACGGAAGAGGTAGGTACGGAGACGTGTGAGAGAAGACTGCTGTACATCGTGGGAGTGGGTGGGGGAAAAGACTGAACTTCCCCACCGGAATGTTTTGTTTTTAACTTGAATTTAGGCAAAATAGAGAGTGGATAAAAGGCTTCACTTTGACCGGTTGACCAAAGGTTTTGCTTTATAGTGTGTATATATATATATTCATGTCCTTTATATATATCAAATCATACTTAAGAAAATAGAATTGAAATTTGTTTATCAAGACAAAATGCGTATCAAAGCTACTACAATGGCCTTCCCGCTTTGAAACTCAAAATTGAACATCGATGATGTTGCGATTATCACCGAAATTATTTTCCTACGACGAAAGAGGGAAGTACAAGACTTGTTTCCTTTTAAAAATTATTTTAAAACATCTCTTTCAAATCACTTTGAAAATATTTATATCCAAAAATAATTCCAAATAATGCTAATACTCTATTTCAAATCTTTTGAAAATCAATTTCAAGACCTTGGAACTTAAGTTTTCAAATTTCCAATTTAAATTCACTTTATTTGTAAATCCTATTTTGCAACCAATATTTATAAAATTTCACTTCCTAACAAACAAACATATCACATACAACTATATCCATTTATAAAATTATTCCTTTATATAAAAAATATAATAATAGGTAATATTATTTCATTTACCTATATTTCAAAAACAATATTGTGTTGGTGTTAGCGCCAAAATTGGTCACTAACACCCAAATCTAAGCGAAAACATCAAATCACCGTCACAACTCATAGATTGAATATGTGTAGAGAGTAATAATATGAAGAACAGTAAAAATTCAAATGAAAGCAATAATGAACAACAAATTTCATAGTGGTTCGGCTAACTCTGGCCTACGTCCACTCCAGAAATTTCCTTTTTATTGATGTTAGAGTCAATTACAGTTACAAACTGGTAGAGTAGCCTTAGCCTTAGGAAATAAGATGTCAGAGAGAAGAAAGAATATCCCTTTTTTGAACTCCCACATGTTGTATTTATTGGCAAATCCTGAATTGTTGGGCTTTCTTGAATGGTATAGGCCCATCAAGACATTCCACCGAGTCACCTATCACCAAGGCTGAATGACCTTCCACAATGCCGAGCCACACCGGCCTCACCATAATGCAGAGCCACACTGGCTTCACCACAATGCCGAGCCACACCGGCCTCACCACAATGCCGAGCCGTCTCACCAAGGTCGAGCTGACCTGACCAATGCCGAGCGACCCTGACCTCACCAATGCCGAGCCGTCTCACCGAGCGACCCTGACCTCACAAATGCCGAGCGACCCTGACCTCACCAGTGCCGAGCCGTCTCACCAAGCGACCATGACCTCACCAATGCTGAGCGTCCCTGACCTCACCAATGCCGAGCCGTCTCACCAATGTCGAACGACATAACCTCACCTCGATGCCGAGCGGCACAACCTCCCCTCGATGCCGAGCAACACAACCTTACCTCGATGCCGAGCGGCACAACCTCACGTCGATGCCGAGTGGCACATCCAGGTGAACTTCATCCCTTTAAACCGAATCCATCATATTTCAGGCTCGATAATCGTGAAGTTAGTTAGATTGAATCCGCCTGTTTATTAACTTGACAAAAGGCGGGTTAATAGTTGGTCTGCCTTATTAAGTGTTTAGAAATCTCTATCGATGCCATAGCGTCCTATGTACCAATCAGAATTTATAAATTCTAAACAAAAGAAATTAATACAATATAAAACATTTTTATAACATTAACAAATACGCTTCTCATATATATAATCTCAAACTCGTTCTAGGATATTAATAACCCTATTTCTAATGAGTTAATCCCGATTGGGCTAAGGTATTTATAAATCAAAGCTCTAATACCAACTGTAATGACCCACCTTTTTGGAAGGTTTAAATCAACAATAAACCACACATTTCAACTCAAATCAGTCAAAAGGGTGGATTGTTAATGGGGTAAATAAGAAAATAATAGGAAAGAAAGAAAAACAAAACATAAAATCTCACAGCGAAATGACAAAATATAATAATCAAATAAACAGTTCATGAAGATGTTTTATTAATAACATTTGATTTGACTTTTATAATACAATCAAAGTTATACATACAGCTAGTATAATAGGATAATGCAGCGGAACAACATGATGAAGTTGGATAAATATAATAAATAGTAATAATATGCTAAATTTTTGTCTTCGTCCTGCAGAAAGATAGTCTTCAATACTGAAAAGCTCATGCTGACCCGAACATAATGAAAAGACAAAACGTTTGAGTCAGAACTAAAAGATCTTATGTAAGTTAAATCAACAGTAAATAAATATGAGTGTAATGGCTTTCGCAATATTTACAAGATTTTACATCTCATATCCAGTGTATAACGTGCCTGCAACAACTTAAGAGATGATCAGGATTTCCATCTCCTAAGAAACCGTTAAACTATCTATATGTAGTAATATACGCTACATATATAATGTTCATCGGCAAATCATTAAAATAGCATTAAGGCGTTACCCGTATCTCCATTAACACATTTTTATAAATGCCGTAGTCTATACAGTACTGTAAAATCCACCAAATCGGCAGGCTATCAGAGGGCACTCCATAGTTACGACACAAACCGAAATCATAGCGGGCTCAATAAGGCATATGACAAGGCACACGAGGCAATTCCCAGGGTAAGATTCTACCGTTTTGCACTCCCGGACTAGTGGTAACGCGTAGCAACTAGCACTGCCCACCTCGAAACACACTCCCATAATTAAATCAAGGGAGGTCACTAATCAATCACAAAGTAACAGATATGATATCAAAGAAATGTTCCAAATCAGAGGAGCGATCTCACTTGGCCTGGTATAGTTCCTGTTTAGTCATATCAAGCTGAACCACGTGGGTCAGGGCTGCGTTCTTACCTAACCAATAGCGTTTGCCAAACCATCTTATTTCCTTCTGAATTCCGCACCATGTGCATATTTGTTAAAGTGGTTTTGAAATTGGTAGAGAGTACGACAATATTCGACCCCGGTCTCTTTAACAGTCAATCATTACATTTTTCACACTGTGATCATTTTATAAAACATTTATAATAAATCTAGAAAATAGTTTATACCTTCATATCAAGATATCTATATACTTATTCCAAAAGTATAAATATTTACATAAATGCGGAGGAATATTTCTTTCAATCAATTTCGAAAATAATTTATAAATCTCTCTTAAAGCATTTATAAACTATTTATATGCTTTAAAACCATTTCTAAAGCTATTTGTAAATTTCAAACAGTTTACAACTCTTTCCCTTTTCATAAACTCCTATAAAAATTCCTTTAAAATGCATCCAAATCCTTTTGTACAAGTTCTTTTATAAAATCCTTTAAAACATTTTATAAGAATCCCTTTTAAAAATCCAATATAAAATCCTTCGCAAAAATCTTTTATAAAGTTTCTTTTTATAAAATCCATTATAAATCTCTTACAAAACCCTTTTATCAAATCCTTATAAAACCATTTACAAAATTCTGAAATCTTTTATCCATTAAAGTTATTTATAAAAGTCTATATGTGTTATCTTAAATCAAAACTATATTTATTATATCAAATTAAATTTAATATATATATATATATATATATATATATTAAAACTATATTACATATTTTATTAAGTTAAATTTTAAAATATTTAAAATATATATTTAAAACTAAATAAAATTATAAGTTAAAATCTTAAATTTATATTTAAAACCATATATTTATTTATAATTTGAAGCTTTAAAACATATAAAATAAATTAGTTTCCAAATATAAATTTTTAAATAAAATCATTAAATAAATTTTTTAGAAAAAACCAAATTTGTAAATCAAACATACTTTACTATTTAGGAAATAATTTAATACCGATCAAGGGTGTCCGTATATAATTTTCTACCATATGGTCAAATGATAGGGTATGTATTATTTCAACCCCAATTAGTTAAATTTTCTGGGTATATATCATCCCAACCCGTACCCCGAATCTATAAATTCGAAATCAATAAAATCGCTCGTGTTTATCATTTCAACCCACAATGATTTTCCCTAATCTATAAGATTATTCGGGTATTATCATTTCAACCTATAGTGATAACAAAGATATAAATATAAATAAATATCCAATCATCCAGAATATCAGCAAATAAGCATCCATCACAATCAACATCCAAATCAGCCAGTAAATCACAACAATTAATAGGTTATCCATATCAGGTATTTAACTAACAATTTAAATTCAATATTAATTTCAATGGCAATTTAAATCAAAATAAATTTAAATTCAATTAAAATGTCAAATTAAACTACCAAACAACAACCAATAATATTCCTATCACATCTTAAATTTAATTTAACTAACATAAGAAGGTTTAGTATTTGTGAGTATGTTAAATCACTAACCTTTGATTTATAGCCCATTTAAAACCCAAATAAAGCCTAAAATTCTAACAGTATCAAAATTCAACCAAACTAGTTCCTTGTTGCCCAAAATTTTGATACGATCCCAATCATGATTTGGAAGAAATCGTGTCCAAATTCGAGTTTGTATCAAAAAGTTATGATAGTTAGAAGATTGAATTTCAAATTTAAATTAAATTAAAAGGAATGGAAAAATCGTAAATTATTACATCACCTCAAACCCTCGTTATCGCATACGCGACACTCGTACAACCTTCAGCCGCCATCTATAACCCAATGCCGCATGCCTTCACGAATGTCGCACCTCTGATTAGACCACGCCTTTGACTCCGCCGTGCCAAGCGCTCCACCCTGACCCCATGCGGGGTGCTCCGCCTCCCTGTGCCATCTCTAAGCCGTGACGGGAAACCGGCCCTTGATCATCGATTTCTAGCAAAATCGAGTGCCTTCGACCTAAACTAAACTGCTAGATCGACTCCGCTAGTCACCTTCTATGCACCGGTGCCCCTCCGATCGTCGTATATTCGACAGTCCACCGTTGGAAACAATACCCTAATTTCAATAGCCAAGACTTCTTCACCGATTTCTAGCCAAGCCAAATGTTAATTGCAAAAACAAATTATAGATGTAGGTTACGCTCATCGTGAGCTTTCTAGCGATATGTAATTCGATATAGTTTGGACAGATTAAATTTTTAGATTTGATTATGAATTTGAGAATTAGGGTTTTTGATACGTCTGACATTTGAGAAGTAGGAACAGATGAGAATTAGAATTGTATGTATAGGAAAAGAATGAAAGACTGCTAGGGTTTCATGAAGAATCTATTTATATAGACAGAGATCGATAAGAACGAATGGATAGATCGGATTGGATTAAATAATAACAACAACCCGAAAAGCCCGTTTCATTCCTAAAACGAAAATAGGTTATCCCATACATCAAAATATAGGTTTTTGATGTTTTTAAACCCAACGGAACTAGTTTCAAACCCTAATTCTATTGTACGCAGAAGTTAGCTTTCAAAATCAAATTATATTCATTTAAATTCCATAAATCAATTTCTACGTGTTTCGAGCTCACACGATCAAACGATAAGTCCGATCGCTACGAAACTCGAAATCTTATTATAATTCATTGTTACGGATTTGATGAAACTGGTTTCATCGAAATCCAAGACAGTGGCTAAAATGACTATTTTTACACGTCAATTAAATAAATTATTGTTAAATTGATTTAACACTTTTAAATTCAAAATTTAAAACTTAACAATTTTATCATTCTTGATTACATAAAAATTAATAATCTTTTAAAATTTAGTATTCCATGTTAATCTCGAGATTTAAACATTATGTTAATTTCAGCGTCAAATTACAACTATAATAAAATCGCAGTTAATTATATTTTAGTTTCAATCAAATTCTTTTATTTCAATTTACAATCTTATTATTGAATCAACTATTACCTTATGAATATAATAAATATTAGTTTACATTTTATTACATTCATTTTCTATAATTTTCATCTTAACTCATATTATCGACAATATTTATTTACGTTAATTCTAACTGTTGATTCCAACAATTATATTATTCTTTATTACAAATTTGACCGAATTAACTTTACAATTATTTTTATTGATTGAAATTACATTAAAATAGTTGTTAATAATATTCAAACAGCATTATTAAATCATGTTCTAATTATTTTTCTCTTAATTTCTCACAATATTAAAGTCCAAAATCTTATTTAATTAAATATTTTTAAGTAACAAAAAATACTAGTTGTTACAACCGCAGTATACAAAGTCATAACATGCGATACTTACAACTACGAAGAAGGGGTTGAAGAATACTTTCAAAGGGGAAAATTCTCTTATGAGAATTCCCTCCAAATTAGTAATCACCGATGGATTAATGTCCCAGCAGATCATTAAGGCACCAAATTCAACCGAGCTATAGCTAAAGGCGGCCATTTCATACCCTAAAACAGGGAAGATTTCTGCAAGGGAAGCAGACATAAACTTAAAGTTAATAATACAGATATAGTTAACTATTTTGATTCTAACAAATTGTTTTGCTTAATTGACTTGAATAGGAGCTATGCACTCTCAACTGCAAGCTCGAGCAAAATGATAACTCTTAACCCACAAGAAATGACAAAAGGTTAAGAGTCAACCAATCAGAAAGCAAACTTGTATATAATAACAATCACTTATCTTGTTGGATTCAAAAGGAAAGTACTTGCAGCGTCACTGATGGTGGTCTTTATAATACTCAATTCATGAATGATACCTGTAAGGGAAGTAATAAGGCTTTTATCAGAAATAAACTAGTTAGTTTCACAAATACTAATGCTAACCATAATCTTTTTCTACCTGATTTGAATAGGAGCTACCGTGCTAACAATAGTAAACTTGACCATGATAGGATGCTCCAACTGGAAATTAAAGACCAGAGATTATGATATAATCTTAACAAAAGCAATCTTAATAATCAAGTCTATCACTTACTAGTCTGGGAAATAGGTGAGAATAGCAAGGTGCAAGAGCCAAAGAATCTAGCAAACGTTGTGGACAACAGAAATATTCAAACTCATATTGCTAATGCTTTTAGAGAGGCCCAAACAGATCTAAATGCCAAAGCTATAAATTACGAAGCTTTGGATAAAGATGCTTCAGATCCAAGACTTTAAGAAATTACGATCGGTAAAGGGACTCTCTTTTAAGGATGCTGAAACTGAATAGCAAAATGACTCTGTCTAAGGAAGCTGAAGCAGAAACCATTCTATAGAGTAATTTCTGCTCCAATTCATAGGTTTAAGGTCTGCATCGCTCCACCATGAAGAAATAGAAGCCTCCTTAAGCCTTATATTTTAGCTTCGGTGATTTATTTTGAGTCTCGAGTTAGAAGTTTTTTCACCTTCCGCCATTTTGGTATCGTAGAATTTTATGGAGTGGAGGCGCTTGTTTTACCCTAAAAAAGTTAGGGTTTAGTTATGTGTGAGCTGTATCCAGTATAACCTTTTATCAGCTATATCCTACTTTATTTTCTTATGGGCTTGGGCCTAACTTATTAACAAAGTTTCAAAAGAAAACTATAAAGCAGTTGTATTTGTATATATTTTTAGAAAAGTAAATAATAGCTTCATGTTATCTAATGTTTTTAATTTTGGGTTTCGATCAAGCAAGCGGTTTTTCCTTTGTATTGTAAATTGAAACTACAACTTCTTTAGAAACCGTGTGATATAAAAAGAGTCCATCACCACTATACTACTGTTCAACTAATTTACTATGTTTTATTTCATTGTCTTCCGTAATTTTACATTCAAGTTCATATGGATTTTCATCTTCCTAAATCTGGGGTTTTGTCATAAACATACGAAGTCATGGATCACAATTCAAACACATAAAGAAAAAAGGCACAGGCATGAAACTAGGATTTTATACTGCATAACAAGCTCGATTCTCTAACAATTTATTTTGTTTTTAAAAATCTTTTGCAAATGCTATCCTATGCAAAACATGGTAGTTTGTAGGGATGAAAAGGAAATAAAAAACGTCATGCTTCTCTTGCGGGATTAATTTTATCTTTTTTTTATAGTAACATCAAGAACCCTAATGGTTTGTTCCTCCAGCATACTATTTTCTTTTTTGGATAAACATACAAGAAAATTTGACAAATATTTCTTTTCAGACTCGAATAATTTTAGAAGAAGCCAACGTCAATGGCGGCTCCCAAAGAACTGTTCAAACTCAAGCTTCTTATAGACACCAAAAGGAAGAAAGCGATATTTGCCAAAGCAGACAAATATTTTGTTGATGTTCTCTTCATTTTTATAAGCATGCCTCTTGCTTCCATTATCTGCATTCTCAATAACCAGAGCTCCTTTGGCTGCTTGGATAAACTTTAGGAAATCATTGAGAATTTGTAGGAACGTTATTTTACCACTAAAGAGTGAAAGAAGATGCTACTCAAACCTTTAAATGCAAGCGTGGATCATTATAAGAATCCAACTTTTGGGATTAATGCATCAAAACTTCATTCATTTTTCTCTTGCAAAAAGCATGCACCTCGCCCAAAAAATTTCTCCAATTTCACAAACTTTTAGGGAATGATAGATAATTTTCATGGATGGAGAACATATAGTGTACTAAGCGAGAGTGAGTTTTCCATGGAGGAAGTTTAAACTTCATAGTTAGTGATGATATATGTGTTATGCCTAATTCAACTACGAACTTGCACAATGTACTTGATAAGTATGGAAGTTATGATATGGAAGCTATCGAGGAGACATGCTTGGAACTTGATGAGACAAGGCAAGTTACATTTACTTCATTTTTCTAATGTTAATAATTCTTATTACAGATTCATAGTTTGCAAGAGTATTACAAAATGTTTTATTCTATCCGACCAACATTAGATGCGATTCTTCAAATTTACTAGAAATAACTCAATTCTTAAGTACTAAAATGTAAATGCTTATAATGCAATCATCCTATATAAATGTTTAGGCATCAATTTTCACTACTCAAAAAAATTGTGTAGGTGTTCTAAATTCTAATATAAAATTTTCCTTTATACCATGATGAATAATTTTAAGAGGTATACAACATTACATACTAAGATTTGTCATCTAGTGTTTTGAACTTGTCTTATTTAAACTTATGTATGGTGTAAATTATGCAGCTGGACAATTTTCTTATGAGATCGCTCACATCTGAATCTCCATTATCCGATGTGTACTTTCGAAAGACAGATACAATCAGTTTTCCTTCATATTGTTCATATCATCCAAAGATTGAAGAAGCCGATATTGATAAAAATTCAAAGAAGTTGAAAGCAATAATGGTAATAAGCAAGTCCCTTAATATGGTACTGTGCATGGAAACTGATTCATGTTTTCTGGACCTGGTATTGAGATTTTTCAACCTTCCTGTAATGACTTGTATTTTAAATCATTATAATATGATTACTAAATAAAAATGGTTAGAAATAAAAATTTATTATTTATCAATGTATTTTATTGAATATGAACTTGGATTAAATTTTGAAATAACGAATTTCGAAAATTTAGGCAATAACCAGTATTGAAATGAAATTTTATATATTTAATGTGTTTATAATCAATAGCTGGGATTGAATAATAAATGTTGAATTATTTAGATGAAAATAAAATAATTGTTTGATATGAGAAATTGAAATAATCAGTGTCGAATAAATTAAGAATCGAATACATTTTATTAAAGTAAAAAGATTAGTTTATTTATATAAAATGGTATTTTGATATGTATAAATTTATGAAATAAGAAAACATTTATTGAACAGTTGAATTACTGTAAAGTAGAAGTAGTTTTTTTATTATTTGAATTCGTTTTATAAGTTAAATAACTTATATTTCAATTATAACAATTTATTGGATAATTAAATTGTTCAAATTTAATATTGAAAATTATTTAAATAACTGAATAATGAATTTAATATGAATGAAAATGATTTCAAAAGTTGGTATAAATTTTATTTACAGAAGAATAAAGATTGTTTACTTTTAAAACTGAATTTAAAAGTGATAAACATAAATTGAAAATTTTATATTTTAATTAGCGTATAAAAATAGTCTTTTTGGGCGCTGTCTCGGATTTCGAGGAAACCAGTTTCATCGGATCCGTAATAGTGAATTATTATAAGATTTCAAGCTTTTTAAAGATCGGACTTATTGTTTCGCCGTGCGAGCTTAAAACGCGTAGAAATTAATTTAAGGAATTTAACTAAATTAATTTGATTTTGAAAAGCTATCTTCTAGATATGATGGAACTATCTCCCGAGACCAGTTCCATTATGTTCGAAATGGAGGTGTAACATATAGAATGAAAGGCCGCATGCTTCGTTTGGAGTTTGAAAATTTCACGGATGAATAATGTCTTAAAATTTTCTATGCAAGGACTTGAAATTTTCTATTTTGCAATCCAAAACCTTAATTTACTTCAGCTATTCCTTTTATAAGTTTCAATGGCCGAAAATTTTATACATGCCTAAAACCTAATCAATATTGTAGGGAGTTACCCTGGCCTTTAGGAAATGTGACCTCCAAGTAATCAGTAGTTTGTATAAAGCACGGTGAGTATGTGTAACGATCTGATATTTTCAACCATTCACATCTCCACAAGTCGGACTTGAATTGCTCAAAATATCAGATTGTTATTTTATATTTGGCAAATCTCAACATATACACTAAATAAACCAATCATAGAATCGCAGACATAGAGTAATATAATAATAACGCAGCGGAATGGATAAATAGTAGTTCATGAAGCTACTATATAACATCAGAGTTAGAAATAAAATCCAACAGAATATCTCATATACAGTGAAGTCTTCAGTACGAACAGATGACTTCCCTGACCAATCAACTGGAAAAGCTGAAAGCTGAATTGATAGTTGGATCTTTAAACATAGCTCCAAACTCTAAAGGTGAGTCTCAAATACTGTATCACTCAGTCTGACCCGAGCGTAAAGAAAAACACAAAACATTCGAGTCAGGATTAACATTCTTATATGAATAAATCCAACTCAAATGAAATATCAACTGAAATAAGAGTAACTTCAAGGATGTTTGGGATAACCATCCTCTAAGGATCCGAGGAACTATCTACAATGTAGAAATATACGTTATTAACAACCAAACATCATTTTAACACCGTGGTCATTTCAAATAATTTGTACTACAAACCAAAACGTCATTTCCGTTTCAAATATATCTATTTCCAAAATAATATATATGTATATTAAAATAGTTTATAAAGTAGAGTATTTATGATTTCCTCAAATTTCACAAATTGATTCAAATCAACTCGAATTCCAAATTCAAATTTAATTCAATTTTAATTTATCAAATTTCAATTTCAATTCAGTTTCTAAATAAACAATTTCAAATTATATTGATTTCAAATACAGGTTTGAACCATAAAATAAACCATTTGATTTCTAGTATATTCAAAGCTTTAAATATTCAGCATTTTCAAGGCTAAATTTAACAATTTCATATAGATCTTGATTTAACTTCATTAATATTTAGCCTTTGGGATATTCACTTAATTAATTCAATATCATTTAAATAACCTTAAATTATAGTTTTATTCAATATTTCCTTCAATTTATTCAACGTGAAATATTTGTTAAATTACTTAAATCAAAATCAAGTTACAAGATCATATCTTAAAATTTCAGATTCAATAATTTCAAACCGATTTAATTAAGTAAAATTCTTAATTAATACAATTTAAATCAATTTAACCTTATCTTCCTTAACTTATACAAATCATGGAAAAATCCATTTAAAAATAAAATACTTAACATATTATATTAATTAAATCAAACTTTATTAAATTAAAGTTTATTATTATTAAATCTACTTTATATTTAAAACATATTTATATAAAATATTTCAATATTAAATAAGACCATATATATATATATATATTTCCTTTTAAAACCATAGAAATTATTTTCAAAATATTTATATATGGACCACTGTGTTTGTATAATAATTTCATATCCTATGGTTAGGTGATATGGATATTTATCATTTCAATCCGTAATTTAAATATATACACACACACACATATATACACGGGTTGATATCATTTCAACCTACAATCCCAGATTCAAGTCAAATGAAAATCGCTTGGGTCTATCATTTCAACCCATAATGATTTTCTCCTATTCTAAAGTCCGTTCAGGTATGTATCATTTCAGCCCATAGTGAATTCTATACTAGCAGGGAACTTGCAGAGTGATAACAAGTATAGTTTAACATATAACAACAGGCATATATCATCAGTAACAATATAATATAAACAGCAGAATATGGTGTCATATCACCAGGTGCACAGTTATAGATAATAGCATATACAACAGTTTAAATAACTACAGCACCATATTTCAATTGTCGTTTCAATTGAAATCAAATTTAATAAATATAAGAACATTAATCGTGAGTGATTGCTCAACGTTCGATGCTAGAGAAGATAGGCAATGAAATTGAGCTATGAATTCCAAAGAAACGCTAGATGGACACGATTCGATGAAGAAAACAGGCGCGTCGGACAAAGCTGATAAATGGAAGATCAATGAGAACAAATCAGAATCAGATTTTGATATAAACTGAACATGGATATATTATTATTATATTATATATATTTAAATCAATACTCAATTTAAAAATACATATTTAAATAACCAATCTATGTAAATATTTTAATTAAAAATCAAAACACAAAAATCCAAATCTATACATATACAATACAAACATTGTAGACAATATATATTATAAAGCTTTATATATAACCACTCTCCTTTATATAGCTTGTACAAACCTTGTAATATAAACTATAACAGCAAAACTGTAAAATAGAATTTTTTTTTTCTTTTAATTTATAAAATACACTAATCATAATAAATATTGATATATATATATATATATATATAACTGCAAGTTTTTTAATGCTTTAAATATACATATACAAATGGAACTTTGGAGTAAAAACTGTAAACAACAACTTACTGCACTCATATGTATATATACTTAGTATCAATATATTTCATATTAAACCATATACAAAACAAAACAAAAACATATAATATTCTATATACACTATCATTAACTTATTATATATATATATCAGCTAATAAGATAATATATTATTATGTTCATCAATAAAGCAACACAGTCACGCAGATATACAACAACATGTATAGAATTTACTCAAACCTATAAATATAACTTAACATATATAATGTATGTTTACACATTACCTCAAATAGACATGCGACAGTGATGGGCACTGGAAAAAAAGTCAGAGGTGGTGGCGAGAAAAGATGGTGAGAAGGTGTGAAGTTCGGGTGGCAGAGCAGCAACGCAGCGGCGTGCTTGGCTCGGAGAGGGGAAGGCGGAGTCTAACGAAGGGTTGGGTTGTGATGGAGATAAAAATTTAAAAACATGCGGCTTCAGGGTGGAAAAAGAGAAGAAAAAAAATGAGAGAAGAGAGGAGAGGATCTGAAAAGAGGAAATAAATTAGAAAGGAGGAAGGAGCCTGGCGCCTGTATTAGGCAAAGGAGGGGCGACTAGTATAAAAGAGGAAGGAAGAGGACAACTTACAAATGAATAATGAATGCACGTATTAATAAATGAAACAAAACATACACTGAAGATGTGAATAAAAGTTTCAAAAGCAAAAGAATCGTAAAGCTTCCCACTGATTCATCAAAACGTTATTTAAGCAATAAATTTGATTATACAGCACGTTTCAATTTGAAAAGGCAAAGAAAAACTAACGGTCACAATTCACGGCACCGATACGACGCACCATTTTATTGTTTCCATCGTGCACTGGATCTCAAAATACATAAATTAATATACCATAGAGATCAGCATGACGAGACGATCAAAACGGTGTATAGATATTGATGGTACGATCATCCGATCAAAAGTCGATAATCGGTACCAGAAATGCTGCTATTTTGCCAGAATTAAGATAAACGGAGCAATAGAAGTCCAAACTTGGAAAAATGAAAGATCATGTCTCACTCAGAAGAGGATTTAGAAATTTTCTATAGCAAATATTCAGGTTTTGAAAAATAATTTACTATCATCAAATTCTGATTGATTTAAATTGTAATAGAATTACACAATAAAATTTACTTTCATAATTTCTAACAAAAATTTACCAGTTGCCATGTTTAAATAGATGTATTATAAATATTTAATTTTCAATTCAAAATTTTATTATTTAAAATTTCGCAAAATTCAGTTAAGTACGTTATTAAAACAATTACAAAATTTGGGTCGTTACATTCTCCCCCACTCAAAACTTTTCGTTCCCGAAAAGGAAGAAGGTAGGTAAATAGAAACAACCAGAAAAAATAGATTGAAAGACAAGGATAAACAATTTATTTAAACTATATAAATTTTCTATTAAACCACGTAGTATATAAATAAACAATATTTTACATGTTATATTGAAAAAGGAAAAGAAGGTAGATCCGGAAAACAGAATGTAGGTGAATGAATAAAGCTGAGTAGATAAGGTAGATTCAAAAGAATAGCATCGGGCATGAATAATTAATTTAGAAACATAAGAATTTCAATTTCAAATATTAATACAAAATTTCTTTGTTGAAAATACTTCTGTAACAAAATACCTTTAAAATAAAATACTTTTATAACAAAACACTTTTATATCGAAACAAATTTTCCTTTCGAAAATACTTTTATAACTCGATGTCTTAACAGGTTAATCCTCGTGCTTGCAGACTCTGGCCGTAACGACCCGTAAATTTTGATAATTAAATCTGTCAATTTAATAAGATTTTGGTAATTAAATCTGGAATAAATAAAAAGTTGACATTTGTTAATGAATTAATAATGGGAATGAGATGTAATGATGTTAGTTTTAATATAATAATAGGTTGAATAAAAAGAATGGAAAATCAGAATTTTTTTTCAATTTATTGGAATTTAAATTTAATATAATTGGATTAGTTGCAATTAAATAAAATTTAATATTTAATTATTACGTTAATTGAAATCAAGATGGAATTTGGGAATAAAATGCAATAGATCATGTACCCAATGTTAGTTTCATCCATTTGACCATAATGAATTGAATAATAAGAACGAAAAGTAAATTCAGTGGAATTATTGAAAATTTAATTTATAATTTCTGAATTTAATGAAATTGAAATTTAGCGCTGAAATTGATGATTGAATCAACATTAAAGTGACATCCAATTTTTCTTAATTAGTGTAAATGATTAAGAAATTTAAAAATGATAAAAATTGTCAAGTGTAGAATTGTAATTGAAAATTTGATTTAATTAATTAATTATTAATTTATTTAATTAATGTAAAAATATCCAATTTTGGCCGCTGACTCAGATTTCGACGAAACTAGTTTCATTGGATCCGTAACGGTGAATTATTATAGGATTTCCAATTGTGTAGCAATCGAACTTGTTGTTTTATCGTACGGACTCGAAACGCCTTGAAATCAATTTAATTGAAATCAGTCGAAATCAATTTGAAACAACTTGATTTTAGCATAACTTCTTCATACGATGGAATTTGGACTTGAAACCTGTCCACTGCGTTTAAAATATCGAAAACATATATTTTGATATATGGGTTGACCCACTTTCGTTCCGGAGTCAGAACGGGCTTTTCGGGCCATTTATCGTTCAATGGTCCAAACCAATTGTATCAGTTCCTCTATTTTCAGCCCTACCTATATATATCCTGTTATAAACCCTAGCAGAATTTCTATTTCTCATTTCTATACGTATAGAAATTTTTGTTGCTCCTCTTTCCAATGGCTGTAAACCCTAAAACTCCTTAGTTCAATTCCAATTCAAATTTCAACTTCAAAATTTCAAACTCCACAAATAATGTCGAATTATATATCGATTTGAAGCTCACGACGAGCGCAAGTCAAATATATAATTCTTTTTCTGATCTGAGTCTCTGTGTGGCCAGAACCGGGTGAAACATTCTCGACCATTCATCGCTTTTCGATGAACTAGCCGGATCGTCGAATTATTGATGCAGTATCATAGAGAGGACATAGAGGAGCTCATTCGTGTTGGTGGCATGACGAATTAATGGCCAGATCACCAAATTTAATTCGATTAGGGTTAGAGGAAGGCGGCGGCTGCTTGTAATGGTGGCGTCGAACGGCGATCGCGACTAGCTCGTGGGGCACGGCTGGGTCTGAGGAGCATGGCGGTAGGCTTGGTGGAGGCTCTCGTGGCCTAGAGCGTTGGCGATCAACGGTCAAAGCTTCGGCCAATGGTGGAGTTTTAGGTTCGATTATTAGATGCTTGCTCGATTTTTGGGACTGGGTGCTGAGAGATGATTACGTAGCGGTAACGTGTTACTTAATTTTTATTTAAAGTATAATTTTAATCGTATAACTTCTAACGAATATAATTTCCACATACGAGGTCTGATTCTTGCGCGGTTTGTTTTGCCGGAATCGTATCGAAATTCCAAACATTTCAACACTGGTTTGGACGGATTCGGAGACTGTTAAAATTTTAAGTTTAAATTGGACTTAAATTCAATTTAAATTCTAAAGGTGAGTGTTTTAACCCAATCACAACTTCTAAAATTTCTTATGTTTGTTAAATTGATTTATGATGTGATTGGAAATTTATTTATGACTGTTTGGCATATTTTTAATCATCATCCTAGTTAAATTGAATTTATTGGAATTAAATTTTTATTTAATTTATTATTGCATATAAACTGCCAGTTAAATAGTTATTTAATTTATTATTGAATATAAACTGTCGGTAAATGCATGTTATTTATTATCTGTTCTATATATAATATTATGGATTGAATGATTGTGATAAATGTTTGATGATTGATATTAGATGAATGGATGTTGTATTTTATACTGTTGTAAAATGCAAGTTGTTATAGATTTTATTTCGTTTGGGATTGCGGTTTGAAATAATATATAACCGTATTTATGTTTTAAATTACGGATTGAAATGATAAATATCCATATCACTTGACCATAGGATAAAAAAATTATACAGACACCGCGGTCTATATATAAAAATATTTTGAAATGATTTCTATGGTTGTAAATAAATATATGGGTTATATAAATATTGATTTTAAATGTTATATAAACACTATTTTATTATTGATTTTTAGCTATGGATAAATTTGTTTTGAAATATAAAATAAGTTAATAATAAGTTTGATTTTATTTAAAATGTAATAAGGTTAAGTATTTAATTATATTTTAATATAGAATTTATAATGATTTCAATAAATTAAGGTTGAAAGATAAATTGGAAATTAATATGAAATTGTTTTTAATTGAGAATTTTATTTAATAAAAATCGATTTGGGATTCATTGAATTTGAAGATTTTAAAGAATATGATTTCTAACTTGATTTTTGTCTAAGGTTATATAAATGAATATATCAAGTTTGAATAAAGTGAGGGAAATATTCGGTTATTTGAAATCGGAGTTTATTTGAATGATATGTGAATTATTAAGTAAATATTTCAAAACTAAATAGTAGTAAACTGAATTTGATATATATGAAGTTGACAGTTTTAGTTTTGAAATGTTAAATATTGAAAGCTTCGAAATCTATTGAAATTGTTTATTTGAAGGTTCGAATCTATATTTGAAATCGATATAAATTGAAATGGTTATTGAAAACTGAAAGTGAGTTGAAAGTTATGAATTGAGATTTAATTTAAAGTATATAAAATTGTGAAGTTGAGGAAGTTATTTTACTTTACAAAGTAATTTTGAAATTAAACTATTTTATTTTATATACTGTTTGAATATCTAAACCGTTTAAGTGGTGGAAGTTATGGTTTAGAATCTATGAATTTCAAAGTATTTTGTTTTGAAAGGTTATATTTCAAGTATTTGGTTTCGAAAAATTATAACTTTGAAAGTGTTATGGTTTTAGAAAAGGATATATTTGAAATGAAAATGATATCGTATTGATTTGGTTTTGAAAGGGCAATGATATTTGGTTTTAAAGAATAAACTATTTTGAAAATGACCGCGGTGATATAATAACGTTTGGTTTTCAAAGAGACCAGGATCGGAAGTTGTCATACTCTATGCCAACTCCGAAAACCACTTTAACAACCGTGTACGTGGTGGAGATTCCAGAATGAAGTAGGATGGTGGCGGCATTTCCTTTGAGGTAAATACGTTGACCCGACTTCCGTGAGTTGGCATAAGGTGGCTAAAACAGGAGTGATCGACGGGCTAAGAAGGTGGCACCTTTTATCGGATACACTCCTTCATTACCATTCTATTACTCTGTGATTGATTTGGACCTTTTTGATTTTGGGGGTGCGGCTCGAGGTGCGCGGTAGTAGCTGCTATGTGTTACTATCGGTCCGTAAGCGTAATTGGTATATCTACCCTGGCATTGCCTAGCTGTGCCATGTCACCTACCCTAGCACGCCTTGTACGAGTTTGGTTTTCACCCGTAGCCCGTGGAGTATTTAGGGTAGTCTCCCGATCTAGAGATACGCTGATACTAGATGGAATACTGGGACTATTACGTGGTAAGGGCTATATGGGTAACCCCTTAACACTATTTAAAAGTAAGTTTATTTTACTATTAGACATTATTATAATAGCGAAATATTACTACATAGCAAATAGTTGAACGGATCCTTAGGAGATGTGAATCCCAAGCATCTCTTAAGTTACTGCACTCACGTTGACACTGGATAGGAGATGTCAAATCCAGTAAACATCTCTGATGCCGTTCCACTCATATTATTTACCGTTGATTTAAATTAAGATCTTTTAGTTCTGACTCGAGTGTTTTGTCTTTTCAATTCGCTCGGGTCAGTCTGAGCATTACAGGATTTGAAGACCTTATTTCTGAAGGACGAAGACGAAGATTGTATTATTACTATTAATTACTACATTGTTCCGCTGCATTATTTTATCATTCTCTGGTATGTGTAACTCTGATATGTATTGTATGAGTATAATCAAACATTTTGTAAACAACTCCATGAACTGTTTATTTGATTATTATATTTTATCGTTCCGCTGCAAGATTCTATTTTGTTTTTTTCTTTCTCTGCTTTTTCTTATTTACCTCATAACAATCCGCCCTTCTGTATGGTTTACGTCTGATGTGTGTGGTTTATCGTCGATTTATAGCATACAAAAAGGTTGGATGTTACATTGGCCATGCATTGATCAGACGCAAAGCTAGAATTCTTCAAGTGCTTAGTAAACCTGTTTCAACACCCAGTGAAAATACTTAAAAAATCATCAAAAACCGATATGGAAAGTATAATCCAACAAATCACCTGGATCGCAGATACACGATGGTTACGCCTGAATCCCCCAGGAAATATCTGTACCTTTAAGCGATCACTGCCTTGCGAATTTTTCCATGATAACCAAAACTGTGGACCACAGGATACATAACAATGGTTACGCTTGGATCCCCCAGGAAACATCCGTACCTTTAAGCGATCATTGCCTTGCGAATTTCGCCATGATAACCAAAACTGTGGACCGTAGGATACATAACAATGGTTATGCCTGGATCCTCCAGGAAACATCCGTACCCGTTAAGCAATCTCTGCCTTGCGGATTACGCCACCACAACATAACTGTAGACCGCAGGATACATAACAATGGTTACGCCTGGATACTCCAGAAAACATTCATACCCTTTAAACAATCTCTGCCTTGCGGATTACATTACCCAAAAAAACGACCGTGGATTATGCCATGGTAGGACACTCGAGTATCACATCCGGAAAACCAACATCGGAGAGAATAATATCGATAGAATGAATCCACAATGTGGCCACAAAGAGGATATCAAGCAGAAGGCACTTTTCATATCTTTACTTCGAAAATATGTATCATATATTACCTTTTTAAATCACTTTCAAATATCATACTTATATAAATTCCATTATATATAAGATTTCGTTTTCAAACGAATACTTTCCAAAATCAATAGTATGTCAAATCACACTTATGTAGACTTCGATTATGTAAGATTTCGCTTTTCAAATTAAGTACCTTTCCAATCAGTAGTTTTCGAATCAACTTCATACTTATACAAATCAATTTTATATAAGTTCGTAACACCCAAATCAAAGTATTTAGTAAAATAAGGTTCTCAATTTCAATTCGTTTCAATATCAGTTCAGTTTCAAAATCATATACGATTTCACCATTTATTTCTTCCAAATTAAATACCTTCAGTTTCAAAGTTTCCAAATAATAGGTTTAGAAAATAATCTTAGTTTCCAGATAGGTCAAACAAATTCATTTCCAAATCATCATCTAAATATTGGGTTTTAAATTCTAGTCTATTTTTGAAACCAAAATATTTTTCTCAAAATCAATTATACCCAAAAATGATTACCAAGTTTTATAACCGTCCCTTTAAAGCCTTTAAACTATTTATTTCTATTTGAAAGATCCAATTTACCTTTTGAAAATTATTATTTAAAACTAAATTTTCATTCCAAATATTTCATATTAGTATAATTCAAAATAGTCTTATTCATGTACTTAACCAAACAGTTTCAACTTGTTAAATCATATTACTTCATACTTGAACGTACCAAACTAAACTCACACACTTTATCAAATAATTTATACCTTTTGAAATTACTTAGCTTTGAAAATTAAACCTTGATTTGGAAGCGTTCGAACATTCAAAATAGTCGGAAAAATCAAATTTCAAATCCAAGAGTTGGAAATCAGCAATAAATCGATTTCAATAGATAGGGTTAAATCCGAAACTCGAGGACTGAACACCGGGCTCACTTCAAATCGTTTCAAATATATATACATATATCCTTCGAATATCAAATCATACTTCGGAATTTGAAGTAAAAATTGGTTTCATAAAATCACTCGCATAGCAAAACTACTAAAGTGGCCTCTCCCCCACTCTGAAACTCGAAAATCAATGTCGATGATGCGTTCACTCATCACCGAAATTATTTTCCAGCAACATAAATGAATTCTGGACTTCTATCTTTTTGAAAATTTCTTTGAAATTTCTTCGAAATCATTGAAACTCATTTGAAGTCATTTGAAACATTTCATATTCGGAAAATACTTTTAAATCGTATTATTATATAATTTCAAAATTTTAAAACCAATTTCAAAATATCGGAATTCAACTCCTCGAATTTCCAATTTTGAAATCCTTCGGTTATAAATCATTTTTAGATAAATCAAATTTCTTATAAAATTTTCAAAAATTCAAATCCTTTCGAAACTTCAAATTCCTATTTTTAAAAGGTATGTAATCCTTATCGAAAACATTCTCACCTTTATATAGAATATAATCATTCTATCAAAATAATAATTTCGATATATAAAACAATTTCTAAAATACAACCAAACCTGATTTTTCAAAGGATGATTCTAGAATGAATCATGAAACGAGATAAAGATCGAAGTCAAATTCAAAAGGGATCCTACTCAATGAGAATCCTAACGGAGATTTTGAGGTATGTTAATCTATATCAATTCAAAGGAATTTCTTTCATTAGTGGAAAATCACAAATTCTCATCAAGCGAAATGCTAAAGCATAATTATATATCCTAAGTTTGACACATCGACTTCTACTGGGAAAAGGATATGATAGAGTTCACTTAACACAACCTAACATAAACTACTGATAACAAACAGATTCGATTGATCCTTACTTCTACACGAACAATGCATCGGTATTAATTCTGCCTGGTGGTGCTTCAACGGGTCCGGTACACTCCACATTAAGGTGCCCCTAACTATTACATTTCTTGCATGATTACACTACCCTTCCATCTTCCCTAATTAACTTTGGAAAGGCAGCAGCTCGAGCAGGACGCAACACAGCTTGCCTTCCGCGTTGTCTCTCAGAACAATCTCTGGCTATACGTCCAGTCTGCCTACAGTGGTAGCAAATGGTTGACTGGTCGATTGATGTAGTGAGTGCCGATTTCACCTTCTTCGCCTTCAGGCAACGACTTGGGAAGTGTCCCTTCTCACGACACTTAAAACAGAAAATCTCGGATCAAAAGCGCTTGTCCTCCTTCTTTTTCCTTTATCTCTCTTTCTGCACATGGCTGCAAAATGTCCCTTTTCCTAGCACCGATAACAAATGACATGGTCATAAGGACTAGGTTCTGCCCTTTCTCTCCACAACCTCTCTCACTCCTCGATTGCTTCCTAATGTTCCTTACGGGCCAGTGCTCTTCGTGCTCGACGGGCTGCTTTCTGCTCTTTCGATTTTGCCATATACAAAATAGTTTCCTATCATTTAATGAGTCCAAAATCAAACAAGGTAGAAGTTCACAATTTAAGGAGAAACTTAATCAAAGGGAGTTTCAAAACAAAGGGAAAGGACTCGAACGAAGATGAGATAATTAAAATTCAAAATAGAAGATGATATAGTTATATAAGAATATAAATAGGGAGAGGCAAGAACGAATTTCAGAACGAAGATAGAGATTTCAAATTAGAGTAACTCTAACAAATTAGAATTCTAATTCAAAGATAGGCTCGAACGAAAGTGATTCCGCAAATAAATTTACTATACATGCAAAATTTTCCTGGAGCCAAAGCTCTGATACCAACTTTAACGACCCAATATTTTCAATCATTTGCATCCGCACAAGTCGGACTTAAATTTCTCAAAATATCAGATTGTTATTTTATATTTGGCAAATCTCAGCATATACGGTAAATAAATCAATCATAGAATCACAGACACAGAGTAATATAATAATAACGCAACGGAATGGATAAATAGTAGTTCATGAAGCTACTATATAACATTAGATTTAGAAATAAAATACAACAGAATATCTCAAATACAGTGAAGTCTTCAGTACGTACAGATGACTTCTCCGAACCAATCAACTTGAAAAGCTGAAAGTTGAATTGATAGTTGGATCTCCAAACGAAGCTCTAAGATCCAAAGGTGAGTCTCAAATGCTATATCACTCAGTCTAACTCGAGCGTAAAGCAAAAAACAAAACATCTGAGTTAGGATTAACATCCTTATATCAATAAATCCAACTCAAGTGAAATATCAAATGAAATACCAGTAACTTAAAGAATGTTTGGGATAACCATCCTCTAAGGAACCGAGGAACTATCTACAATGTAGAAATATACGCAATTTATGCCCAAACATCATTTTAACACTGTGGTCATTTCAAATAATTTGTACTACAAAACCAAAACGTCATTTCCATTTCAAATATATCTATTTCCAAAATAATATATGTATATTAAAATAGTTTATAAAGTAAAGTATTTACGATTTCCTCAAATTTCACAAATAGATTCAAATCAACTCGAATTCCAAATTCAAATTTAATTCAATTTCAATTTATCAAATTTCAATTTCAATTCAGTTTCTAAATAAACAATTTCAAATTATATTGATTTCAAATACAGGTTCGAACCACAAAATAAACCATTTGAATTCCAATATATTCAAAGCTTTAAATATTCAGCATTTTCAAGGCTAAATTTAACAGTTTCATATCGATCTTGATTTGACTTCATTATTATTTCGTCTTTGGCATATTCACTTAATTAATTCAATATCATTTAAATAACCTTAAATTATAGTTTTTATTCAATATTTCCTTCAATTTATTCAACGTGAAATATTTGTTAAATTACTTAAATCAAAATCAAGTTACAAGATCATATCTTAAAATTTCAAATTCAATAGTTTCAAACCGATTTAATTAAGTAAAATTCTTTATTAATACAATTTAAATCAATTCAACCCTATCTTCCTTAACTTATACAAATCATTGAAAAATCCATTTAAAAATAAAATACTTAACATATTATATTAATTAAATCAGACTTTATTAAATTAAAGTTTGATATTATTAAATCTACTTTATATTTAAAAGATATTTATATAAAATATTTCAATATCAAATAAGACCATATATATTTCCTTTCAAAACCTTAGAAATTATTTTCAAAATATTTATATATGGACTACGGTGTCTGTATAATAATTTCCTATCCAATGGTCAGGTGATATAGATATTTATCATTTCAATCCGTAATTTAAATACATACATACATACATACATATATATATATATGTATATATCATTTCAATCCGCAATCCCAAATTCAAGTCAAATGAAAATCGCTTGGGTCTATCATTTCAACACATAACGATTTTCTCCTATTCTAAAGTCCGTTCGGGTATGTATCATTTCAGCTCATAGTGAATTCTATACTAGCAGGGAACTTGCAGAGGATAACATGTATGATTTAACATATAACAATAGGCATGTATCATCAGTAAACAACATGATAAGGTGTCATATCCCACAGGTGCACAGTTACAGATTATAGCATATATAACAATTTAAATAACAACAGCAGCATATTTCAATTGTGTTTTCAACTGAAATCAAATTTAATAAATATAAGAACATTAATCGTGAGTGATTGCTCACCTTCCGAGGCTAAAGAAGATAGACAATGAAATTGAGCTACGAATTCCAAAGAAATGCTAGATGGACACGATTCGATGAAGAAAACAAGCACGACGGACAAAGCTAATAAATGGAAGATCGATGAGAACAAATCAAAATCAGATTTTGATATAAACTGAAAATGGATATATTATTATTGTATTACATATATTCAAATCAATACTCAATTTAAAAATACATATTTAAATAACCAATCTATATGAATATTTTAATTAAAAATCAAAACACAAAAATCCAAATATATATATATATATATACAATACAAACATTATACACAATATATATTATACAGCTTTATATATAACCACTCTCCTTTATATAGCTTGTACAAACCTTGTAATATAAACTATGACAACAAAACTATAAAATAGATTTTTTGCTCTTAATTTATAAAATACACCAATCATAATAAATACTGATATATATATAACTACAAAAAATTTAATGTTTTAAATATACATATACAAATGGAACTTTGGAGTAAAAACCGTATATGTATATATACTTAGTATCAATATATTTCATATTAAACCATATACAAAACAAAACAGAAACATATAATACTCTATATATACTATCATTAACTTATTATATATATCAGCTAATAAGATAATATATTATTATGTTCATTAATAAAGCAACACGGTCACGCAGATATACAAAAACATGTATAGAATTTACACGAACCTCTAAATATAACTTAACATATACAATGCATGTTTACACATTACCTCAAATAGACATGCGGTAGTGAGGGGAGGAAGAGAAGAAGAGGCGCTGGAAAAAAAGTCAGAGGCGGTGGCGAGAAAAGATGGTGAGGAGGCGTGAAGTTCGGGTGGCAGAGCAGCAACGTGGCGGCGTGCTCGGCTCGGAGAGGGGCAGGCGGAGTCTGACGTAGGGTTGGGTTGTAATGGAGATAAAAATTTAAAGACTTGCGGCTTCAGGGTGGAAAAAAGAAAAAAATAATGAGAGAAGAGAGGAAACAAATTAGAAAGGAGGAAGATGCCTAGCGCCTGTATTAGGCAAAGGAGGGGCGGCTAGTATAAAAGAGGAAGGAAGAGGACAGCTCACAAATGAATAATGAAAGCACGTATTAATAAATGAAAAAAACCGTACACGGAAACTGTGAATAAAAATTCAAAAGAAAAAGAAACGTAAAGCTGCCAATTGATTCATCAAAATGTTATTTAAGCAATGAATTTGATTTGACAGCACATTTCAATTTGAAAAGGCAAAGGAAAACCAATGGTCACAATTTACGGCACCGATACGACACACCGTTTTATTGTTTCCATCGCGCACTGTACCTCAAAATACAGAAATGAATATAACGTAGAGATCAGCACGACGAGATGATCAAAACGGTGTACTGGTATTGATGGTATGATCATCCGATCAAAAGTCGATAATCGGTAACAGAAATGCTGCTATATTACCAAAATTAAGATAAACGGAGTAATAGAAGTCCAAATTTGAAAAAAACAAAAGTTGACGTCTCATTCAGAAGAGGATTTAGAAATTTTCTATAGAAAAATATTCAGGTTTTGAAAAAAATTTACTATCATCAAATTCTGACTAGTTTAAATTAAAATAGAATTACACAATAAAATTTACTTTCATAATTTCTGACGAAAATTTACCAGTTGACATTTTTAAATAGACGTATTACAAATATTAAATTTTCAATTCAAAATTTTATCATTTAAAATTTCATAAAATTTAGTTAAATACGTTATTAAAACAATTAAAAATTTTGGGTCGTTACAGTATGCATACTAGTGTGTACACTTATCAACTGTAGGTGTTAATAAAATATATACATATACACAAAACTATCTCTGTTTTATGAAGATAGAGTTTTTCAGCATCATCTTAGCACCACTTAACTTAGAAGATTAAGAATGTTATCGCCTTTACTTCAAATCAACCACTCTTTTAAACATCGTTACAACTAGGATATGCTTTAATTATCACCCATGAACTTTTCTATATACTAGTTAAACCATCGTTACTTCTAATCAAACTTTATTTCTATTTTTGTTAAGGCAAATAAATTATTAGAAATTTCAATTTACTAACCAAAAAACTATATTATCCTATAGTGTTTCTTCAAAAATAAATCAAAATGCTAAAAAGAAAATTTATTTTATGATATTTTTCTTTTTGTTTTGTTTTTTATATTTTGAGTTTTGAAAGAAAATGCAAAAAAATAAACCATGAAAAATCACAAATGAACATGAGACTCCCCACACACTTGATTGTGACCATGTCCCCACAATCAGTGCATGATACAATGAGTGTAATGGGGAAAATAAGTATATATTTACAAAAGAGAGTGCTAATATTTATTACTAGACGTAGTATAGCTCATGAAGAATCATAAGCTCCTCTTTTTGATCATACAGCAATTTAAAGTAAGGTTTCAAATGATGACCATTGACTTTGAACATTGTTCCATCCCTAAGGTTTTCTATTTCTATGGCACTGTGTGAAAAAACAATTCATACAATGTATGGTTCGATCCATCTTTATTTTATTTTACTAGGGAATAAATGGAGTTAAGAGTCGTACAAAAGAACTTTTTTAGTTTGGTGAAAACATTTTTCTTAGGATTGACTTGTCATGAAATTTTTTTGTTCTTTCTTTGTAAATTTTCTCGTTTTCATACGCGTCATTCCTAATCTCTTATAATTCGTTAATTTGCAATTTTCTATCTTCGCCAGCTTTTAAAGATCAAAGTTTAAGTTCTTCATTGCCCACAACGCTTTGTGTTCAATTTCAACTGGTAAATGGCAACTTTCCATTAAATCAAACGAAATGGGGACATCCCAAGGTTAGTTTTAAAAGCGATACGGTAACCCAAAGCGCATCCGTTAATTATTAGACTGATCTTTACGATTTTTATTAATGGTTTTCTCCCAAATTAGTTTAATTTGGCAATTCGAAACTTCAACTTGGCTACAAGTTTGAGGATGGCACAGAGTGGATAACTTGTGGGTTATCAAGTATTTCTTTATAAAAGTTTAAAATGAATGATCACAAAAATGGGTTCCATTATCGCTTATTATTGTGCGAGGTGTTCCAAACTAGAAAAGATGTTTTTTTTATGAATTTCACAACAACTTTATGGTCATTTATTTTACAAGGAATGTCTGCAACCCATTTCGGGACGTAATCAACGACAAGAAAAATGTATAAATTTTCAAAAGATTTGGAAATGGTCCCATAAAGTCAATAACCCAACGTCAAAGATTTCAATCGTAAGAATGGGGTTCAAAAGCATCATGTTTCATTGAGAGATTCTTCCTAACATTTGACAGTGATCGCAAGTTTTAAAAATTCAAATGAGTCTTTGAAAGAGTATGGCTGCAAAAATAACATTGAAGCATCTTTTCCGCTGTTTTCCTTGGACCGAAGTGACCACCTCAAGCTTGGTCATGATAAAACGAAAGAACACTCTAGATTTCACAATCTAGAATGCAACATCGAATGATTTGGTCAGAACAGTATCTAAACAAGTATGGATCATCCCTATAGAAGTACTTGACTTGGGAAAGAAATTTATATTTATCTTGTTTTGACCAAAATGAAGGAATTTTCTTGTGGATCATCCCAATAGAAGTACTTGATTTGGAAAAGAAATTTATATTTATCTTGTTTCGACCAAAATGAAGGAATTTTCTCAAAGACTAGATAGTTCACTACGCCAGCATACTATGGTTCGATAGAAACCAAAAGGAGTTGTTCATCGGGAAAGTTCTTGTTGATCGGTAAAGAGGATGGTGCGTTTTTGGAAGACAAGACAAATGAACAACAATGACGTTGTCGGATCCTTTTTTGTCTTTTATCGTAAGGTCAAAATTTTGAAGTAAAAGGATCTAACGAATCAAACGAGACTTGGCATTCTTTTTAACGAAAAGGTACCTAAGAGTGGAATGGTTAGTGTAAACTGTTGGAACTGGACTAGCCCTCAACGGAAGTTATGGGTGAATTTCAATTTTTTTTTAACCCTATTGGATCTTTATTGAGCCTATGATGTCTATCTAAATTAGAACATTTTTAAATTTCATTTAAATAAAATCATTTATTTAATTTAAATTCAAATATATTAAGATACGAAATTAATTTTATTTGATTTAATTTATATATATACATGTATCATATACATATGTGTGTGCATGTGTAACATAATAATCCATGAAGGGTATAACATGTCTGTATATAGTTGTTGGGATTTACATCACAATGGACACATTAACTCATTTCGTATGTATTGTATGTTGTCTAAATATGTGCATAAATTTATAATGCAAAATATATTTATATAAATACGTATATATATATATTTAAAATATATTTTATTACTAAAAGTCTCAAAATTAACTATATATAAAATTTGAAACATTTTTATAAATATATATACATAATTAAACATATACAATTATACATACATATATACAATAATTAAAATTATATATATAAATATATATATAAGGTTAAATAAAATGTATATATACGAATAATTAATTGCATTCAAATACTTAAAATATAAATATATATATTTTAAAATTATTTCTAGATCGAAATTAGCATAACGAATATAAAATAATAATTTATAATTTTATCATTAATATATATGTATATATAATAAATAGTTTTGAACATAATAATTAAAAATATTAGTAATAAGTATTAAAAAAAATTAAATTTTAAAATTTATGAAAATTTAGGATCATAAAAAACAGGTTCAAAAATTATTTCATGATTTTTTTTAATAAAATATTGTTTTTAAGAGATAAAAGAAATGTTCAACCAAAGTAATTTAATTACTAAAAATATTAAATTTTAACAAAAAAAATTGAAAATTTTTCTATAGGTTACTGCGTAGATGTAGTAATTTAAAAAAAAATATAATCGAATTTTCGATGCAATAATTACTTCAGATATAATAAAAAATTCAAATAATCAATAAAACATAATTTAAAATTATTTATATATATAAATTTTTTTTTTCGAATTTGATAATTCATATTATGTATAAATAGATGTAAGGAAAAATTCTAATCTATTTATACATTATAAATATACATATATGTAATTATATGTTTAAAATATACATTAATCTATATTTAAATTAATATATAAATATTCATAAAATAATTAATAATGACAAAATTTAACTTTTGCAGCAAACTAGATTTTTTTTATACATAAATTATAACACATAATAATATAACCATGCACGTAACCAAACTAATTTGTGACAACTGCATATATACCTACAAAAATCTCACCTACTTAGATATGCAACATTAATATATATATATATATATATATATGTATATATTTGGGATTAATCGATATTAAATCATAAAATATTATATAATTACTATAATATATAAATAAAATACCAATTGATGATGTCTTTGTGTCCACTTGAATCAATGAATTCCTTTCTCTAGTTATGCTCGATCTGTTAGATTGCAAGTTTGGAATCGTTGACCTTTACTATCAAATAGTGCTTTTACTTACCTTGAATTAATTTGAGATTTTTAAACTAATATGGGGATTAATTTTGGCCAGCAAACTTGATAATTATGGCAGCCAAAAGTTGTATTTGATTAAGGGTTTAGAGATCTATATATATAGCCTTGTACAAGAGAGATATTAGGACAATCTCTTTACCTATTCTCTCTTAATCTTAGCCATCCATCTCTAGGTCTAATCTTAAGTTTTAGCTGCCTCTAATAACTTGTCAAAACCAAAATTTGAAGCCCTAATGATGGGCTTTAAACCCATTTAAGCCCAAAGTAAAATGTTATGCAATTAAATCTAATTTAATCGCTTATCGATATCGTATATCGGTCGATATATTTATAATGTTATAAATATATAACAATTTTTATTCCCAAACCATATTCCAATTTTATAATTAATATTTCATAAATATTAATTAATTTAATTTATTTATAACAATTATAAACTAGATAAATCGTTCGGTCTTAAGGGAATTCATCATTTCGGCTGTGTAACTCTTGGGTGTAAATTTGGTTAGCCATTAACATCGAATTATTCTAATGTTAACGTTCACACGTCACTTAGCAGGTGGTGTAACATTATGCCTAAATTTATCGCTTACTTATTTTCGGTAAAATCCAATTTTAGTTTAATAAGCATTACCCGACTGTGACATTTGTTCACACCAATTCTCTTCATCAAAACTATATCACTTTGGACTTATGGAATTTGGTAATGGTAAAAATTACAGCCTCACCCACATTCAAATTTATAGTGCAAATACAAAGTCCTTGGTTTAATAATAACTATTATTATTAACCAAAATGCTCTGGCCAGAGACTTTGTCATTAACTTGACATGAGTTGACTGTGATACTAACTGCATATAACTAAGGAGACGAATCCTCTTTTGAATAGTGCTTCACTTCCAATACTTTCACTCGACCCAACTATAGTCACTCGATGGACGCCATGCCATGGTTTGGCTATAACCAAAGCAGAGCTTTCATATTGAAGATACACAGTATTCTCAAGTCGAGAGAACTGTATAAATCAGTCATGTCAATATTTTCTGTTTGACTTTAACCATATTAACCAACAGAAAACTATCAAGTGAGTCAATCCATAGTAATCCAATAACTATTAGTACGTAACACCTAGGTGCCCCTAGCGATCATGAGTAATACATTGCCCATCATTTGGAGAGCATTACGTACTCCACACTTAATGGATACATCGATATCTAGTCTCGATGCATCTTGACTAGGAATATTTAAATGGTATATTTGTTTCGTTATGATAAATTACTCATGGTTACAACACTTTATAACTACTGTCACAAAATATACCATTGATGGATTTTTCTATTAAATATACTTTTAGTTAAGTTAATTAATTAATATAATCATATTATATCAAGTATATAATAGGAAGAAAATACCTTTTATTTCGAACAGGATTGGTGAACGAGTTAGATATATGTAATAAATTACATAATTGCTCCTAGGGCATACCCCAAACTCTATCATAAACACTAATGTGTGAGCCAATCAAATAAGGTTGGATTTTTTCAAGCGTAAAGAATACCACTAGAAGCTCTTTTTCAACGGTTGTGTAATTGAGTTAAGCATCATTTAAAGAAGTACTAGAACAGTAGATAACATGATGAATTTTGTTGATGCTTTGTCTTAAAACTACACCAAACGTGAAGTTTGAAGCGTCACGCATTATTTCAAATAGAAGATCCCAATTTGGTGAGCAAATTACCGAAGCAGAAACAAGTTTGTTTTTAAGACGTTTGAAAGAAGAGACACAATCAGTGTTAAAATAGAAAGAAAGTCTTTTCCAAGAAGAGTCGTAAGAGGTCGAGCAATTTACTAATGTTTTTCACAAAGCGTCGATAGAAACTAGCGTGTCTAAGGAATGAACGAATGTCCTTAACAGATATGGGAATTGGTAGATTCGTAATTACATCAATTTTTTCTTTATCTACCTCAATGCCTTTGTTTGAAATAACATCAATTTTTTCTTTATCTACCTCAATGCCTTTGTTAAGAGTTTATCCATCATTTTAGAACCAACTCAAGATGGTATAAGTACTTGGAAAAAGAGTTTCCAAAGATGAAAAAATCGTCCATAAACACTTTAAGAAAATCTTCGATCATATCAGAAAAGATGCTAACAATGCATCTAGGAAATGTAACAGGAGCATTGCAAATGCCAAATGGCATCCGTCGATATACAAAAGTACCCAAGGGACACATGAAAGTCGTTTTCTCTTGATCTTCAGTCTTGATCTTCAGAAGCGATTGGAATTTGATTATAGCCGGAATAACCATCAAGAAAGCAAATAAATTAGTGGTCGGCTAAAATTTCAAGCATTTGGTTGATGAAAGGAAGAGGGAAGTGATCTTTACGTATTGCAGCATTTAATTTTTGATAATCAATGAAAACACGCTAACCCATTTGAGTATGAGTTGGAATAAGTTCGTTTGGATCGTTCTTAATAACGGTAAGTCCATGTTTTTAGGCATGACATGAATTGGGCTAACCCATGAACTATCAGAGGTTGGGTATATGATTACGTTATCGAGAAGCTCAAGAATTTCATCATGAATGACATCATTTATTTTTAGGTTAAGCCTTCGTCGCACATCACAAACAGGCTTGGCATCGGCAATTAAATGGAGACGACGTTGAACAAGAGCGGGACTAATTCCCTTTATATCGGCGATCACCATCCAATTGCTTCTTTGTTTTTCAACAGAATTGAAAGTAATGAAGCTTCTTGATCAAGAGAGAAGGTTGCAGAAATTATGATGGGAAACATTTCACTGTCACCTAAGTATGCGTACTGAAGGTGATCAAGGGCTTTGAGGTCTAACCTCGGGGGTTGCTCGATCAACGAATTTGGTTGAAGTTCTGATTTAATGATAAGAGTTTCAAATGGAAGAACAATTTCAATTTCTTTAGGCTCATCTTGAAACACTTTTTTGTATTTGGTTTCGTGTTCGCGATTTAAATCAACCGTTTCATTATCAAAATTTTCTTGAATGAAGCTAGCTTCCTACCATTTGGTCACATGGTTCATTCGGTTGATTTTAAAGATTGAAAATGTTAATGTAACGACCCGTATTTCACGTGTCGATATAGTGTAGAATTTACAGGTCGTTAGAGTTGTTTATGTTGTCTCTAGCCTGAGTCATTTAGGAAGTTAACTCTTGTGCTTAGTGATGAGTCGTGCACGAGTTATTGAGTTAAGGTAGTGAACGACTCATGTATGAGTCGTGAACGACTTAAGGTTTTGACCGACCTAAGGAGTTAGGTCGTTTGGATGTTAGGTCGTTGAAAGTGTTAAGCGACCTAATGTGTTAACGGGTTAGTTGTTAGGTCGTGAGTAGGGGTAAGCGACTTAAGGGTTAGTAAGTCATACGACCTAACGAGTTAATGAGTTACACGACCTAACGAGTTATCGAGTTAAGCGACTTAAGGATGTTAGGTTGAGTTAGCAAGATTAAGAGATAGGTCGTGAACGACCTATAGGGGATAACGACCCAAGTTAGGTCGTTGAGCGACTTAAAGGATAGTGTGTTGAGTCGCTAGGTGAGTTAGGTCGTATCTCGTAGCTCGTTCACGAGTTAGCAGTGTTTGTTAGGTCACTGGGTGGATAAGTCGTAACTCGTATACGAATTAAGGCTTAGGGCTCGTGTGTGTTGAGTCGTTTGATGTTAGGTCGAGTGGTCTGGGATAGGTCGCTAACTCGCAAGCGACATAGGATAGGTCGCTAGGTCGTTGAGGCGGGCTATGTTAGGTCGTAGGATTTGCTTGAGTCGTTAACGACCTAGGGATGACTCGTGGACGACTTAAGGACATACGAGTTAAGTGAATTTTCAGCCTATAAATAGAGGGGTTTGGCTCACTTTTTGGCACCGGATTTTGAAGCGACGAAGTGCTGCCATTTTGAGAGCTCGACTACAACATTTTCTTCACTTCTTTTCTCTACTTCAATCTAGTGCTAGCATCCATCCAAGATCGAAGATTAGGATCGAAGATCGAAGAGCCAAAGTTGAAGATCTTCATCCGACGAAGTTAGATTTCACCATTTCAAGCGAGATTTCGACGAATCGAGCTTGAATCCTTGCTGTCCAGTTTTGAAGTTGATAGTTTTTGAAGTGTTGAGGTGATTCGGTGAGTGGTGGTTATCTCTCACGCGGACCCAAAGGAATATATTGGATCGGTGGCTTGTTTATGTGTTAAAGATAGTGATTTCTTGCATTTTTCTTAAATCTGCATGTAGATCCGTTACTTATGGAGATGTTTACCTATACAAGTTCATTTACCGAGTTATAGGAACGAAACCCATGTTTTATATTTGATAGATCTATGCTAGAAATCCATAATTCATGTATGATAGACTTTCACCCATTTATTTACGAAATTGCCATTATAGTTAATATTGTTTATTAGATCTTGTTTGAATGATTGATTGTTTGAATGTATGATTGATTTGATTGTTTCAAGTTAACTAGTAGTTGATTTGGAACAAGATGGTCGAAGATGATTCGAAAGCTAAGTGGAAAGGTTCTCGAATGGTGAAAGCTGCTTGTGGCATATGGAGCGGATGACAAAGCTCATATGGATGGATTCGATGGTGATAAACTTTGCTATGATTAGAGGGAGCGAAGTATGATGATGAGATGGACTTTGCTATGATCGAGATGAAGCAAAGTATGATATGAGGAAGTCTTGGCGTAATCCAGGCAGGGATCATTCCAAGCATGTTGATAACTCGAGGGATGATTCGAGTTGATTGATAATGGATTGCTCGAGAGGTAGCTTGGGCTAGTATGAGAATAGTCGTCGAGGAGGATGACTAGGAGGCTTGGATTTCACCGTTGTTGAAGGTTCTAGTAAACTCAAGAGCAAGAGTACATGGGGCGCCCAAAACGACTACAGGTAGGTGGTCGGGACACCCAAAAGACTACAGGTAGGTGGTCGAGTACTCTGGGCAGAGTAGGTAAGTCCTAGGCACGGGTCACGATGACGTGCGGAGTTTGTCTAGAACCGGGGTTACCATTAGCCCATGAAGGATGACTCAAGTAGGAGTCGGTCATTCAATTAACGGTGGATTCGAAGCAATGATAACAGTGATAGCCAGAGTCATAGATGTTTGGTTGCATCATCATTCGGTCTCAAGAGCGGTGTTTTCTGGGTGCTTATCTGATCTTGGTTTAGGCCTTGGGGGTTTGTATTTGGAAAATATCGACCTTGACCCGAGTGATTATTGCTTTACTTTGGTTATCTGTTTGCTATGTTTGCTTCTCCATAGTATGTGTCTGGGGGCTATCACTGTAGAAAAAGGTGGAGTGGGATGGTTTGGGTTCCTATTCCTTTTATCCTTTATGCTCTTTTGGTATGTTTGATAGTTGATTTACTACTCACTAGGACTTTTGTCTGACTCAGGGTTTTATGTCTCCTCTTATTACCTTGGGCTGTTCATCCATGTTGGGATGGGCAGACTAGGTAGCAGGTGACAGGTGTTGTTCTCTATGATTGACGCTGATGATGACGAAGACGAGCAGGAGGCTTTTACATATTGTTTTCATACTATATGTACTGGATGGTTCGCTGTTTGTTGATCCTCTGAGTGCTATGTAGTGAGGCTTCTTGTATTGATGGTTTAGACCTATGTATAAAACTGTTATGATGCTTATATGATGATGTTCTGTTCTATGGAGCTTCTCTATATATTATATCTTTCTATTGTACTTTATCCATGCGCTGTGAGTTGTACGATAGATTCTGCGATGTTATTCTTACCTTGACCATCGTCCATGGCTGCCTGGCACACTTTTCAGCGCACTATTTCCTTGTTTTAGTGCGGGAGTCATGGGCGGTCGTCACAGTTAAGATCCAAAGTGAAGTTTCCAAAAGAAATTTTCATAGAACTGTTTCGACAATTAAATAGAGTATTTGAAGTGGCAAAGAAATGTCGGCCTAAAATCAATGGAAATTGACCCATTACGTTATTCATGGGTTGAGTCTCCAAAACGATGAAACCGTCGAGGAATATGAATTGACCAATTTTGATGAGTACATCCTCAATTTCTCCTATGTGTTTCTTTATCGGGCGATCGACAAGTTGTTGGTAAATGGAATAAGGAATCAAAATGACATTCGCACCCATATCGAGTACGCATTTGTTAATCGTTTTGTCTTCTATCGTGTACAACATTGTCAGACATTCAGGATCTTTGTATTTAACAGGAATAGATTAGGACAAGGCTTTGCTTTGTCTGGAGGCTAAGAATACTTTTTTGAGTACATGAGTGTGTCGTTTTTGGGTACACAAGTCCTTGAGAAAATTAGCATAGGTGGGGACTTGCTGAACGATATTAAGAAGATGAATGTTTAATTTGACTTGTTTAAAAAATTTCAACATCTTTTCCATTTAGTTAGAGTGTTTCTTGGGTCAAAGACGATGTCGAAATGTACTTAATAGGTGAGTCTACTTAAGTAGAAGAAGAATTTGGATCAGAATTTGATTTAATGTTTGGCTTAAGGTTCTATTCATATTCGTTTATTGTTTTAGAAGTGTCGAGAGGGGTTCCCAGTAAATCGTTCGGATTAACAACTTGAGTATCGATTTGTTTACAGGAACTCAAAGTTGTGTTAGCGTTCATTTGGGTTACGCTGCTATCTTGAACAACATGGGCATGATTTGAATTCATGTTTTGATTTTTAGGATTCTGAACAGGTTGACTTAGGAATGTGCCACGTTCACGTTCACTTACACACTAGGTCATTTGCATTCCAATTTTAGCAATCGATTGACTCATATTCTTCATGTATAAGGTTAACAAATGTTGCAAATTACTGTTTGATTAAGAGGTTTTGAGTGGTCGCTTTAGCCAACGTTTCAAGACTTTTCTCAAGTGGATTCAATCGTTTATCATCATTGGGAGCAAAGGATTGTTGTAGTTGATTTTGTGATGAACCCACAAAATTTTGTCGAAAATGATTGGGCTGAAAGGGAGGATTCGAAACATTATTCCAAAATGCTTGAAAATTGGGACGAACCAAATTCGTATTGGGATTATCTTGGTTTCAAGCAAAGTTTGGATGATTTCTCTAACAAGGATTATACATCGGAGAAAACATGCCATTTTCAACCTTATTGAAAGCATTGAGTTGTTCGACCGAATTAGGGCACTGATCGACAATATGATTCGGATTGTTGCATTTATTACACATTATTTGGAAAGCTTGCTTCATTTGGTTGGAAGAGATAACATTGTCAAATTTATTAATCATTGCATCGATTTTAGCTTCCAAAGCCAAAGATAATCCTATCGAATGTGCGCTCTATTGTGAATAAATGGATTTTTTGTTAGAACATTCCCATTGGGATGACTTATTGGATAAGTTTTCAAGAAATTGCCAAGCATCGTCATGACGTCGGGTGAGGAAGTTGCCTTGGCACATCGATTCAAGCATGGTTCGTGAGCTATTTTCAAGTCCATAATATAAGATTTGGCAAAGGGTCCATTTCTTGAAGTTATGATGTGGATATTTTATCAAAAGCTCTTTAAATCTTTCTAAATATTTGTCAAATGGTTCGCCCCTAAATTGATGAAGATTGACAATTTCATTTCGGATTTTAGTTGTTTTTACTAGAGGATATACCTTATCCATCCTTGAATTAAATTAGAATAACTGATTCATTTGGCCATAGGATTGAGAATTATATACGGACATCGGGTTGGTTAAATTAAATGATTTTAAAATTATTTAAAAGATTTGGTTTTAAGAAATAAAATTCAAATTTATGGAAATTAAATTATTTTTGAATTGGAACTCAAAATGCTGAAATTTAAATTTGAAACAGGAATTGTTTAAATAATCGAAGTTAAGATTTTTAAAGTTATAATTGAAATATGACGTGAATTTCATGATTTTTTTACAAGATTGGGCTTTTATTCGAACTTTGCATATGACTAAGTAAAAGTGATATAAAATGATATTTCGAAATTGAGCTCGGAATTTAATTATATTTGAATATTTGGATTTTAAATTGGATATTGAAGGACAATGTAACGACCTATTAGTTTCCACCATTCAATTTGACAATAATCCACACATGTCGGACTTGAATAGTACAAAATAATAGACTGTAATAAAATTCGGAGCAAATAAAATCAAATCATAGAATCACAGACACAGAACATCAGAATATCTCGCAGCGGAAAATAAAGTACCATAGTAGTTCATGAAGCTACTATCACAAAGTCTCAAAACCAAATACATAATATCAGTCTGAAAACAGATACAACATAAAATCCCAAATACAAAGAAGTTCACTAATACAAAGCTGAGAATAGAACAGCAGAACTGAAATAGAATAATAGAACGGAATATAGATAAAGTAGATAAGCTGATAATCTCCAGCGATTCCAGACCTCCAGAGAGTGAAAATCGAAATCTATGAATACTCAGGCTGACCCGAGCGTAAATAAAACACAAACACTCGAGTCAGGACATACATACTTATCCAATGTAAACCAACTCAAGTGAACTGTAGTAAAGGTACAAGTAACTTAGAAGATGCTTGGGATCCCCCATCCTCAAAGGATCCGTTAAACTATTTACTATGTAGTAGTATACGCTATTATAATAATGTCTATCAGTAAAATAAACTTACTTTAAAATAGCATCACGGGTTTACCCATGTAGCCCTAGACACGTAATAGTCCCAGTAGTCCATCCAATATCTGCATATCTCCTGATCGGAAGACTACGAGAAGATACGCATGGGTTATGGGAGAAAACCGAACTCGTAGTACAGGCTCGATATGGTAGGTGACACGGCACAATGAGGCAATGCCAGGGTAGATATGACAATTACGCACATGGGTTGGTGGTAACGTAGCAGCCACTACGCCTACCTCGGAACACATTCCCAAATCGGAGGGTGGCCACCAAAAAATCACAAAGTAATAGTATGGTATCGAAGAAACGCGTCCGATCGGATGTATGACCTCACTTGGCCCGAGATCGCTCCTGTTTTAGCCACCTTATGCCAACTAACGGAAGTTGGGTCCACGTAACATACCACAAGAACGTCGCCACCATCCTACTTCATTCTAGAATCTCCACCGCATACACAGTTGCAAAGTGGTTTTCGGTATCGACAGAGAGTATGTCCATATCCGACCCCGGTCTCTTTGCCAACCAATCGTTATTATAACCCATGGTTATAACTTTTAAAACTAATAATTTATACTTCAAATATAATATCCTTTCAAATCCAAATCTTTATCAAATAAAGATTAAATCATTTCCAAATCATTTCAATATATCAAAATATCATATCTTTCAAAACTTCCTTTTCAAATCATTATTTGAATTCAAATCCAAACATCCAATTTAAATACCCTTTAAATTCAAAGATAACATTCATTTATTTCAATTCAAATCACCTTTTAAAATAATTTATTTTCCAATTAAATTTATTCATTTAAATCATTTAAAAGTGAAGTTATTATTCTTTCAAGTCAAGTATTCAATTCCAAAGTTTCAAACCATTCTAAGCTCGCTTACTAAGTCAAAAACCATAAACATTTAAAATTTCAGCCTTTCACAACATTTGGAAAAAGCTGTTATAAGTTGTACTTGAAAACATTTTAATTCAGGAAAGACAGCATTTAAAAACTGCTGCTAAAACTCAGTCTTAGTTGAAATTTAGTTTAAAATAGTAAAGACAGCATTTCCAGAAATGTTGTAATAGTTCAGGTTTCAAGTTTAAGGCTTTATTAATTTCAGCAAAGACAACAGACCACAACAGCATTTACAGAACTGCTGTAATAGGCCTTTATTAAGTTTTAGCATTTTAAATTTACTACTGCAACTACAGCATTTCAGAACTGCTGTAATAGTCTCTTTTATTCAGTTTTAGTTCATTTACAGAAACCATAGCATTTTTGAATGCTATAAAAAGTATTTCCTAGATTTTAGTGTATTTTCAGCAAATAAATAACTTCAATTTAAAGCCTTTAAACATTATAAAAATCATATTTTAACATTAAAATGTTCATTTAACTTACTTTTAAATTATGATTTTTTATAAATAAATTTCTTATAACTAAATCAAATTTTTCAATAATTTCACTTAACAAATTCAAGTGTAACATTTTCTTTTCTTCGCTTTTTAACAAATAAACTTAACACTTATATTTTTCTTCCATTTTCCAATATAATTAAATTTCTATTTTATTTATATAACCTAACTTTCATTTTAAACCAAAATTCTAAATTTTCCAACTAAAGTTATATTTCCAAAAATTCACTTTTACCATTCATTTAAATTACATTTTAACTTACAGAAAAATCAAAATTTCTTTATTAAAACATTTGAAACCCAATTTAAATCAATTTTTCATAATTTTACACTTTTTAAAAATATTTAAAATATTCAAAATACTTTATAAAATTAACCACGGGCATGTATATAGTTTTCTAACCTAGGTCAAGTGATACAGATATATATCATTTCAATTCACAGTTTACAAAGAAAAATCTGGGTTCTATCATCTCAAATCCGCAGTCCCAAGTAAAAAAAACCGTTCAGGCGTATCATTTCTGCCCATAACGATTTTTCCCTACTCTAAAGTCCATGGGTATGTATCATTTCAACCCATAGTGATTCTATTCTACAGGGAACTTGTAGTGTGAGAAACAGATAAAACAAACAGCTTAACAACATATATCAATAACAGATGAGATGATAAGTAAAATAACATGTTTAACATCATATAATTAATAATCACAGGCAGTTATAACATCATATATAATTCTACACATTCGATTGTTATCGCTTCACATTTGCACATAAGTATATAATGTCATGTGAGATTTACTCACCTCTTTGCGCTGAAGATATCAATTCAAATGACACAACGGATTCCAGAACACAATGACAAGTCTACAGACTCGAGTGGAGAGCAAGATCCAAGCTATAGATCCTGTGTTACAACCCAAACCAAAACCAAATAAAATTAAAATTCAATACAACATTGAATTTAAGTACTTTGAAATAAAAAGCATATTAAACACACAAACTTTTGCCTTGTTTTCTACATATGCTTGCATGGCCTAGGTGTGCATTTGGCTCAGTCATGGCTGGTATAGGGTCGGGTATGGATCATAACAGGCAAGGCAAATAATGATGTGAAGCGGTGGAAGTTGTAACATAAGGAATATAAATGGTCAATGCAAATAAGAGGGGATTTGGTGCTACACTTGTGCTCGGCCTGAGATGGATTTGGGCTCAGCCATGTTAGCGGTTGGTCAGGTGGTGGTTGGAACATCGGCCAGGGATGGTGGAGGGACTGGTGGTGGCGGCTATGGGGTGACAAAGGTGGAAAAATGAAGGTGTTTTGCAACATAAGGTCGGTTATGGCATTGTTTTGCAACTTTGGTGGAGTTTTTGTGGTGTTATCATCCAAAGAAAGTCATGGCCAGGTCAAACAAGTGGAGGGGAGGGTGATGAGGCCACAGATGATGGTGGTGCTGGTCGTGAAGGTGGTGGAGAAGCCATGGCCGATTAACACTATGAAGAAGCAAAGAAAAAATATTAATAAAACAAGAAGAAAAGTAGAAAAATATATAAAAGAAACCATTACCAAAATAACTTCAGAAATGCTAGAGGCCGAAACAAATGATAGAATGAGATGTTTCTCATTCACGTGAAATACAAAATGCATGGCCAGAAGTAAATGAGAGAATGGCAAAAGATAATTAGAAGTCAAGCATTTGAAAAGTCATAGGAAAGGAAGAGTTTTTTCTCTTCAATTTATCATTTCTTTTAAATCAAATAAAACAAATGTAATTTAGTAAATGGATTAGAAAATGAAAACAAAGTAAAATAAAACTGAAAATAAATAAATAGTTTAAGAAAAATATAAAAAGAATTAAAGAAATAGTTTAATAAATTGAACTAACCTTGAAAATTACAACAAAATACAATTAACTTTGAAAAATTATAACCATACTTTTAAAATGTTTTAAAAATAATATCTTACAATAAAAATGAAAACAAAATAAAGCGAAAAGTAAATAAATGAATAATCTTAGGAAAATAAAAAATAAATAAAGAAAATAGTTTAAAATATTTAACTAGAATAAAAATTGTAAACAAAAATATAACTAGTGTTGGAAAAATTCCTACTACACTTCAAAAATGTTTTAAAAATAAAATTTTGCAATAAAATAAATTCTAAAACATTTTCAAAATAAAATAAATCAAATTAAAAATAAATTCAAAATTTTAGGGTTGTTACACTCTCCCCCATTAAAATCTTTTCGTCCTCGAAAAGAACGGAACAAGAAACAAGGAAAAACAAGATAGAAAAACAAAATAGTACCTGGAATAAACAATTCTGGATTCGAAGAACGAATGCTCTCCTCTGTCTCCCAAGTACAATCACGATCATCAGTACTCCACTGTACTTTAACCAGACTAACAGATTTCCTTCTTAGCTGCTTCGTACCTCTGTCGACAATACGAAGTGGCTTCCTCTCGACAGTCAAATTAGGCTCAATATCCAAGATGTCAAGAGCAGAAGGTTGAACAAACATAGATGGGTCATGGAGATATCGACAAAGATGTGAGACTTGGAATACATCATGCACTCCAGAAAGCTTCTCGGGTAACTCTAGATGATAAGCCAAGGAACCAACTCTTTCCACAATGCGGAAAGGGCCAATGAACCTAGGAGAAAGCCTCCCTCTACAACCAAAGCGAAGAACATTCCTTAAGGGTGAGACCATAAGGAAAACCAGATTACCAACAGTAAACTCCAAACTCCGCCTATGCCTACCAGCATACTTCTTCTGCTTATCCTGAGAAACCCTCAACCTTCTCTTAATCTCCTTAACTCTCTCTGAAGCTTTCAAAATCATATCAGGACCAATAACCAGACGATTACTGGATTCAATCCAGTAAGATGGAGATCGACAAGGTCGTCCATATAGAGTAGCAAATGGAGACGTCTTGATACTGGCCTGAATTCAAAGATAGAAAGAGATAGATGAAAGATTAAGATAAGCTTAAAACAGAAGATAAGATTATACCTGATAACTATTATTGTAGGTGAACTCGACAAGATGAAATGATCTTCCCAAGATCCACCATAATCAAGCACACAAGCACAAAGAAGATCTTCGAGTATCTAATTCACTCTTTCTGTTTGACCGTCGGTCTGCGAATGGTGAGCAGTGCGCAGATTCAGATGAGTACCCAAAGATTCTTGAAAAGCTTTCCAGAACTGGCTGGTAAAGATAGGATCACGATCATAAACAATACTGAGGGAAACACTATGGAGACAAACAATCTCCCTCATGTCGATCTCAGACAAGCTAGAAGCAGAATGGGTAGACTTGACCGGAATGAAATGAGCAGACTTGGTCAGCCTATACACAATAACCCAAATACTCTCATTTCCTTTCCTAGACCTTGGCAATCCATCAATGAAATCCATGGAAACCTGTGGCAAGATCAAGCTGAGAGAAACAAGTGGCACCAAAAAGCTGATCAAACATATCATTGATGCGAGACATTGAATATCTGTTTTTCATAGTGAGCTTGTTCAGCTCCCTATAATCAACATACATCCTCAAAGAACCATCCGACTTAGTGACAAAGACCACTGCTGCTCTCCATTCGGAATGGCTAGGTCTGATCGGACCTTTGGAAGACAAGTCCTCAATCTTCTTTTCCAACTCAACCTTCCCACGAGGTGCCATTCTTCTAGGAGGAAGAACTACAGGTCGAGCATCAAGAATAAGATCAATCTAAAAATCAATTTCCCGCTTAGGAGGTAAAGAAGCGACTTCACCAAATACATCGGGAAAGAGTTTGACCACACGGGTCGAATGAAGATCACTAGGAGCAGAATCCAGAGAATAAATAAAACTGCCTGCAAAATCCTGTGGCATGCGGCACTGAATAATAAAAAAATTACCTAGATCATCAACAAGGTGAACAAACCGGGCTTGATAGGAGATATGGGCATCATGCCTACCATGCCAATCACTTCTAAGCAACAAATCAAAAGCATCAAAGCCCAAAACATAGAAATCACCACCGAAACGATGATCAGAATATAGAAGCTTCACTTTTTTACAAATCCTATTAAGGTTTAGGGGACCCCCAATTGGATTTGAAACACAAGGATTCAGAAACATACTCAGGAGAAAGGAGATGCTCAAACTTATTGCACAAATCAATAGATATAAAACTGTGGGAAGCTCCGGTATCAAATAAAACACGAACAGGATGCTGAAATAAAGAAAAAGAGCCCTGAAGAGTACCTTGGTCATCACTAGGAGCTGGAGAAGCTGGAGAAGATGTGGAGGTGATAGCAAATATACCAAAAGGCTTATCCTTCTACTGGGTAGGGCAATCCTTCCTGAAATGACCAGGCTGGAGACTGATGTGGCAAAGATCACGCCTAGCTGACTGGGAAGGGGGAGGAATAGCAGCACCAACAATAGTAGGACAACTATTCGCATAGTGTCCCTTCTGATCACACTTAAAGCAGGTGATGGAAGAAAGGTAAACGGGCTGCCTCTGAGAAGGAGCAGATGATGAAGATCCAAACCAAGATTCTTGAGCCAATTCTTCTTTTACTGAAGGAAACTAGGCTTTCTCTTCTTAGAATTTGCAGAGGAAGTCTGAGATGAAGGAGCACCAACAGAAGCAGGGCCTTTGGAAGTAGGGTTCTCATAACGAATAGCCATATCCATAAGTCCAGTGAAAGGGCTGTGAACATGGGCAATAAGACGATCATAGTACTCAGGACGAGCACCAGCAATAAATTTCTCATTCTTCTTCAGAGGAGTGTCTACCAGACCAGGTCCAAACTTAGAAAGTTCGTTAAACTTCCTCTCGTACTCTGCAAAAAACATGCTTCCCTGTTTGAGGTCCATGAACTCCCTATAAAGCTGGGATTTTCCGGCTTCGGGCATCCACTTAGTAATGAAAGCCTCCCCGAGAAGAATGATAAATAAGCTTAGAAAAGGCACAAAGAGATAGAAAAACAGAATTCAAAGAAACACAAGGAGATACCTGAACTGTTCCCAAGTAAGATCAACCTCAACGATGTTAGCCGTAGCAGACTCCCACCAATCTTGGGCAGCCTCCTGCAACTGTCGTGTGGCTAACTGACGCTTCTGGGCATCAGTAATCTCAAGACCAGTAAATATCCCCTCGACACTCCTCAGCCATTGTTGAGCCTCAATGATAGACTCAGAACCAGTGAACTTGGTACCACCAAGCTGAGTAAATTCTTTGCAAAGAATGGTGAAACGAACAGGAGCTGGGGCTAGAACTGGGGCAGCACCACGACCCTGACCTCTGGCATTCCTACAGTTCATTCTGAAAATTCAAGAATGAATATTAGGGCAAAGGTAAAGATAAGATAAAGATAAGACAAGACAAGATAAATTCACTTGGATGAATATCCTAATTACAGAAACTTCTAACAAGGTAGATACGAAAGGAAAGAAGTTTAGAAAAATTTGCTTTTAAAACAAGAGAAAAAAAATTATATCAAAATAATCTTTGAAAAATCCTTGGAAAATCATTTTAAAATCATTTTATACTTTGAAAATATGTTCTCTCACACAAAAATGATTCTGAAGTTGATTTCACTCATTCTAGGGTATTTCTACCCTATCTCTAATGAGTTTTTGCTCCGCAGGCTAAGGTTTGCCTGAAAACCAAAACTCTGATACCAACTGTAACGACCCATTATTGTCCACCATTCAAATCGACAATAATCCACACATGTCGAACTTGAATAGTATAAAATAATCGATTGTAATAAAATTCGGAGCAAATAAAATCAAATCACAGAATCACAGACACAGAACATCAGAATATCTCGCAGCGGAAAATAAAATACCATAGTAGTTCATGAAGCTACTATCAAAAAGTATCAAAACCAAATACATAATATCAGTCCGAAAACAGATACAACATAAAACCCCAAATACAAAGAAGTCCACTAATACAAAGCCGACAACAAAACAACAGAACTGAAATAGAACAATAGAACTGAATATAGATAAACTAGATAAGTTGATAATCTCCAACGATTCCAGACCTCCAGAGAGTGGAAATCCAAATCTGTAAATACTCAAGCTTACCTGAGCATAAATAAAACACAAACACTCGAGGTAGTACATACATACTTATCCAATGTAAACCAACTCCTATAGTAAAGGTACAAGTAACTTAGAAGATGCTTGGGACCGCCCATCCTCTAAGGATCCGTTAAACTATTTACTATGTAGTAGTATACGCTATTATAATAAGATCTATCAGTAAAATAAACTTACTTTAAAATAGCATCACGGGGTTACCCATATAGCCCCAGACACGTAATAGTCCCAGTATTCCATCCAATGTCTGCATATTTCCTGATCGGGAGACTACGAGAAGATACGCATGGGCTATGCGAGAAAACCAAACTCGTAGTACAGGCTCGATATGGTAGGTGACACGGCACAACGAGGCAATGCCAGGGTAGATATACCAATTACTCACACGGGCTGGTGGTAACGTAGCAGCCACTACGCCCACCTCGGAACACATTCCCAAATCGGAGGGTGGCCACCAAACAATCACAAAGTAATAGTATGGTATCGAAGAAATGCGTTCGATCGAAGCTATGACCTCACTTGGCTCGAGATCACTCCTGTTTTAACCACCTTATGCCAACTCACGGGAGTTGGGTACACGTAACATACCACAAGAACGTCGCCACCATCCTACTTCATTCTGGAATTTCCACCGCATACAAGGTTGTCAAAATGGTTTTCGGTATCGACAGAGAGTATGTCCATATCCGATCCCGGTCTCTTTGTCAACCAATCGTTATTATAACCCGTGGTTATAACTTTTAAAACTAATAACTTATACTTCAAATATAATATCCTTTCAAATCCAAATCTTTATCAAATAAAGATTAAATCATTTCCAAGTCATTTCAATATATCAAAATATCATATCTTTCAAAACTTCCTTTTCAAATCATTATTTGAATTCAAATCCAAATATCCAATTTAAATGCCCTTTAAATTCAAAGATAACATTCATTTATTTCAATTCAAATCACCTTTAAAATGATTTATTTTCCAGATAAATTTACTCATTTAAATCATTTAAAAGTGAAGTTATTATTCTTTCAAGTCAAGTATTCAATTTCCAAAGTTTCAAACCATTTTAAGCTCGTTTACTAAGTCAAAAACCCTAAACATTTAAAATTTCAGCCTTTCACAGTATTTAGAAAAAGCTGTTATAAATTATACTTGAAAACATTTTAATTCAGCAAAGACAGTATTTAAAAACTGCTGTTAAAACTCAGTTTTAGTTGAAATTTAATTTAAAACAGCAAAGACATCATTTTCAGAAATGTTGTAATAGCTCAGGTTTCAAGTTTGAGGTTTTTATTAATTTCAACAAAGACAGCAGACCACTACAGCATTTACAGAACTGCTATAATAGGCCTTTATTCAGTTTTAGCCTTTTAAATTTACTACAGCAACTACAGCATTTCAGAACTGCTGTAATAGCCTCTTTTATTCAGTTTTAGTTCATTTACAGAAACCATAGCATTTCTAAATGCTATAAAAAGTATTTTCCTCATTTTAGTGTATTTCCAGCAAATAAATAACTTCAATTTAAACCCTATAAATATTATTAAAATCATATTTTAACATTAAAATGTTCATTTAACTTACTTTTAACTTATGATTTTTTTATAAATAAATTTCTTATAATTAAATCAAATTTTTCAATAATTTCACTTAACAAATTCAAGTGTAACATTTTCTTTTCTTCGCTTTTTAACAAATAAACTTAACACTTATACTTTTCTTCCATTTTCCAATATAATTAATATTCCATTTTATTTATATAACTTAACTTTCATTTTAAACCAAAATTCCGAATTTTCCAACTAAAGTTATATTTCCAAAAATTCACTTTTACCATTCATTTAAGTTACATTTTAACTTACAGAAAAATCAAAATTTCTTTATTAAAACATTTAAAACCCAATTTAAATCAAATTTTCATGATTTTACACTTTTTAAAAATATTTTAAATATTCAAAGTACTTTATAAAATTAACCACGGGCATGTATATAGTTTTCTAACCTAGGTCAAGTGATGCGGATATATATCATTTCAATCCGCGGTTTACAAAGAAAATTCGGGTTCTATCATTTCAAACCCACGGCCCCAAGTAAAAAAAGTAAATAAATAAAAGCCGTTCAGGCCTATCATTTCAGCCCCTAATGATTTTTTTTTCTATTCTAAATTCCGTTCGGGTATAAACCCATAGTGATTCTATTCTATAGGGAACTTGCAGTGTGAGAAACAGATAAAATAAACAGCTTAACAACATATATCAATAACAGATGGGATGATTGGTAAAATAACAAGTTTAACATCATATAATTAATAATCACAGGTAGTTATAACATCAAATATAATTCTACACATTCAATTGTTATCGCTTCACATTTGCATAAGTATATAATGTCATGTGACCTCTTTGCGATGGAGATATCAAATCAAATGACACAACTGATTCCAGAACACAATGAAAAGACTACAGACTCGAGTAGAAAGCGAGATCCAAGCTATAGATCTTGTGTTACAACCCAAAACAAAACCAAATAAAATTAAAATTCAATACAACATTGAATTTAAATAACTTTGAAATAAAAAGCAAATTGAACACACAAACTTTTGCCTTGTTTTCTATATATGCTTGCCCGGCCTAGGGGTGCATTTGGCTCGGCCATGGCTGCTATAGGGTCGGGTATGGATCATAAAAGGCAAGGCAAATAATGATGTGAAGTGGTGGAAGTTGTAACATAAGGAATATAAATGGTCAATGCAAATAAGAGGGGATTTGGTGCTACACTTATGCTCGGTCTAAGGTGGATTAGGGCTCGGCCATGTTAGGGGTTAGTCAGGTGGTGGCTGGAGCTCGGCCAGGGGTGGTGGAGGGACTAGTAGCGGCGACTATGGGGTGGCAAAGGTGGAAAAATGAAGGTGTTGTGCAACATAAGGTCGGCTATGGTATTGTTTTGCAATTTTGGTGGAGTTTTTGTGGTGTTATCATCCAAAGCAAGTCACGGCCAGGTCAAACAAGTGGAGGGGAGGGTGATGAGGCCATGGATGGTGGTGGTGCTGGTCATGGAGGTGGTGGAGGAGCCATGGCCGATCAACACTATGAAGAAGCAAGGCAAAAATATTAATAAAACAAGAAGAAAAGTAGAAAAATATAGAGAAGAAACCATTACCAAAATAACTTCAGAAATGCTAGAGGCTGAAACAAATGATAGAATGAGATGTTTCTCATTCACGTGAAATACAAAATGCTCAACCAGAAGTAAATGAGAGAAGGACAAAAGAAAATGAGAAGTCAAGCATTTGAAAAGTCATAGGAAAAGGAAGAGTTTTGGTCTCTTCAATTTACCATTTCTTTTAAATCAAATAAAACAAATGTAATTTAGTAAATGGATTAGAAAATAAAAATAAAGTAAAATAAAACTGAAATAAATAAATAAATAATTTAAGAAAAATAGAAAAATAATTAAAGAAATAGTTTGATAAATTGAACTAGCCTTGAAAATTACAACAAAATACAATTAACTTTGAAAAATTATAACCATACTTTCAAAATGTTTTAAAAATAATATCTTACAATAAAAATAAAATAAAGTGAAAAGTAAATAAATGAATATTCTTAGGAAAATAAAAATAAATAAAGAAAATAGTTTAAAATATTGAACTAGAATAAAAATTATAAACAAAAATACAACTAATGTCGGAAAAATTCCTACTACACTTCAAAAATGTTTTAAAAATAAAATTTTGCCATAAAATAAATTCTAAAACATTTTAAAAATAAAATAAATCAAATTCAAAATAAATTCAAAATTTTATAGTTGTTACAGAAAATTTGATTTATGTGTTTTGAATCGATATTTTGGAAATCGAACACGAAATTAATATAAATCGAAATAATTTAAATTTGGAATTAGAGTTGAAATTAATTCTAAATTGGAACTTAAATTAATTTAGAATTGGAGTTGAAATTAATTTAAAATTGGAATCTAAATTAATTTTCAATTGGAGTTGAAATTAATTTGAAATTGAAATTAATTTGGAATTAGAGTTGACATTAATTTGAGTTTGAAATAAATTTGGAATTGAAATCAATTTAAAGTGGAATCGAAATTTATTTGGAATTGAAATTGAATTTAATTTGGAATAGAAATTGAAATCAATTTCGAGTTGAAATTGAAATTTATTTGGAATTGAAATTGAATTTAATTTGGAATCGAAATTGAAATTGATGTGGAATTGAATTTAATTTGGATTTGAAATTGAAATTAAATTGGGATTTGATTGTTTGGAATATAAATTGAAATTAATTGCAATTGAAATCAAAATTGAATTGATTCGAAATCGAAATTATTTGAATTGAAATTGGAATCGAAGTAAAATGCGACTTGAAATCAGAATTGAATCGATTAAATCAAAATGGAAATTAAAGCTGATTTGAATTGCAAAGTTTGGAATTGAATCCGTTTGACTTTGAAACTGTTTTCAATTAAATTGTTTTAGTATAAACTATTTAAAATTTATCTTCTTAAATATTCAAATTATATTGATTTCTCAAACTTTTTTACTATATAAACCATTTTCAATACTCAAACCATTACTATTAAATTATTTTGACTATTTAACTATTTTTAAAACTATTTAAACCATTTTATAAAAAATTCAAACTGATTAAAAGGTTGGAAAATTTATATTTAAATCTTGGATTTAAATGCAAATTAGGTTAAAGTGAATTTATAACCTAAATTGTAGTTCGAATCAAAATTTTGAAGTGAAATCGATATATCGAACTGAATTGACATTTTGAAGTAAAATATGATTTTTGAAGCAAATATGATGATTCTGAAATGGATTTGATTTTTGAAGCAAATATGATGATTTCGAAATGGATTTGATTTTGAAGCAAATATGGTGTTTTAAGATCAAGTATGAATTGTTTTCGAAATATGAAAGTATCAATCCGTGTGTAAAATGACGTTTGGTTGTTAAAATGACCAGGAGCTCTTATTAGCATACTCTCTGTCAATATTGAAACCACTTTAAAATCGTGTACGCGGTGGATGATATCCAGAATGTAGTGGTTGAATTGGCAACATTTACTGGCGTGAAGTAAGATAACGATGATGGATAGCCTTGACACTTGTGTCATAATTAAAATGACTAAAACAGAAGCTTATATCTAGCCAATGAGGTTAGCTACCTCTAGCGACGTTGACCACTCGTATTACTATCGTGATTTTGTACTCGATGGGTGCACCCTTTTTGATCGGATAGATGGTCGCAGTCGGCCACAGATGTGTTATGACCATCTAGAAAGGGTAAACTGGTAGAATCCTACCTTGGACATTGCCTCACGTGCCTTGTCATATTTATCCTTATGCGAGCCCATTATCATTTTGGTTTACCTATAAAATGTGTTAAGGTGGATGAATGTAAAGCCTTAACACTATTTTGATATTTATTTTACTAATAGACATTATCTATTATAGCGTATACTATTATATATAAATAATTTAATGGATCCTTAGGAGAGGGAAAATCCCGTAACATCTCTTAAGTTATTGCATGCTCGTTTTACACTAGAGAGGAGATGTAAAATCCCGTAAACATCTTTGATGCTGTTACACTCATATTTATTGATATTGATTTGATTACATAAGATTATTTTAGTCCTGACTCAAGTGTTTTGTCTTTTCATTATGCTCGGGTCAGTCCTTACTTTTTAATGTATCGAAAATTATTCTCTAGCAGACGAAGATGAAGATTTAGCATATTACTATTATTATTATCCCCTGCATCATGCTATTCTGCTATATTGATTATTTATCCCTGATGTATATATATAACTCTGATATATGTGTATAGATTATAATCAAATGTATGATATAAACAGCTTCATGAACTGATATTTGATTATTATATTTTATCGTTTGCGCTGTGAGATTCTGTGTTTGTTTTTGTAATGACCTGATATTTCATGCCATTCGCATCCGCGCATGTCGGACTTGAATTGCTCAAAACAACAGTTTGTTAATTTATATTTGGCAAAACTCAGCATATACGGTAAATAAATAAATCACAGAATCACAGACACAGAGTAATATAATAATAAGCAACGGAATAGATAAATAGCAGTTCATGGAGCTACTATATAAACATCAGAGTTTGAAATAAGATATAACAGAATATCTCAAATACAATGTAGTCTCGAATACAAATGGATGAAAAATCTAAACAAAACAACTGGAAAAGCTGAATAGATAAGACTGATCTTCAAGCACGGCTCCAATCTCCAAAGGTGAGTGTCAAATATTGTGACACTCAGTCTGACCTGAGCATAAAGCAAAACACAAAACACTCGAGTCGGGATTAACATTCTTATACCAGTAAATTTAATTCAAGTGAAATGTCAGCTGAAATACAAATAACTTAAGGGATGTTTGGGATTTCCATCCTCGAAGGATCCGTGAAACTATCTACTATGTAGTAATATACGCTCTTATAATTTGTCTATAGTAAAGTAAACTACTAAAATAGCGTTAAAGCATTACCTGTAACCCCTTTAACACATTTTATATATTCCCATAGTCTATACAATGTCGTACGCTCCACCAAACCGGTGGTTTACCCAGAGGACACCAAATAGGTATGGTATAAAACAAACTCGTAGAAGGCACGATAGGGCATATGACAACGCACGCAAGGCAATGCCATGGTAGAAACACCGTTTGCACTCTTGGACTGGTAGTAATGCATAACAGCTACTACCGCCCATCTCGAGACACACTTCCAAACCAAAGGCGCACCCAAATCAAATCACAAAGTAATAGAATAGTATCGAAGAAATGTGTCCGATCAGAGATGCGACCTCACTTGGCCCAATATATATCCTGTTTTAGCCACAAGATGACTCACCGGAGTCAGGGCTGCGCTAAAACCTCATATAGAATTGTCACCAAACCATCGTACTTCATTTTGGAATCCCCACCATTACACAGTTGTTAAAGTGGTTTTCGGTGTTGGCAGAGAGTATGACAATATTCGTTCTCGGTCTCTTTAATAGCCAAACGCTTATTTCACACTGTGGTCATTTTATTTTAAATAGTTCATACTTCATATCAAAATATCATATTCATTTCAAAACTATATGAATTCAATATCATTATTCACTTTAAATAATATTCATTTCCAGAATCGTAACATTTCAAATTTATAACACTTTCGAAATCATATCACTTTCGAGATCATAACACTCTTGAAATCATAACACTATTGAAATCATAACACTTCCAACTTAAACAGTTTAGATATTGAGAATAATCTATATATATATATATCTGTGTGTGTGTGTGTGTGTAATAAAACAGTCATAAATTAAAATAGTTTATATATTAAAATAATTTATATATTAAAATAGTTGTAAATTAAAAATAGTTTATATTTATTTAAAGAGATTATATAGAAATAGTTTTCCAATTAGAATTGTTTCATCCAATTTCACAAATCAACTCAAATCAACTTATTCCAAAATTCAATTTAAATCAATCCTTGTTCAACACTTTCAATTTAAAGGTTGAGATTCAATCCAAATTCTCAATAAACCATTCCAATTTCTATCGATTTCAAATCCAGGTTTGAGCTATCATTTCAATTCCAATAAGATTCAAAGTTAAATATTCAAACATTTTCAATATAAGTTTCATTCAGATTTCAACATTTAACTTTTAATTTTATTCAAATTTGAAAATATTCACTTAATAATTTTAATAATAATTAAATAAAATTTTAACCTATAAATTTTAAATCAATAATAAATATAGTCTCAATTTCATTTAAAATTTAGAATATTCATTTCATCACCTTTTTATCAAATCAAGTTATAAATCATATATTTCAAAATCTCAAAAGTAATAAGTTCAAATAAATTCTTATTTACATTCAATTGTTAACCAATTAAATTTCAAGTCAATTTTACTTTATTTTTTCCAACCACTATTTATTTAAAGTTATTACAAAATCTATTTACAAATATTAATGTAATTTTTTAAATAAATATTTAAACATATTATATATACTAATTAAATTAATTTTATTTAAATAAATTATATCAAATTAAATCTTATTGATAAATCTATTTCAAATCTTATTTTATATATTTAAAAAAAATTATAAGTAAAATCTTAAAATTTATATTTTCAAAACTAACTTATAAATTTAAAATTTCCAAACATATAATTTTATAAAATAAAATATCTTTATATTATATTTAGAAATCAATATTTAATAAAATCCTTCCTTCCAAAACTTTGGAAATCATTTCAAATTATAGACCAACGGTGTCCGTATATAATTTTCTATCATATGGTCAAGTGATACGGATATTTATCATTTTAATCCGTAATTTAAATATCTACGATTATATGTCATTTCAACCCGCAATCACGAATTCAAAGTCAATGAAAATCGCTTGGGTTTATCATTTCAATCTATAACGATTTTCCCTTAATCTATAATATCGTTCGGGTATGTATCATTTCAACCCATAGGAAATTCTAAAATAACAGGGAACTTGCAGAGTGAAAACAAATATGATAATGATATAATATCAACAACATGCATATATCATCAGTAATAATTTAAATATAATAGATACAACAGGTTATGGTGTCATATGTCATAAGTAAACAGTTACAGATAATGGCATATCATATATAGCAATTAAATAACTAACAATTCAAATTTAACAGCATATTTCAATTGTCATTTCATGTGAAATCAAATTTACTAAATATAAGAATGTTAATCGTGAGTGATTGCTCACCTTTTGAGGCTTAGAGAACAACGACAGCGAGGATGGTGACACGGACACGCACACGGATACAAACACAAGAAAATCAAAAAGCTATTGTGACCAATTGGATATTGGCGAGACAAAACCAAGGCACGATGAAGCTGGATTTGACGAAGATCAATTATATAAGTGAACTTATATATATATATATATATATATATATATATATATATATAAACTATCTATATACATCAAAATCATATTTTAATTTAAACACATATAAAATAAAATCTATATATATACATATATATTTTTTACAGGAAAATAGGCGCAGGGTAGAAGTTGCGAAAAAAATTAGTCCGAGGGACATCAAGTTTGCTTTTTAGTCTGAAGGACATTTTTTAATGTAAATGAAAAATAATAGTTACAACTATCATTCTGCGATTTATACTAAAAAGTGTCCTTCAGCATAAAAAGCAAACTTCTTGTCCCTAGAACTAAATTTTTCTTCAACTTTTTCCTTAAGCCTAAAATCCCCTATTTTTTAAATCATTATTTCTTCAAATACATACAAAATTTAAAATAAACTTTCACATTATATTTGAAAATCAAAACATACGTGGTAGAGAAAGCAGGTCTGCAAATATGAAAACAAACTTGAACATATGCTGCAACCAAAGCAACGTATACTTACATATATAACTAATAAATATACTACAACCAGAACAATACTTATATATATAACTAATATATAAACTATAACCAAAACACTACTTATATATATAACTAACATATAAACTACAACCAACACAATACTTATGCATATAACTAATATATAACTGCAACCAAGTGTATACTTATAGATATAACTAATGTATAAAATCATATTGTAACCAAGATAAGTGCAAATCATATTTATAAAAAAAAAATATGTATATAAAATAATATTGCAAACACAGTATACACAAATCATATTTATAAACAAATATATGTATATATTTTTAACAAGGTAAAAGAATAGAATAAGACTATATATAATATCTCTTTATATAAGTACTTGCTTTTTTATTTTTTTTAAAGCACGCAAGGTTGTTCGTACATGGCGGATGCAGGCCGAGCTTCAAGGGGTGTGTGCGGGTGATGGGCGAAGAAAGGTGGTGTTTGGCTTATTTAAGCTTGAAGGAGGCGAGCCATGGTCCTTAGATGGAGGTAGGCTGTTAGCGGGGTTTGAGAGGGAAGAGGGTGAGCATGGAGAGTGGCGACACAAGAGAAAAAATTCTCGATGAGGGGAATGGCAGCTGACACGGCCAAGATGTTTAGGGTGGTGGATCTCGAGGCTATAGGGGTTGATCTAGAGGGATGAATGGGAGATGCATTTGGAAAATGAAAGAGAGCAGAGGATTGTGGATACAGGCGATCGCTTCAGGTTGAGTGGTTGTTCATGGCCAAGCAAGTCGAGGTGGCGGCAGTTTTAGGGGATGGCGGGTCTAGTGCTTCGGAGATAGCTGGATGATGCTATCGGCAAGGTGGGTGGCGTAGAACGTCCGAGGGAGGAGATAGGGGAGAGAGAATGGTCGGAGAGGCTTGGGGTGTCGTGTCGTGCTATGGTGAAGGCGGTTTGTACTGCCACGTGGGTGTTGAGCGGTTTGGAGGCCGTATGGGTCTGTGGTGGTTTCTTGGGTTGGCTCCGGCTTTGGTGGTGGAGAGGCCAAGCGACTATAGGTATGGGAAGAAATGAAAAGCCCGAGCAGTTCACGCCATCATCATTTATCAGTGTATATATATATATTATTAATAAAATTTTATCATTCTCAAAAGTATGGTTGGAAGAGAAGATGATCCAGGCTAACGCTAGGAATGCGAGCTAAAAGTATATTATATAATATTTTACTTATCCTTCTCTCAAATATATATTAATTTTACTTTTCCTTCTCTTAAATTAAGTGAAAGGACCAAAGAAAAGAAAGAGAAGAGACAAATGAATGAACTAGGGAAACGAATAGCAAATATATTGTACAGGCGTAATTGCAGTAGTCATATGTTGAATTTCACAAACATAAATGCTAGAGGCTGTTGGGTTAGTACATGGTGGAAAGTTGAATAGCCATAGAAAACAAATAGACTTAAACGGGTACCGATGTGGTTTACTGTTTTACTGATTTCTCTACGTACCGAACTCCGAAATGCACAAATGAATATACTGTGGAGATTGGCACGACGAGGCGAACATAATGGTCCAGAGATATAAGCAATATGATCATGCTATCAAAAGTCGATATTCGCTGCCAAAATACTGTTAAAATGCCGAAAATAAGATAAACGGAGCTGAAGCAGTCCAAATTTGGCGAAACGAAATATGACATCTTACGCAAAAAAAGAAAAACATTTTATAATCCAAAAACATTCAGATTTTAAAAAATGTTTTATTTTCATCAATTTAACAGATTCAAATTGAAATTGAAAATTTCACAATAGAACTAACTTACATATTTTCCAATAATTTTTTTCCATTTTCTATATCTAAATAGACGCATACCAATTATCAAATTTTTATTACCAAATTTTATTGTTTAATTTCAAGCAAAATTTTAGTTAATTATGAAATCGTTAAAATTTATGGGTTGTCGAATTTTTTTCTTCTTTTCTTATTCTTTTATTTAACCCCATTGATTACATACATTTCAAATTGTTTAAGTTGGACATGTGTGGATTATTATCGATTTAACCTTTTTAAAATGTGGGTCATCACAGTTGGTGTAACAGCCAGGTATTTTCAACCATTCGCATCCATTATAAGTGTATAGGTAGACACTCATGCCGAAATTGAATTTCTCAAAATACCGCATTGTAAATAAAAATTTGGCAAATCTCAGAATATAGAGTAAATAAAAATCACAGATCACAGACACAGAGTAATAATAATGCAGCGGAAGCAAAAAGATAGTAGTTCATGAAGCTACTATATAAATATATCAAAGTTACATAAGATACAACAGAAGAGATAAAGTACAACAGAAGTTTAAATATGATAACCAAGTACATAGAAATCTACTAATACAAGAGCTGGAAAGGACCAATAGATTGAAAAGATAAAACTAGACAAGGAGATAATCTCCAGCGATTCCAATCTCCAGAAAGTGGAAATCCAAATCTGTGAATACTCAGGCTGACCCGAGCGTAAATAAAAATACAAACACTCGAGTCAGGACATACATACTTATACAATGTAAACCAACTCAAGTGAACTGTAGTAAAGGTACAAGTAACTTAGAAGATGCTTGGGACCGTCCATCCTCTAAGGATCCGTTAAACTATTTACTATGTAGTAATATACGCTATATACAGTAGTGTCTAATCAGTAAAATATAATCATATAGAAAATAGCGTTAAGGGTATGGTGAACCTTAACGCGATCGGATCTTTAAAACCAAAATCGTAGTGGGCTCGATATAAGGAGATGACACGGCACGCGAGGCAATGCCAGGGTGGATACACCGTTTGCACTCCCGGACCAGTGGTGACGGCAAGCCAGCAGCTTCCGCCCACCTCGAACAATACCCCCGAATCAAAGTGGCGCCACATATTGAATCACAAAAGTAATAGAATGGTTTCCGATGGAGCATGCTCGATGAAAGGGTGCGACCCTTTGTGTAGCCCGGTATAGCTCCTGTTTTAGTCATTTATGCCAACTCACGGGAGTTGGGTCCACGTAATATACCTCGAGAACGTCGCCACCATCCTACTTCATTCTGTAATCTCCACCGCGTACATAGTTGTTAAAGTGGTTTTCGGTATTGGCCGGCTATAAGACAATATCCGATCCCGGTCTCTTTAACAACCAATCGTTATTATAGCCCGTAGTTATAACTTTAAAACAGTATTTTATACTTCAAAATAAAATATCATTTCAACCCAAATCTTTATCAAAATAAAGATTAAATCATTTCCAAACCATTTCAATATATCATAATACCATATCTTTCAATTCAAATATTTATCAAAATAAATATCAAGTCATTACTAACCATTTCAATATATTAATTTATCATATCCTTTCAAAACTTCCTTCCAAATCATTTTAATATATCAAAATATCATAACCTTTCAAAGTTTCATTTCCAAAATATCATATCTTTCAGAACTTCTTTTCAAATCATTTTAATATCAAAATATCATATTTTTCAAAAACCACATTTCAAATCATTTTAATATATCAAAATATCATATCTTTCGAAACCACATTTCAATCATTTTAATATATCAAAATATCATATCTTTCCAAAACCACATTTCGAATCATTATTCATTTTATTCGATTTAAAGTACCATTTCGATTCATATTTCAAAACAGTTTATATTCCAAAAAAATCATTTTTTTATCATTAAAATGAAGTTGTTATGTTTATAATTAAATTATTAGATTTCCAAAATTTCAACTTCCAAAGTTCATTTATTCACTTACGTTTATCAAAACAGTGAAATTTCACTTTTCGCAGCATTTAGAAAACTCTACGGAAAGTTACATTCAAAACAGTTCAATTTAACAAAAGACAACATTTTAAAATATTGTAATAGGGTTTACTTAAATTTCAAATAAAATTAATTAAATTCAAAAATTATAGCACTTACAACAACTGCTATAATAGTTTTTAATTTAAAAGCTTTTTAGTTCATTATCATCAACTACAGCATTTACAAATGCTGTAATATCATTTACATTGTAATTAATAGCATTTCAAAAATGCAGTAAATTAACTTCAAATATTCAATATAATTTCTCAACCAAATATAGTTTTATTTAAAACATTTTTAACACATAAAATCATACATTTTCACATTTATAAACATCATTTAATTTTCCTCAAGTTCATGATTTTATAAAGTTAAATTTCCATTCAAAAATCAAGATTTAATAATAATTCACTTATTAAAATGCAATGTTCAATTTTAAATTCATTACATTAAATTTTAACTTAACACTTAAGTTCAAATTCTCAAATATAACTTAATTTTAATTTTATTTACTTAACTAAAAGTTCACTTTTAAGTCAATTTCATAAATTTCCAATTTTAGTTATATTTCAAAATTTCAACTTAAAATATCCATTCATTTCACATTTTAACTTTATTCAAAATCATTAATATGTTATAAAATCATTTTAACTTAATTTAAATTCAAAATATCATAAATTTATCATATTTTCAAAGTTATTTAAATCCCATTAAAAATTAAATCAAAATTTCCAAAATAACTTACGTTTATATTTTCTAACTTTTCCATAATTTATTTAACTTATAGATTTCCAGAAAATCAATAATACTTTACAAAAAATATATTTTTATTAAATTTCAAATCAAAATATTATAATAATTAAATTTTTAAAATATTTTAAAATTAGAAAAACATATTTTTACTACGGGCCTGTATATAATTTTCTACGCTAGGTAAAGTGATATGGGTAATATATCATTTCAACCCGTAATTTACAAAGAAAATCCGGGTTTTATCATTTCAAACCCGCAATCCCAAGTAAATAAAATAAATTGAAAATCGCTCAGGCCTATCATTTCAGCCCATAACAATTTTTTCCTATTCTAAAGTCTGTTCGGGTATGTATCATTTCAACCCATAGTGATTCTAATCTAAAGGGAACTTGCAGTGTGATAAACTGATAAAATATACAGAATAGCATGAAATAACAGTAACATATGATATAACAGGTGTAATAACAGGTGTGAACATCCTATTATAATAATATAAGCAGTTATAACATGTTAATATAGTTCTACAGATTCACAGGGTGTCAATTTACTACTTATATAAGTACATAATGTCTGGTGAGAAATACTCACATTTTTATGCTGGAGATATTAATTTGAATGACACAACGGATCCAGAAGGCACGACCTTTGATTTTGAGTGGAGAGAAATATCCAAGATATCATCTTGTAAACAACCCCAAAACAAGACAATATAACTTATGAATATTCAACCAAAACAATATAGAAATAAATTGAAATTGAAAGGTAACAAGGACAAGATAACTTGACCTTGTTACAACCATTCAAAAGCTCAACTAAGGGGGTTCATTTTCTCAGCCATGATGATGATATGTCTGTGGGAGAGACAAGGTTAATTGCCTTGAATACATGAGGCAAAACAAATAAATATAACATAAGTTTTCAACTCAACATTTTCGCATTTTTCTTTGTCATATATATGTTGACAGTCTGCATTTGTAGTTAGTGTGCATTCTGTAGGGTGTATCATATGATAAGAATTATGTTGTGACAATACATTTAAAATTGTTATGTTAGTATTAGTGTTTGTAGCTTTCTTTGTCGCAGTTAATATAAGTTATGTTGAAAATGGGTCTCAACATTGTTTTTCTTTAAACTTGCATGTGTTTATGTACATTTCAATATGAAAGTTACAATTTTTATTTCAAATTTTATTACATTTGAATTTTAATACAAAACAATTATTTTTCTTACATACGTATTTTGTTTTGATATTGATCTTAAAAAGAAATATTAATTTAATAAGAAAATAATATATTTATTTTGATTTATATATGTATATGTGATTTAAATGGATATTGTTTTCAAATTCTCTTATACCAATTTTCTTCATCAAATCCGGTTCTAATTTGATTCCGTCGATTCCTGTTATCAGCTTTGTCCATCGTGCTCGTTTTCTCCATCGAATCGTATCCATCTAGCGTCGCTTGGAATTCGTAGCTCGTTTCCTTTTCAAATTTGTTTAGCCTCGAAAGGTGAGCAATCACTCACGATTAACGTTCTTTTATTTATTAAATTTGATTTCAATTGAAACGACAATTGAAATATGTTGCTGTAGTTATTTAAATTGTTATATTTATGCTATTACCTGTATCTGTTCCCCTACGGGATATGACACCATATCCTATTGTTTATACTTTATTTAATTACTGATGATATATGCCTGTTGTATATTATTATCATATCCTGCTATATTTTTGTTATCTGTTATCACTCTGCAAGTTCCCTGTAGTTTAGAATTCGCTATGGGTTGAAATGATACATACCCGAACAGACTTTAGAATAGGGGAATTTCGTTATTGGTTGAAATGATAGACCCAAGCAATTTTCATTTAATTAAATTTGGGATTACGGATTGGAATGATATCCACCCGTATATATTTAGTGTACGGATTTAAATGATAAATATCTGTAACACTTGACCAGATGATAAGGAATATATACAGACACCGTGGTTTATATATAAATATTTTGGAAATAAATTCTTTGTTTGGAAAGAAATATATGGTCTTAATAAATGTTAATTCTTAAATTTCTATATATATAGATTTAATAATATTTAAATTAAATTAAGTTTGATTTAATACATAAACTATGTTAATATTTATGTAAATTTTATTTCAAATAGATTTTTGAAATAATTGGGATAAATTAAGATGGGAAGATAAATTTGAGTTTATTAAATGGTATCTAAATAAGGATTTATTTAATTAAATCGATCTAAAATTTTTAAATGGGAAATTTTAAAAAGTTAGGATTTTATAACTGGATTTTTGATTTAAGCGATTAAATGCATATTTCACGTTAAAGTAAATTAAAGAAAATATTGAGAAAAATGGAATTTAAGGTAAATTAAATAATCTTGAATCAAATGAGGAAGTATTTCAAGACTAAATAATAATGAGGTTAAATCGAGATCTATATGAAACGGTTAAATTAAACATTTAAATTTTTAAGCCTTAAACTATATTGGAATTTAAATGGTTTAAATTTGAGATTCGGATCTGTATTTGAAATCAATATAGTTGAACTTGTATTTAGAAACTAGATTTAATTAAAATGAAAATTTAGGTTGAACTAAAATTTGAAATTATTATTTAGAAACTGAATTGAGTTAAAAATTTAGTTCGACCGTTGAATACTTAAAGTTTTGAAATACATTGAAAGGTTGAAGGGTATTTTGTGATTTCAAGTCCGGATTTGAGATCGATAAAAATGGGAAATGGGTACTTAGGAATTGAGTTGATTTTAAATTGATAAATTGAGACTGGACTAAATTTGAATTTAGAACCTGAGTAGATTTGAATCATAACTTTGAAGTGTTAAAACTGGAAATAAGTATATTTGAAATGACCATGGTGTTATAGTATATATTTCTACCTTGTAGAAGGTTCCATGGACCCTTAGAGGATGGTTATCCCAAACATCCTTAAGTTATTTGTATTTCAGTTGATATTTCACTTCAGTTGGATTTATTGATATAAGAATGTTAATCCTGACTCGAGTGTTTTGTGTTTTGCTTTACGCTCGGGTCAGACTGAGTGATACAGCATTTGAGACTCACCTTTGGAGTTCGGAGCTTCATTTGGAAATCCAACCATCGATTCAGATTCCAGCCTTTCCAGTTGATTGGTTCAGAGAAGTCAACTGTTGCATTGGAGACTTCACTGCATTTGAACTATTCGATTGTATTTTTCTAACTCTGATGTATATACTAATTTATACGTTTTATTCTCTACCTACTAATTTATACGTTTTGTTCTCTACCTACTAATTTATACGTTTTATTCTCTACCTACTAATATATACGTTTTATTCTCTACCTACTAATATATACGTTTTATTCTCTACCTACTAATTTATACGTTTTATTCTCTACCTACTAATTTATACGTTTTATTCTCTACCTACTAATTTATACATTTTATTCTCTACCTACTAATATATACGTTTTATTCTCTACCTACTAATATATACGTTTTGTTCTCTACCTACTAATTTATACGTTTTGTTCTCTACCTACTAATTTATACGTTTTGTTCTCTACCTACTAATTTATACATTTTGTTCTCTACCTATTAATTTATATGTTTTATTCTCTACCTACTAATTTATACGTTTTCCAAATATCAAATTTTTATTTCAAAATTATTTTTATTAATAATTTCTCAAAATCCAAATTAAACACGTTATAAAACCAATTAAAAATTTATAAAATTTTATTGGTCGTTACATAAGGGGTGTGTTTGGATCTGGTTTTGGGTTCATAGGTCGGCCATTGCATGGATATAAAGGAGTAGAGAGATATCTGTAAAGGTATGAGCATGACACTACACTACAAGGCAACAAAACAATGGTTTCAAGGCAAAACAAGCCACGGCCAAAGGCAAGTAGTCACGGCCAGGTCTGGTGTGGTCAGTAGGAGGACATGGAAGTGGTGTCAGGTCAGGAATTTGATGGAGGTGGTGATGCAAGTGGCGGCCAAGGTGATGGTTTGATTGGGGGAACAAGATTGGTGCTCGGCTAGGTTGAACAAGTGGAGTGTTTGCATAACTTTGGTGGATCTAGTCATAGATGACCACGGCATGGCTTGGTCGGTGGGCTGGAGGAGATGGTGACCAGATGTAGTGATGGTGGAGGCAGCCTAGGGGTTGGAGGAAAGAGGAGTCGTGCCATATAGGTGAAGAAGACAAGTGCAAATCAATGAAAATCAAGAGGAAAACATAAGAAAACATGAAAAACAAAGAGGTTTTTACCAAAAATTTTGCAAGATGGAGGCCGTGATTTTTTCTAGGGTTGAGAAGCTTTGAAAATACGTGAAAAAGATGAGAGAATGCAGCTGAAAAGAATAGAGAAAGGTACGGCCAAAATAACTGATGTATTGATTGAAAAAAGAAACGGTGAAACGACTTTACGTTTCTTAGCTTTTAAAACCTTCCGTACTTCCTTTTCTTTTAAATCAAGTAAAACAAAATAAACTTCAGCAAGTACATCTAAAAACCGAAATAAAGTGAAATAAGATAAAAATATATAATTAAATTTAAAGAAAATATAAAAAGAATTAAGGAAATTGCTTAAAAATTGAAAATATGGTTCAAAAATTACAATTAAAACATCGATGGCTTTGGAAAAATATCTACTTCATTTTAAAAATATTCTAAAGCAAAATTTTGAAATAAAATAATTTATTTATCATTTCTAAAATAAAATAAATAATTAAATTTTAATTAAATAGAATTTAAATTAAGAAAATGGCTTAAAATTGCGAAGTAGACTTTAAAATTAGAAATAAATTCAATGCACTTTGGAAAAATTTTATATACATGAAAAATATTTATAAATAAAGATAAGTACACAAAATAAAAATTAATTCACAAAATAAATATATAAAATTAAATTTAAATATGATTTTAATGAAGAAAATAGCAAATAAGAAAACAGCCAAAAAAAAAATCAACACGGTAAACTTTGGAAAAATTATAACATCACAAAAAAAATGTTTTTAAAATAGAATATATATCTAACATGTCATATAACACATATTAGAACATGATTTGACAATTAAAAATATAATTTATAAAATTTAACATAAAGAAAATTGTTAAATAATTCAATGTACACACAATATTGAAACCAATATAACTTTCACAATTTAAATCCGTTTTCAATGAAACGAAAAGTAGTATTCATGTTATTAAATCTATTTTCATAATAAAATATAAAATTTAAGAATTTAAATAATTTAAATTTGAAGTTTAAAAGTCACAGTTTGAACAGCTTGACCAGAAATTCACTTTACAGTAAAATATTCAAATTATACTGGTTTGAACTATAAATCATTTAATAATCATTATTTATATTTAAAAATGAAATGTTTGAAATAAAACAAATTTAAAATAATTTAAAAATAAAATAAAGTCCAATTTAAATAATATACAAAAATCTAGCGTTGTTACAGTTGGTATCAGAGCTTAGGTTTGGCGATAACCTTGGCTTTGTGGGGTTTGACTCATTAAAGTAGGGTAGTAATACCCTAGAATGAGTCTGTTGAGCATGTGTGAGTGTGTGTATGTGTGTGTGTGTGTATGAGAGAGCATACTTGTTAGTGCTATAAAATATTTTATATTGTGTTTACTTATCCGCTGAGTTGTTTATAAATTCCAGTCGATATTCGGGATGCCGTGTTATCGATAAAGGTTTCTAAACACTTAAATTTGGCAAGTCGAATAATATTGTTTTAAAATGGGGTAAATGAAATAATTTTACCTAAATTGTATTTTAAATATATATATATATAATGATAATTTTTATTGAAATTTTTGTTAGGAGATGATAATATTTAGTTATCATCGATTATTTGTTGAATTAAAAATAAACAAATACTTAATTAATTTTATTTTATGAAGCCTTTGGTAATTAAAATTGAATTGAAATCTAATTAAAATAAAAATTGTTTGAAATAACAAATTTTTCAATTAATGAAATATTTTCATAATGAAGTAATGAAACTGTATGAGTATATTTAAATATAGCATATAAATAGAAGTGATTTTATAAATTGAGAATTTTAGAATTTAAACCCTTTTGTTTTCAAAATCATTTCCGAAGCCACTAAAATTACTATTAATATTAATATTATTTGAAAGAGTTTTGACTAGAAAAATATTTTGAAAAGATGTTTGAAAGAAAATAAAAGCATTAAATTCGCTTAGTCGTTGGGAAATAATTCTAGGGATGACTATAGCATCGTCAGTGTTCATTTATGAGTTTCTGAGTGAGAATTGCTACCGAAAGAAATTTATTTTCAATTAAAACAAGTTTTGGTTTTGAAGAAAAAAATATAGTATGACTTAGTAAGTATATGAAAATAATTTTGAACGTCTAAATTGAAATTATTATAGATAAAAATAAGTTTGTAACTTATAAATTTGAATAGGAAAATAAAACCGAATTTAAAATGGTTAAAATTTTGGTTAAGAAAACAAAAGAGAAATTTGAATTCGAGAAATGAAATAAAATATTTAAATTAAGAGTGTTAAATAAAATGAGTTAGTAAATGAAGTAAATAAAACATAGTTAACTCATGAAAGCTTAAATAAAAAAATGAATTGCATTTGAAATGGAGTAGATAAAATAACGAAATGAAATTTTAAGAAGTTAATTTGTATAACTTATAGATTTGAGAATTTTTAAGCTAAAAACAAATTTAAATTTGTTGAATATGAATGATAAGAAAATATAACTTGAATAAGGTTAAATAAATTGAGTAATGGATTAAAATGAAATCAAGTTTAACTTAATATTAAATAAATTGAATGAGATATTAAATGAAACTAGATAAACTAATAATGTGAAATTATTTGATTTGAGCTATAAAATGAATTAAAAATGGATACCAACTTGAATTTTTAAAATGAAATGAAATTTAAGTGTGAAAGAAATTAAATAAAATAAATGAGTGCAAGTAAAAATTAATATGAGCAATTGAATTTAATTTAACTGGATGTAAGTAAATCATATGCAAATAGAATGAGTTTCAATAAAATTGAATGATAACTAATTGAATATTGAATATGCTAAGGGAATAAAATATAAATTGAAGTTTAACTTAAGAGGAGTTGAATAAAATTGATGGTTAAAAAAATAGGTTTATTAATATGAATTGGAGTTATAAAATGAAATTTACTTAAGTAAATTTACAATATTAGTTTAAATTCATGAAATAAACTAATGAAGTGAACTAACAGATTAATATGAACTTAAGTTATGAAATAGTAATAAAATGAGTTGCAATATTGTAAAATGTATATAATAAACTTAAATGGTTTATAAATAATATTAGTATTAAAATACTAAGTGATAATGAAATAAATTTAACTTAACAAAGTTAAATAGAATGAAAATTCATTGAATGATAAATAAAATGATTGTCATTAAAATAAATATTAATAAATTGAAAGTAAATCGATTGAATGTAAATACATTGAATTGTAATAAATTAATAGTGAATGCAATGAATATTGGTTGATTCAATATAAAAAATGGATTAAAACCAAATTAGTCAAATATAAAAATTAGAAGCGAATGAATTGAATATAAATCCATTGAATGATTAAGGAAACAAATGTTAATTAATTGAACGTGAATAAATTGAGGTAAACCAACTAAATTCGAAAGGAATCCATGTGAATAAATTGAAAGCAAATAAATTGTATATAGATGAAACAAATTTCAATGAATTAAAAGTAAATCAACTTAATATTGATAGGAAATGAAAGTATAATAAGCTGAGCATTGACTTAGGAAGCGTGAGTTGGTATTGTTATGAATAAGATGGATGGATGTTGTTTGTTGGCTGTGTGTTTTGTTACATTTTCTATATTCATTTATGGTTATTGCACTCCATGTTATACATCGATTTTACTTTTTATATAAGTTCTAATTTAGTTATCGAGTGTTTAGTAGGTATGGATGTCGTATACTAGCGTTTGGAGATCGATTACGCATTACGTTGCTTTTGCTTGCTTATTACGAGCGAACTCGCTCGTATTATTAAAAATAAGGTACGTATCTCGGATTACATATTGCGATTTTATATTTTTTTCCCTTTGGGATGCCTCATCATTGAGATGAGATGTATATTTGATATATATTGGGTATATTTGTGTTATAAATTATATTATTAAAATTTTATGATCGAGACGCGCAAAGGAGACTCTGCCGAAATTTTCCGCAAATGCAGGAGTTAGAAAAAATTTGAAGTTTAAAAGGAAAGATTTTTATAACTTGTTTTTTTTATAGATAAGTTGTATTTTTTTCATAAACCCGATATCGGAGTGGCGTAGTAGAAGCGTAGTAATAGTTTTGCAAATAAGATGTTTATGTGTATGAGTTAATCATTTTCAGAAGTTATGTTATATGTTAAATTCCGTGCTTAACGCCTTTTCGAGGACGAAAAGTTTTAAGTGAGGGAGTATGTAACAACCCGTATTATTAACTGTTTTTGATTTATAGGATTTGATATAATTATAGAATAAAAATGGTTAAAATAAATTTAATGAATTATCAGTGTAGTTATTGAATATGAATTTGGATTAAAAAAAATCTTGAAATAAATAATTTCAAAATTTTGGGAATTATTTATATTGAAATAAATTGTATGGATCGATAGTATTGAATAATAAATGTGAATTATTTCGATAGAAATAAAATAATGCTGATAACTAAAATTTATTTGAAATTTGAGGATTTATTAATATTGTTTTATCGAGTAATTAATTTTTTTAATTTATGCTGAAATTAAGTAAATACTGGAATTCTAGATTTAATGAGAATGGAAATGGCATCGAAAATAGATTTGAATTTTATTTAAATATGAATGAAGATGGTTAACACTTAAAATTGGATTTAAATGTGAATAATTAAAAATTGTAAATTTTATATTTTAATGAACGAGTAAAAATAGCCATTCTAGCAACTGTCTAAGATTTCGACAAAACCAGTTTTATCGGATCCGTAATAGTGAATTATTATAGGATTACATGTTTCATAGCGATCGGACTTGTCGTTTAGCCGTGCAAGCTTGAAACACGTAGAAACCAATTTAAGAAATTAGATAAAATAAATTGACTTTGAAAAGCTATCTTCCACATACGATCGAATTAAGCCTCTAAACTAGTCTCATTCCGTTCGCAATGGAGGTAAAGCATTATAAACGCCACACAACACGTTTCGATTGGAGCCCGAACGATTACATACCTAACTATATAAATATGGCACGCATATCGAGATAGTGTTATATTGAAATATTCTAAACCCTAGTTTAAAACCATGGCTTCTGTTTCCATTGTTTCCAACAGCCAGAAATCATCCACGTTCTTCCTCTCCGATCTCCTTCATCTTTCATCGAATTCAAAAACCTCCAACATGAAAGTTATGCATCTCAATCTCCTCTATACATCCAATGGTTACAATGTTTTATTTCTTCATGGATTCGCCAGAATTTGGTTTTCAATGTCACTTGTGTTTGGGTTCTCTCATGCTAACGACGGTGGTGGGGGCGCAGTGCTCACTAGCGGAGGTGGAGGACGAAGGCACGCACGCGTTGCTGCTTCCAGATCTTGGTCGGTCGTCACCTGTGTCGTGCGTTCGAAATTTTAGGTCGCATGTATGGGTTTGTCTCACACGATACTGGGAACGGAAGAGAAGAGATAGGTTAGAGTTAATTAATTTAATTATTAATTAATTACGCTAATGGTAGTTTAATTATCTCGAATACTATTTTCATCATAACTTTTGCATACGAGGTCCATTTCAGGTGAAACAGGTGGCGTTGGAATCGTATTGATGAAGGCTACGTCATAGAGTTGGTTTAGGATTTATTTGAAGCTGGAAATATTTTTCAGTTTCAAATTAAAGGTGAGTGTTTATACACTCATAATTGACCGAAATAATTTTATGTTAGTTAAATTATGTCGTAAAGTGATTTGAATTTTATTGATAGTTGTTTGATAAGTTTAATTGACATTTAAATTGACATCTGAATTAATTTATAAAATTTGAATTGACAGTTAAATTGAATTCGAATTTAATTGCCCGTAAAATACCCGATATTGATAATTATGAATTTTTGTGAATTTTATTAATTGTTTGGATGAATGGTTGTGATGGATGCATGGTTTTAAATCTCCTATATCTCGCCCGAGATCTCATTTTCACACTTAAATGAGACGAGATATCAAATCTCCTCCATATCTCCCTCTACACTCATCTCATCCGAGATATTCAAATCTCACCCGATATATGGATCGAAATCTCAATCCGAGATCTCACCCGAAGTTATACATTTTTCTTATTTTCCATAATAATTTTTATTTTCATACTGATTCAAAAGAAATTACTCAATCCAATTATAATTTGCCAACTTCTTGAACATATTCTTTACTTTTTATCTTAATGAGTCATAGCGAAAGGTTTCACTTCTTTATTACGTTCAAATAAAAGGATATTATTCAATCATTACCAAATCAATTAAGCTAATCAAGCTACTACTCTTCTAAAAATATTTCTTTTTCCATGTAAATCAAGTATGTTACCTTTTTTTATTTCTACTAAGAAAGTTATAATCGTTAAATAAATTTTTGACACATCAATTTTGAACACATAAGTACATCCGAGATATTCCCGAGATGCATTATAAGACCCGAGATGTCAATCCGAGATGTACACCCGATATGTACTCATCTCGTCTGAGATCTCTGCCGATACGAGATAACTTATGCAAAAATTCCGAGACGAAACGTGACCGAAATCCGATATTTAAAACCTTGGATGGATGTTATTTGTTGATATTTGGATGTTTATTTATTTTGATATATCATGTTATCATCCTGTATATTATTTATAGTATATAAAACTGTAAATTGAATTATTTCAAATAAATTAAGAAATAGGTTGAAATGATATATACCTATAGCATTTGTTTTGGATTGAAATGATATATATCCATCCCTGAATTAAATTGGAATAACTGATTCACTTGGCCATAGGTTAGAGAATTATATACGGACAATGAGTTGGTTAAATTAGATGATTTTAAAATTTTGATTTGAAATTATTTAAATGATTTGGTTTTATGAAATAAAGATCGAATTTATGGAAATCGAACAATTTTCGAATTGGAACTCGAACTATTGAAATTTAAATTTGAAATAGGAATTGTTTATGTAATCGAATTTGAGATTTTTAAAGTTATAATCGAAATATAACGTGAATTTCAGAAATTTTCTATTTTAAAAGATTAGACTTTTATTCGAACTTTGCATATTGCTATGTAAAAGTGATATAAAACGATATTACGAAATTGAGCTCGAAATTTAATTATATTTGAAGATTTGGATTTTAAAATGGATATTGAAGAAAATTTTGATTTAAGTGTTTTGAATCGATATTCTTGAAATCGAACTCGAAATTAATATAAATCGAAATGGTTTAAATTTGGAATTAGACTTGAAATTAATTTGAAATTGGAATTTAAATTAATTTGGAATTAGAGTTGAAATTGAGTTGAAATTGAAATTCAAATTAATTTGGAATTGGAGTGGAAATTAATTTAAAATTGGAGTTGAGATTAATTTGGAATTGGAGTTGAGATTAATTTGAAATTGAAATATATTTGGAATTAAAATTGAAATCGATTTGGAGTTAAAAATGAAATTTATTTGGAATTGAAATTGAATTTAGTTTGGAGTTGAAATTGAAATCAGTTTGGAGTTGAAATTGAAATTTATTTGGAATTGAAATTGAATTTAATTTTGAATCGAAATTGAAATAAATTTGGAATTGAAATTGAATTAAATTTGGATTTGAAATTGAATTAAATTTGGATTTGAAATTGAATTTAAATTTGGATTTGATTGATATTTATTCAATTTGGAATATAAATTGAATTAAATTAGAATTGAAAGCGAAATTGAATCGATTCGAAATCGAAATCGAAATTATTTGAATTGAAATTGGAATCGAAGTAAAATTTAACTTGAAATCTGAATTGAATCGATTAAATCGAAATGGAAATTGAAACCGATTTGGATTGGAAAGTTATGAATCGAATCGGTTTAACTTTGAAACTATTTTCAAATAAATTCTTTTAGTATAAACTATTTAAAATCCATCTTCTTAAATATTCAGATTATTTTTATTTCTCAAACTATTTTACTATATAAACCATGTTCAATACTCAAACTATTTTCTATTAAACTATTTTAACTATTTATAAAACTATTTAGACCATTTTCTAAAAAATTCAAACTGGTTAAAAGGGTGGAATGTTTATATTTAAATCTTGGATTTAAATGCGAATTAGGTTAAAGTGAAGTTATAACCTAAAATGTAATTCAAATCAAAATTTTGAAGTGAAATCATGTATCGAACAAAATTGTCATTTTGAAGTAAATATGATTTTTGAAGCGAATATGATGATTTTGAAATAGATTTGATTTTGGAACCAAATATGATGATTTCGAAATGGATTTGATTTTGAAGTGAATAAGATATTTTGATATCAAGTATAAATTGTTTTCGAAATATAAAAGTACCAACCGGTGTTTAAAATGACGTTTGATTGTTAAAGAGACCGGGATCTCTTATTTGCATACTCTCTGTCAATATTGGAACCACTTTGACAACCGTGTACGCGGTGGATGATATCTAGAATATAATGGTTGAATTGGCGAGGTTTACTGGAATGAAGTAAGAGAATGATGATGGATAGCCTTGACACTTGTGAATGACTAAAACAGGAGCCTATATTTGGCCAATGAGGTTAACTACTGTAACAACTCTGGTTGGAGATTATCCATATATAAAAATTATAACGAAGTTATAATTCAATAGTGTAAATTAAAATAAAACTGGAAAATTTTAAATTGTTTATTTGGAATAAACAATGAATTTTGAAAATAAAATGAGAAAAATAAAGTTTGGAACTTTATTTTTTTTATTTGGATAAATAAAGATTGGAAAATGGTTTTTATTTGGAGAAAATGCAATAATTATATTAATTATTGCCAAATTTCTTCTTTTATTAATTTTTAAAAGAAGTATATGATTTTTAAAGGTTGTTTATTTAAATAAAAAGATGGAAATTGGTTTAAAAATGTGTTCTAATTATAAATTTGAGTTTAAAATGGTTTATAATATTCTTCTGAGTAAGAAAATAATTTTTAAGGAAATTTAGAAGTTAAAAATGTAGACGTTTGCATTTAATTGAGAAAATAGTGCATTTTTGAAAAAAAATAAAGGTTTTCATAATAAAAATGTGTTAAAAATAAAAATTATTCTTTTTAAATGTAGAAAATGTTTTATTTCATAAGTATACAAGTTTTCACATTTTTCTTATAAAAAAATATATGAAGAAAAATGCATTTTGTTTTGTGTATAATGCGATATATGTCCACATAATAATATAAGTGTGAATTATAACATAGGTCGTTTATTTTCTTTTAATTTTGAACCCATTAGGCCCATTAGTGCTTAACTAGTTGAGAAATAGGAAAACAAGAATAGCATGTACGTTCATTTTATGTCCCTATCTTCTTCCTTTAGCTACCTGAAACAAAATACAGTAAAACCCACTCCACAAAATCTCAAATCCAAGCCAACTTTCTTCAATTAAAGATGAAAATTCTCTAATTATAGTAAATTAAAAGGTAATCAAACTCCAAACCCTATAGTTTCATTAAATCCTGAATTGAGAAATAAGTTTTCTGATTTACTGTTTATTTCATTTGCATGGACTGTTTTCTTCCTATACAGGTTATTGGAGGCCAATATCTCCACCAAGCTCCAACCTTTCTGCATTAATTCGAGTTTTTGCATTCCTAAAGCAAGGTGAGTTGAAGAACTCACAAATTCTATCTAATTCAAAGTGATAATGTTTGAATCTGTACAATAGTTTCTGTTTGTGACTGTTTTACTATAGTAGTTTTTCTTTGTTGAAAATCTGATTTATATTTCTTCTTTGAAAGCCTAACTTTTGATTCCGACAGCGAAATGCTATCAGATTTCTTTTAGGTAGTATTTCACATGTCTAATTTTGTCTTTGCAAAAATTCACTACAAAATATGGTCATTTGTTGTTTCGAATCGAAGCTTGAAAATCAGGTCGAGGCTGCAAAAATTATCTGGGCAAAGTCCGTGCCCTAGGTCGACAAGCAAGTCAACCTAAGGGTCTACCTTCATAACACCTAGGTCGACCATACGATCGACCTAGGGGAGATCAAGGTTGACCTGCATGTCGAACATGTGAGCCAAAACTTTGCCGGTTGCTTTTCCTTTGTGCTGGGCTTTTTCGTGATGTTTGTTCTAGTGTTTTGCTCTCTATTTCACTTGATTTTTGATGATGATTTTGTGTTGTTTGAAAGCCATGATGCATATCAATAGGCTAGCTAAATTTTGAGAATTTGAAATTCAAATTTGAATTGATTTTAATTTTAATTTGAACTGATTTTAATTTTAATTTGAATTGAATTCGAATTGAATTCGAATTATCGGTTTTGAGGTATTTTCTTTGTTTTTCATTGTTTTCAAGCACATTTTTCTACAAACGATTTTGAAGTAATTTTTTTAAATAAACTAGAATTTTAAATAATTGTTATATTATATTTTCTAAATTATTTTTAAGTTATAAAGTTTATTTATTCTCTATAATAAAGGAATTTCAAATATTGTTTTCAAAATCGTTTTCGAAAATGGTTTTAAAGGCTTGTTTTCTCGAGTAAATTATTTTAAATATAAAATACACATTTTTGCACTATTCGAACATATGAGAAAGAGAATTTAATGATTTAGTAAAATACTTGTTATGGGACACATGCGTTTGCTTTTTCGGTTAATTCCGGACTTGTACGATTGAAGCTGTTCGAGATTATAATTTTCTGAGTTGATATTCGAGATTTGTCATTTTATGGCGCAATTTGAGATTTATAAATCCCTATTTTTAGGAATTATTTGGGATGGCCAATATTTGGCGAAGTTTTATGGTTTGAGATCTCCTATTCTAGGAGTATGGTCGATGAGGACCATTATAATGTATTTTTATGCTTACCAGTGATATGAGGCAAGTCTTGAGTTTGAGGTTTTTATTTTGATATTTATGGTTTATGAGAAACCATCACGATGTTTTTACTTGTCGATGAGATGAGACAAGTTATGATGTCTTTTGATACTTGCCGAAGAGATGAGGCAAAGGTATGATATTCTAAGATTTATGGTTTTATGATGTTTTCTAGTGTGGCATTGACTAGCAGTTAGTAAACCGTTTAGTGAGAATGTGTGGCATAGGATGCATGTTACCACTTTTTTGGTTCCTATCTATGAGTTTGTGACACATTCATGATGTATGCCACTACAATAGATCTTCGGGTCATCATGATGTTCTACGACTTCGGTCGTCACGATGTTCTACGACTTTGGTCGTCGCAATGTTTTACGACTAAATTATCATGATGTTTATGTGACTTCGGTCACCAAGGGAGAGGTACCTATTATACAGTATTGGACGAGAGGTGGCATGTGCAGCATTACTCCGGCATGCAATCGGGGATCTGGCCAATCCGGGTTTTTTGAGTTTTATGAGTTTTCTATTTTATTATGATTTCACCATTTTAAGATGTTTTATTACATTGATAGCCTGGAGCTATATGAGATGTTATATATATAGTGATTTAATTTATGACGTTTTGAACTCTTATTGAGTTCCTTGAGGTATGACTTTTGATGATTTTATGATTTTATAGGATGTTATGGGTTTTTTCATTTTGGCGAGTTAAATTTGAGTTTTATATATATTTATGCCGATGAGATGAGGTATAATTGAGTTTGGAGATTCTTCTATATTTGAGATTTATATTGTCATTCCATAGCATTCTGAGATTTTGTTTACGCCGATGAGATGAGGAATATTTGAGTTTTGGGATTATCTTATTTTAAGAACGTTTTGTGTTTGCCATTTTGGCGAGAGTTTGTATTGATGATTTTTCCTATTTAGGAGATATGGTTCATCTAATCTATTATAGTTATTATTGAGATTTCGCCGATGATGGAGGCATATTTAATTCCTAGTAGAGTATTATCGTCGAGTTTTCTTTTTTAAGATTAGATATACTTAAGTGATATTAGACCACTTGAATTGTGAGCATGTCCTTGTTATTTTTCACATTCGAGAAGAGTAATCATCCTTCCCTTATGTTAATTAGTATCATGCTCTTGGCATGGTATCTTCTTATTCGAGAGGACACTCTACCCTTTACTTATGCTTTATATTATCGTCCATCTTTACTAATCTGATGTTTTAGCTAGACTAACCCATGTATTTTATACTCGGGTCAGGCCGAGTTTGTTTCAGGTTAGACATTTACTTTTGGACTTAGCTTTTCTTTGAAGCTTCCACATGGATATCTTCCTATCATCGTTTATAATTATAGTCTTTTTGGAGTTGTATTTTGAGATGTATATTTATTAGACTCGTGTATATAATGTGGTCGTCATACCACAATTGATGTATCATTTGTATTGCATTGGGATGTATCAGCGTATATGTATTTATATATATATATATATATATATATAGTTCTGTGATGTGATGTACATTTTGTTGTTGTATTTTGTTTTAATAGATCCGTTAGCCACCTATAGTTTTGTATTAAGCATTTATTGGATATGTCGATCCACATGAATTAGAAAAAAAATATAGATCACTAATCGACGTATTCGGTAAATGTTTAAGACAAAACTAGAGATAGTCGCTCCTATCCAACCATATTCTCTGCATTAGCAGACAGAATTACCCTGTAATTCTCTTTGTTAATGTGGGTCTCGGGGTGGGGCGTCACGGCTACCTCTAGCGATGTTGATCACTCGTATTACTATCGTGATTTTGTACATGATGGATGCACCCTTTTTGTTCGAATTGATGGTCGTGGTTGGCCACGAACAGGTTACGACCAGCCAGAAAGGGTAAACTAGTAAAATCCTTCCTTGGGGTTGCCTCATGTATTGTGTCATATTTATCCTTATGCGAGCCCATTACGATTTTGGTTTACCTACAAAATGTGATAAGGTGGATCAATGTAAAGCCTTAATGTTATTTTGATACTTATTTTACTGATAGACATTATCTATTATAGCGTATACTATTATATATAAATAGTTTAATGGATCCTTAGGAGTTGAAAAATCCTGTAACATCTCTTAAGTTATTGCATGCGCGTTGTACACTGGATAGGAGATATAAAATCTTGTAAACATCTCTGATGCTGTTACACTCATATTTATTGATATTGATTTGATTTACATAAGAGTATTTTAGTTCTGAATCGAGTGTTTTGTCTTTTCATTACGCTCGGATCGGTCCTGAGTTTTTAGCATATTGAATATTATTCTCTAGAGGACGAAGATGAAGATTTGGTATATTACTATCATTATTATCCCCTGCATCATGTTATTCTACCGTATTGATTATTTATCCCTGATGTATATATATAACTTTGATAAATGTGTATAGATTATAATCAAATATATGATATAAACGGCTTCATGAACTGATATTTGATTATTAAATTTTATCGTTTCTGCTGTGAGATTCTGTGTTTGTTTTCTTCTTCTTTTCTTATTCTTCTTATTTAATCCTATTGATTATCTACGCTCCGGAATGTTTAAGTTGGACATGTGTGGATTATTGTCGATTCAAACCTTCAAAATATGGGTCGTCACAATAAATCAAACAGAAAATATAGATATGACAATATTACACTGTACCCTCGACTTGAGAATACTGTCGAGCTTTAATATGGAATTTCTGCCTTGATTATAGTTAAATCATAGCACGACGTTCATCGAACGAATATATTTGGGTGTTGTTGAAGCATTTGAAGTGAGACACTATTCAAAATAGGATTTGTCTCCTCAGTTATTTGAAATTAGTATCACAGTCAACTAAAGTTAACACAAAGTCAAAGCCTCAGCGAGAGCAATTCAGTTAATAATAATTATTATCGATGAACCAAAGACTTTGTGTTTGGACTATAGAGTTGAATATGGACGATATTGAAATCTTGACAATTACCAAATTCCATGAATCCAAAATAACATGGTTTTGAGAAAGAAAATTGATGTAATAATTATCACAACTAGATAATTCTTAATAAAGTAAAACTGGAGTTAAATGATAATAAGTAAGCGAAAAATTTAGCTTTAACGTCACACCACTTGCTAAATGAATTGTGAAGGGTGATATTCGAAATATGTGATATTAATCGCTAAACAAATTTACACATAAGAGTTAAAAAACCTAAATGTTAAATACTTCTGTTGCCACCCGATTTAATTAAATTATTATTGTTCTAAATTAATTAATATTTATGAAATATTAATTATAAAATTTTAGTTGATATGTGTATTGAACAATATTAAATAGTGTGCATATGATAGTTATATAAACACTAATCAATATATGATATCGATACGTGTTTAAATTGGATTTAAATGAAATAAATATTGTTTAGACTTGAAGTGGATTTGAGGCCCTTGAGGGGCATGTTGATTTCAACTAATATATGCAAGGATAGGCCGGCCGTATTGATGGCTAAGCTGGATTATAATTTTAGTTAAAAGAGGGAAGGTTTTATGTGAGAAAAGTAAGGATCTAAATCTTAGTTTTACTCCTCAAGATATCCTTATTTAATTGTCTCTAACCCACACTAACTTCTTTGAGCCTCTGTCCGTTACATTTGCTAGCGGAACTCATCCCCTCGCCCTCCTCAAATTTTCAAGCATTTAAATACAAATTAAGTCAAATACAATCATCGATGGTGAAGGCAATTCAGGAGCTAGCAACTTTAGAATTGAAATCGGATTCAAGGATTCCATTCTTGAAACTTCGGGCTTTGGTGAAAAGTATTTTGCTTTTGTAGTACCAAATATTAATGATTATATATTCACTGCTCCATATGTTGCTTGGTTACAAATACCACGAAATGGTATATCGATGGATTGTCACATGCTAATAGTTGTGTATATAAGTTTATGTATATATTACTAAAAATTATGTATGCTAGCTTACATAATGCTTTCGGCCTAGAACTAAAAAAATTATTTCAAAATTAAAATATTAACATTAAATAATTTTAATTACTAAATCTATTTTAAAATTGTTTAACATAATACAATGCATGTTTTAAATCTTTGTAAAATTTATTTATGTAAGATTGCTTTCGGCGTTAATTTTTTTTTCTATATATATACACACACAAACACGCACACACACACACACACATATATACACACATATACATACACACACACATATATATATTATATGTATTTAAATGCAATCATTTAATTTAAAATTGATTATGCAAATATAGTATTTATATTTATATATATTTTGTAAATAACAAATTTTGCACAAAATTTTTAATAATTAAATTTAATTAATTAATATTTGAAAATAAATTTTTATTTGTTTTATAATTAATTTTCCACATGGTTTTATAATTAATAAATTTTCAATAAAAATTACATGAAAATTAAAAAAAATTAAAAAAATTGCTTAGGTCTAAGCTATACAACAAATATATATTACTCTATAATAATATTATTATTATTTTTATATATACACACTCACATTTAATTAAACTACTAATTATATGTTTAAATGTATTTCGTACATAAATTACATTAAAAAATTCTATTTGATTTTCATGTTATAACATACACACGCACATATATATTTTCAAAATTATTTTTCAAATAATATTTAAAAAGAATTATCGTTTAATTAATTTCATACATATATATGTGTAGTATAAATACTTTTAAATAAATGTGTGTGTACGTGTATTTTACATAACATTATTTTCATGATAATTTGATGCACGTATATATACAGATCTAGACAATTCATTAGTATACCCGAGGGGATACAACTATCGAACAATAAAAAGCAACGGTCTTATTAATGGCTTCTTCTAGGGGTGAGCGTTCGGTTGGTTCGGTTGGTTTTAAGGTAAAAAATGTCAAACCGAACTAAAACTGAAAAAAATCAGAACCGAACCAAACCAAACCGAATTAATTTCGGTTATTTCGGTCGGTAACCGATTTAATCGAACTAGAAAGGTAAGTAAAATAAATTACCATAGATTATTATTCAAATGATCGGTTTACTTAAAGGAAAACATAAATTTATGTTTAGAGAAACTATTTCGAGTACTTTTTAAGTTTATAAGAAAAATTAACATATTTTCAATAGATAAAATTTGGTTTTTATTACTAAAAAAATTATTAATAGTATTTCAATGCTATGAATTTGGATAATATAATAAAAGTTCGGTTAATTCGGTAAACCGATAACCAAAGTAAAATTATTTTACAAACCGAATACAAATCGATACAATTTCATAACCGAACCGAACCGACCGAAATGAACCGGTTTGGTCGGTTAATTCGGTTTGAACCGAATATTGCTCACCCCTAGCTTCTTCCCTCTGATTTTCTGCGTTCTTCTCCTCTTCTCTTTTCTCCCTCCTCCGTTACTATTTTAGGCGTTTACCTTTCTTCCCCTCTGTTCGCACTGTTTTTGCTCTGTTTCTTTTACTCTACTCTCCATGGCTCCGTATTTTGGAGATGAAGCCTTCTTCCTCAAAGGCTCGTTCTTGAAACAGTGCCCTAGTTTTGAATCCATCGCCAAGGCTTTGCGCGTTCTTACTGAAGGCTCGATTTCACTTGTTATCTCCGGCCCTTATTCTATTGAGATTCAGGTATTCTCAATTCGAGCCTTTGCTGATCTTGCCCGGCATCGTATGGTGGTTGTTGATGATTGTTTTTTGGAGATTCTTCCTTGCTCTGACTTCGGTCTGTTCTCGTGTGAGTATCCGATTGGGAGCAGATCCGTTATGGATTTCGATCCTTTCTTGAGATTCGCTGATACCTGTTCTTTGGTGAATTGGGGAGCTTTCCCTCCCTTGTTTGGTTCGCTTTCTGGGGATTCTTCTGTTTTTGGCAATATTGGACATGAATATTTGATTGCTAAAAGGGATTTCATCACCCCTTGCAATTCATTACCGGTATCGGGTATTTCTCAGAATCGGAGCTCCTCAGCTAAGCGGCGGCAACGGAGGCGGCGGCGGCGACTTTCTTCTCGTTTGTCGCGCTCGCTGCCTTCTTGCGTGAGCTTGCCCACTTCTTATTTGAAGCAACGGCCGATGCCCCCTTCTTATTTGGTTACTTCTGACATTGGTTCCGCATCAGTTGGTACCGCGTCAATTGGTTTATCTCTGCTCCAACCGCATTATGAGGTGCTTTTATCGTAGGCGTACTGGGTTACTATAGGGGATTTCATCATCCCTAGCAGTTCAACCCAAATGCGCTCGCTGCTTTATTACGATCTTGTGCCACTGCCCTCTGATGATTTGGGTTCTCCTATCCTTGGCTCGGCGCCAGCTGATGTTGGTTACCCCTCGTCGGAGCGGGTGGTTTGGGAGCTGTCTTCGTATCTGCTTCGACCGCTTTGTGCAGTATCTTCCCTGCAGGTGCGTTTCTCCATTTTCGTTTCTTGTTTCAAAGTACCTGTTGGGTTGGCTCTATGTTCTTGGTTGTTGGCCGATGGCATTTGTTTATTGTGTATGAGCCACGACACACTTTGGTGTGTGCTCCCTGCCAGATCCCATTAGTTTTGATGTTTTTGTCTTCGCTCTCTTGCCATGCTCTTTGCATCATCGGCTCTGCTTCCACGTATTTGTTTCGTGCGAGTTTAGCAACAGTTGTGCCCATACCAGGCTTCTAGTATGGAACGTTCTGGTGTTTTCCTCTTGCAGGGTTAGTTTTCTGAGACATCACGACGCCTTTTATGTGTCGTCTATGTCTATGGACCCGTATTTTTTCTCTATGTTAGTGGGCTACCGTTGGTCTCTAGGGCGGTTTCAATAGGCCTGGAACGATTGGTTCAGGCGACATCCCATCTCTGTTCGAATAATATACCATGTTTTGGTGCACTATTCGGACATCCCGGATTTTTGCCATCCATCATTGTTCTGCTTTGTTGCTCCCTCCTTTGAGACCGACCCGCGACACTTACCTGTTTCGCAGGGCTGTACTCTTAGTGACAGTCCGGCTTCGGTAAGTTTCCTACAGCAACTTGGGCTGCATCAGCTATGCTCCCCTACACTTTCTGGTTCTTTTCTGTTTTTACTCGCAGCGTCCTTCCCTCCTCTCCTTCCTGTTCTCCTCCCCTGTCGCCGGTCCTTTCTGCGCTCTTGCTCTGTGATTGCGCTTCCTTTTCTTTTTCCTCCATTCTTTTGTCTCATTCATTTCCCACTGTAGACTGGTTTGTTCGGCAGTATGGGTTACAGTTGGTTAGGCACCACTCTCTATTGAGCTTTCCATCTGTGCTCCATGATCGTTTGGATCCGTCTTCTTCCCCCTGTTCCTTGGCGTGCTCCCTTCCATCCTCTTCCTGTTCTCTGTCCATCACCATTCCTCTTATGTGTGAGGCTGATATTGCGCTCCTTAATGAGCGTCTAGATTGCATTACTAGGAACTCTTCCCCTTCGGCTTTTGATTCCTCTCTAGCTTCCATGACATGCTCCGGTGGCGAGGTGTCTTTTGAGACATCCCCCCTCCCTCCTCCTCGACGGATACGACGCAGATCGCGACGTCTCCAGTCCACCCCTCGCACCATTCGCACACGCTCTATAGCGGCGTCCAAGCAGATCGATAGATCTACTCGATTTTCCTTGTATCTTATCTGAGCCTGCTCTGATTTGATTAGCTTGGTGCCCGTCTTCTCTTTTCTCTATCTTTTCGGTTTTATCCCGATTCCTCATGTCGAATTTCCTTTTCTGGAATGTTCGTGGGATTGGTAACGATGCGTCTTTGGCTAGACTGAAACGCATTGTCAAGAAGCACTTGGTGGGTTTGGTCGCTCTCCTGGAACCTTTTCAGGCCCCGGACGGTATTCCCAATACCATTCTTGCCTTAGGTTTTGGGGGTGGATCAGCCAACGCCTCCGGCAAAATTTGGATATTATGGTCCAAATCCTTTGTTGTTCATACCGTCTTCGACTCCTCGCAGCTTCTCTCTGTGGCCTGCTGTTCTCCGTCGTTCGCTTCTCCCTTTCTTTTCTCGGCGGTATACGCCAAATGCGATCGGACGGAAAGGTTAACTCTTTGGTCCGACATTTTTGCTCTGGTTGAGCTGGGTTTTTCTTCCTCAATAGTTGGTGGCGATTTTAATATCATCACTTGCCATGCGGAAAAGAGAGGAGGAGCCACCCCCAACCGTGCTGTGATGACGGATTTCAACTCGTTCACTGTCAGCTCTGGCACCTCTGGGCTCTCCTTTGTTGGCTCCTCCTTCACTTGGTCGAACAACCAAGAGGGACCGAATCGTATTCTTTCTAGGCTCGACCGTGTCTTCGGGTCGGAAGAATGGTTTCGTCTCCCATTTTCCTTCTCGATCGCTCACCTCCATCGTACTTTCTCTGACCATGCCCCTTTGGTTGTTCGTTGCCTCCCTCTTTCCTACTCTGGGCCCTCTTCTTTTCGGTTCCAGAGCATGTGGAGATCTCACCACTCTTTTCTTCAGGTGGTGGCTAATTCGTAGAGCGCTGCGGTCTCTGGCTCTCCTTGCTTTGTTTTCGTTCGTAAACTTCAGCGCCTAAAAGCCTGCCTTAAGGTGTGGAACGTTGATGTTTTCAAGAACATTTTCGATCGCGTTCGGGTGGCATAAGAATCCCTGATCTTAGCTGAATCCTTGTTCGACGAGGATCCGTCCGCCGCTCACAAGGAGGCTTGGGCTTTAGCCCAATCCGTTTTCTCTTCTGAACTTCGTATCGAAAATGACTACCTTCGTCAAAAAGCTAGGATCAAATGGGTGGTCGATGGCGATACGAATTCTAAGTTTTTTCATTCATCTATTCGTAAGGAGAATAATCTACTCACTATCCGTGAGATTTTGCGTCCTGACCTATCTTTGGCCTCATCCACCGAGGAAGTCAAAGATACCATTTTGTCCCACTTCCAGTCCTTTTTGGGCTCTCCTTCTGTATTAGTTCACGATCCGGCCCTGATGGCCTTCATCCCCCCCATGGTGCTTCCTCCGGACAGCAACCTATTCGCGGACCCTCCTTCTTCGGACGAGATTCGAGCGTGTGTCTTTGCCCTGAACAAAGATAGCGCCTGCGGTCCTGACGGTTTCAATGGAGTCTTTTATAGGACTGCTTGGCCAATTATAGAGTCTGATTTCTGCCAAGCGGTTCAATCCTTCTTCGCCGGTGGGTCTCTTCCCTCTGGATAGACTTCCACCAATTTGATTATTATTCCTAAGTGCGAAAATCCGCGGTCTTGCACGGATATCCGTCCCATCAGTCTTTGTAACTTCTCGAATAAAGTTATTTCTAAGATCTTGGCCCTTCGTTTAGCCCCTATCCTTGAACGCATTATCTCTCCCTCTCACGCGGGGTTTGTTAAGGGGCGTTTAATCACTGATAACGTCCTTCTAGCTCAGGAACTTATCTCCCAACTAGATCGGAAAGTTAGGGGTTCTAATGTGGTTTTCAAACTTGACATGGCTAAGGCGTTCGATCGCTTGTCCTGGTTTTTCATCATTAAGGTCTTTAGAGCTTTCGGGTTTCCGGAAATCCTTATTGACTTGGTGTGGAGGCTCATCTCGAACTGTTGGTTCTCTGTGCTCATTAACGGTTCTTCTTTTGGGTATTTCAAGGGGGGTAGGGGCCTGCGTCAGGGAGACCCTCTATCGCCTTCTTTATTCGTCATTGCGGCAGAGGCTTTCATTCGCGGTCTTCAATCCCTGACAATCTACGGTCAGATCCAGCGATTTGGAATCCCGAGGGGATGCCCTCTTATCTGCTCCTTATCCTTTGCTGATGACATTGTCATTTTCTCTAATGGTAGCCGCTCCTCTGTCCGGCGGCTACTTCGTTTCCTGCACCAATACGAGAGGTGTTCGGGCCAACTCGTTAATCCTTCTAAAAGCTGCTTTGTCCATGGTAAGGACTTTCCCCCTTCACGTGCTTCATGGATCGAGACCATATCTGGTTTCACGGAAGCTTCCCCTCCATTCCCTTATCTGGGTATCTCCCTTTACCGAGGTAGAAAACTAAATGCTATCTTCGATCCCTTGACTGATAAAGTGAGGAACAAGATCATTCGCTGGAATGCATCTCTTCTGTCCCAAGCCGGTCGACTTGTTCTCATCAAGTCGGTTCTTGACTCGTTGGGAACCCATGTCTTCGCCGCTATGACCCCCACCTCTTCCTTCTTCCGGTCTTATCGGTCCTTGGTCTCGTCCTTCTTCTGGGGTTCCAAGAACGATACCCGCCGTCACCATTGGGTTTCTTAGGACGCCATCTGCCGACCAAAGAACGAAGGTGGATTGGGCTTGCGTAACCCTCAGGACCTTTGTGCGGCATTTGCTTGTAAGCTGTGGAACAGGTTTGGGGCAAACGACTCTTTGTGGGCGTCGTTTCTCCGTGCTAAGTACCACAGGCTTGCGGGCACTAATTTCACTGGCTGTCTGTCCTATGCTAGTGAGACCTGGAAGCACATGCAATCAGTTAAGCTGCTCTCTAACTCTCATGGCGAGCTCTCGGGCTGGGATGATGGCTCGTTCTCCGTTCGGAAAGCCTGGACCTCGATTCGCTCTTCTTGCCCTATTCAACCGTTGTTTTCCTTTATTTGGGATTCTCGTATTCCACCCAAGGTTTCTCTGTTGATGTGGCGTATCTTTCATAATGGATTACCACTAGACGAGAATCTCCAAAAGATCGGCATCCCCTTGGTCTCCCGTTGTAGATGTTGCAGCGATGGGAGCTCGGAATCCCTGTCCCATTTGTTTTTTTGTTGGTCTCTCAGCCAGAGCGTGCTGGAATTACTTCGACAATCTCGTTGGAGTTCGTGTCTTAGCCACTTCTCCCTCTGATCTTCAGTCAATCTGGTGGGCTGGGGTCTTTGGTAATTCTGTTCGTTCGATTGTTTTCAGATTGCTTCCCTGTCTGATCTGCTGGCACCTATGGTGCGCGCGGAATAAGGCAGTCTTTGATAGTACCCCCATGGATCCCCCTTCCATTATTCGGCGTGTCAGGAATGATGTCTTCCTAGCCTTCCGAGGTAGACCTTTCAGGGGACACGTGGGCTCTCGCTCAAGGAGTCTTGTGGGACTTCTTTCTATTTCTTTTGTCCATTCTACTTCTAGACTAGGCATTGGTTGAATCTGGCATTTGGGGCGTGGGCTCTCCGGCCCCGCTCCCGACCCCCCCATCTATCTCATGTTGTTGCTTATTTGCCAGGGCCAGGCGTCTTTGGAATCTTCTTCGGCCCGTGACCCTCTTTGCTTGGCATTGACTGATTTCTCTTGGTGTTCTTGGTTGCGATCGACCTATTATGGCCGCTTTTCATTGGCTTTGAGGCTGCTCGACTGGTTTCGGATCTTGTTTTCTTTGGTTCTGCACCTGTATCTGTTGGGTGTTGGTCCGTGTGTTCTCTTCTGTCTATGTCCCGTAGTATTATTTGGTTTTTTATTTTATTTTATTTTTCCTTTTGTCGGTTATGCTCGATTTAGTTACCTGCCAGGCTTGTTGGCAGCTTTTGGTTCATGTTCTATATATTTATTTTCTCCAAAAAAAAAAGAAAAAAAAATCATTAGTATACCCGAGGGACCAACATGTATGTTATGGTGTGAATCTCAGCATCTATAGACAGGCATGTCTAATCATGTTTATATTATCCTATTGCAGATGCACATACACACATATGTGTATATAATACACACACATAATATATATATATATATATATATATATATATAATACAAATTATATAAAATGAAATTTTATTTATAAATCTAAATAAAAGAATGATTTTATTTGAAAGAAATTTTGAAATTCTTAATAAATTTAGGCTACATAAACGCATTGAAAAAATCCAATAATGAAAAGAATATTGAAATTTACTCATTAACCCGATTGATATTGTCCCAATTTAAATAAATATTTGGAGTTCCAACAGCAAATGTATGCAATTTAAAATGCACATTTTCGCTGAAAGTAAGATGTGTGTTATAAGTGCAAAAGCTTTGATAGTTACAACATCTTTATTTCAAACAGTTTTGTTGGTGGTACTGATTGCGAATGCAAACCGATAGTGAAATATCATTAATGGATGGTCACGAAGGAGGTGACGGTAGAGGTTGCAAACCATGTGGCATTCTATAGTCGATGGTCGTGAAAAGATATTATTTATGGTATTTTTGAAATTTCAGAAAATACACGTTGGCAATTATATTGATTGTCATCAATAAACATAACATCCTAGATAGGAAATAGCAGTCGAGTAACAGCTGACTGTGGCGATTTAGCTAAGGCTGACGGAGTTGATCCAGCATGCAGAGCTGATGAAATTAGATGAAGCGATTTGAGCTGGGTTATAAACCCAATTGCGTTAGTTTTAGTGAGAATTTTTTAAATCCTGTAGGCCCATGTAGCTTGAACTCCAACTTATAACGTTGACACTTTCTTTTGTGCGTTCATGATGACGATCTTTCATATATAATTTGACTAGTTCCACACCTTCACATGTTTTGTTGTATTTCCACCACAGAACAACTGTTTTTATGCTTTTGCAAGACCTAGCATTTATGGTATGCTTATCGATATCTAAGTCCCTCAGCTGTGTTTATAACTCTATATTATTAATTAACACTACCGAGTATTACATGTTTATTTGAATGCTTATTCCTTGTTCATTTCAACTAGCAAACTTGCAGCCTCATACTTTGTTCTACTAGTTTCTTTACAATTTACTTTGAACCTGAAATAATATTTTCAAATAAAAAAAGATACATATTTAGTGATATATTTTATTTTCGTAGCTAACGATTTCTTTTATTGCTGACAGCGAGACAAGTTCAAAGGTGTAGTTTCATACCAAAGTATGATGAAGTGATTTTACATATTCAATCATATTTTAAACATTAGAAGTATGACCAGAAATAGGCATTTCCGGATAATTTTTTGTGATGTGTCTTTTCTAATTTTATTAGCATACTCTGTTATGTTGAACCATTGATATAAGATGCGGTATACTATCTTGTGCTATCTCATCGAAAAAACTTGCATGCTTATTCATTTGACCAGTTCTAATTAAGCAAGAATATTTTCACAGGTTCATATACTGTATTAAATCAATGTACAGTCAATTTTGATCTGACACTACTCCAGCGGCTAGCTATAGCATATTGGAAATTATATGAAAACATTCATGGTTTTGTTGTGTTATCGTAAGACTCTTAACTTCAAAGAAATTGTTGATACTTGAGTGTCCGGGGTAGAAATACTTCTGTTTGTGTCATATTGTACTTAAATATAGGACACGTTTTTTATTACGCTTATGAAGCTAATGGATATGGAGCATGGGGAATTGGAACCAATTTTGTATGCGTGTTTGAAAATTAAGTTTTTAGCACATAGGAATATGAATACAGGAAACATTATTATTCTAAAAATCTGGAACAAAAAGCTCAAATAATGTACATCAACGTTCTATCATCGTTATGAATTTCGGAACAGGAAATAATAATGTTTAGTGAATGCTGAGCTGTATCCGGTTGGAATTGTGCTGAACAAAATGAGCTGTTGCATTTCATGAAGTTAGGTGTGTTGTGAAAGTTATACGAATATTTATATTTATTTGTTTTAAATTATTTTAATTATTTTTTAATAAACAGTACTAAATTATATTAAAATTTAAATCATATATAAAATGCAAAAAATGATCCGCACACAACGAAAATAAATAATGGCATATTTAATTAAAATATACATTTGAAATTACCTATAGATTTTTTTTCTAAATTACGTAACCATCCAGCTTAATATATTTTAAGTTTACCTTATTTTCCTTAGAAATACCGACAGCTTAAAATTTAAAAGAGCATTTTTTATGTGCTGGCCTAATTTTTCAGTTTTGAATTATATCTAACTAGTATAACCGCACAACGGTGAATAAACCGACCGTTCGATTGTATAACTTTGGTAAGAAATAAACATTTAAAATTTTTGTTAATATTACTTAAACATTAAGTGATAATATGTTGGAAAAGAATAAATTGAGATTTGAATATGAAAATATGAATTTCAAATTTAAATATTAATCAAAACATTCAAAATTGTCGATTTGAAATTGAAAGTTTAGAATTTGAAAATCATAATAGATTTGAATTTGGAATCTTTGATGCGCGAAGTAAAAGGAAGAAGTTTAGGAAAACCGCGGTGAGACAAGATCCACTTTTTTAGGGAAACCGCGATTAGACAAGATCCACGTTTTTTTGGCTTCAGAAAAATTCATTTTGGCCAATGAAAGTAAGCAAACCTCCCTAACGGTCGGTTTGATAACAAAATTGTTGTTCTCTGTTTAACCTCGAGTATATATGAAACCATTTCCATGTGCATATATCATATATATATATGCCTGGGTGTTTCACTGTTTATGACAACAATATTGCGCAACCAATCCACAGCTTTTAGTTGGGAGCATGTTCAGCAAGGTAGGAAAAATAGCAAGGTATGGAAGGTTAGATAAACTTGTTTTATTTTCAACTATATAATAATTTGACTTACCTGGTAACATACGAGGACAAAGTGATGTTTTGTTATACTCATGGAATTCTTTATATCCATTAAAATTAAGTAGTGGGTGAGAGTGAACAAGCTTAGCAAGACAAGTAACAAAAAATTGTTTATTTTCAACTATAAATCTTAGCAGTAACTCATTTTCGTTTATGTTTCTAATACAGTAAATAGTTTAATGTTATCATTACCGTTACGTGTTCAACCGAACTTAATGGAAAACAACAATTATTTTCCTTTTCTTCTCTAAGTTATTATACAACCAAACAGCCACATTTGCACAGATGCGCTAATATTTTGTAATTTCAGTATAAATTGTGTACAAGTTTCTACTTGATATCTACCTGACTTACACTAATTCCGACTTTTTCAACAAAGAGCAACGGTTATGCTGGATGAATAAGAAGGCATGTTTTAATTTTAATAAACGTAGATCATCCAGTATGCTACCATATCCGAGGATGCTAACATGCAAAATATGGTACCCGATGCTCTAAGCTAGACTAGACTTGTTTTTGTACCCGATGGAATAAATAAACCAATTCAAACTTTAAAAGGGGGAATGCACGGGTAAATAGAGTTAAGGTGCGCATAGAATACCGAAGAAAGATCTGGTCTCTTGGATTTGACAAAACAATAGTATATAATGTCTATCAGATTAAGACAGAAAACCCAATGGCGTCTTGGTTCTCAGCACTTGGAATTGTTTAATATTATTCAACCTGTTTGTTTAATTATTTCAGCATAGTTTAAGCACATGACATATTCTATTCTGAATATAAAATGTTATGCGAACCAACTTTCTCTCGTCGTCCAACTCACCTTAATGCTAAAAGTTCATGATGTGTTTGGAGTTTGGACCACTTGATTACCTCCATACAATTCAAATAAATCAATTTATGAACTTTGTTGTAGATCAATTTAAGAAATAGTACGCCTGTTATACAACCTTAGAGGCAAGCACGTTATGTTCATATGTATAACTTGTATATATAATAACACTTATAAAGCAACAGATACTCTTAGAATATTATTTTGTAATATTATCGTCTTTTTGTGCGATATTTTCTTCTTTGATTTTTTTTCAGAAATAAATAAAAGAAAAGAAAAAACATGTTTACCCAACTATGATACCTCCAATTTATCTAAAATTTATATATATTACAAAGCTTTTGCAAGGTAAGTATAATATTGTTTACTGAAAAGTCACTTGTATATAGTATTTGGGTGCATCACATGTATATAAAATACATGTACTTGTACGCATGCATATACATAAAAAATAGAAAATTTATGATGTATGTCTTTACAATTGAAAAACATTTTGTCCACGTCCATTCAAAATGTAGTTTTTAAAATATACATCTTTAAACAATGTTACAAAATTCCACTTTCGCACTAAGACTACAGTTTTCATTACACATAAAAACCCGCACGTATACTGAAAGGATCTACAAAAATCATTTGAAATGGTATTATCCGAAATTGATTTCGCTAAAACTAAAATAAAATTTGCATACCACCGTTACATCAAAATCGATCGTTATTCGTCGTTTAGAGTCAAAATCATCTAAATATTCATATACTTCAAGAGCATAAGTCGAAAGTATAGCAGTGGCAATCAATTCCAAATTCATTTATGAAGACAAAAATTGCAACGAAATTGTTTGACATCCCTCACTTCAAGACCTGAAAATGAACGTCAATAATGTTGCAGTCATGCCAGACTTATTTTCAAGTAACAAAATGAGATCAGTACAAATTTACATAATATTAAGTAAACACGGCAACTAAATAATTTCATCACGTAGTAATGTGTTACAAAAGTCCTTACATCATCACTAACCCATCTCGTTCGCAGAGGTAAATATATAATAAAATATAAGTAGGGCATCATTACCAATATATGAGGATGTCGAATGGACGCTTGACCAAACTCGATGTTGAAATTTCAAGAACCATCTGCATATCTTTTCGTACGGCGACGTAGCATTTGGACAACGCATTTTAACAAAAAGAAATCATTTGGTGTTACATGAAACTAAACTTATACATACACACACACGCACACACACACCACCCCACCTTCGTTATTTTTCACAACGTGAGATTATTCTTTTTCAATATGAGCACATTACCCTCATACAATGCCAGACACCCCATTAAATCTTCACACTGGCTTACATCCACTCTCATGTCTTCCACTACGCCAACTTTAATGCATGCACCGTATCGAGACTTTGTTCACTTATCATTCTACCAAACCCTACGTAATATGGTCTAACTTCACCTTAAATCTGACTAATTAAGCCTACACTGCTAACTATCATAATTTACACATCTCTTATGCATTGTCCTTGTCCCAAACATTACCATCAGCTCTAATACCATGTTGAAATTTCGAGAACCATCCGCACATCTCTCCGTGGGGCGACATAGAGTTTGATTAACATCTTTTAATGAAAAGAATCTTTTGTTGTTACATGCGACCAAAATCATATATACACCACTCCACCTCCATTATTTTCACGAATTGAAACCATTCCTTTTCAATTTATGTCCATTACTCCCATACAATGTGAGACAACCCAACAATATAACCTTAAGTAAACACAACTGCTAAATAATTTCATCACATCAAAATATTTTACAAAAGTCCTTACATCATCATGAACCCATCTCATTCTTACGCAGGGGTGAATATATAATAAAATATAAATAGAGTAGCATGTCCAACATATGAGGATGCTGACATGGATGCTTAACCAATTATAAATTACGGTTTACACAGCGGAATTTCAAAACAGTTTTTATTTGCAAAATAAAATTCATCCTTGTATTTGAAATCTTTGTTCGTCTTTTCCAAAAGCAATATGTCTATACCATAAAATCAGCCTACTCAAGTGAGTACCTATGAGTTTATGAAAAATAATAAAAACACGGATCAGATATAAAGTGCGGTATGAGTAACACTTTCCCCTAAACAAATAATCATATAGTGAGATTACGCTGCTAATGCACGGAACGGGTTTTCCCCCACTAATACAATCAATCATCAATTACAAAATACTATGTAAACAACATCCAAGCATGATAAACATAAGTCATCAATTTTATCATAAGTGTGAGATATTCCGTCACAACATTTCCAACTGGTTTCTATATTCGATTCATTTTATATTGCTAGGCCTCGTTCTTGCGGTTAAATGCTAAACACTTAAGCTTATCACTTGCTGTTTATCTTACACTTCTGCCAATTTTGTCATAAACAGATAATTAAGTTGCCACCAACCATTTGCCAAATAATTTATATAAATTCAAAAATGCATGGAAAAAATTCCAAAATCATAACCGTTGTATTTACCTCATGCAAAATTTTCAAGAAAAAATAATTATTTTTAATATTTCAAATAATTAATATCCAAAATTAGGTGTTTTCTCAACTTAGAAAATACATATAAATTTCAAGTAATTTTGGAAAATTATGAAATACCATCTCCATATTATTAATCTACATCTCGTATAAAAATTTCAAATGATTTGGAGAAAGCATGATTCATGTTTTTATTTGAGTACATCAAAAACCGTCTTTAAATTCCCAAACATAAACAATATTTTCTAATCTTCTTTAACTTATTCATTAACATTCAAAACATCCCAAATACATAAAATCCTAACCCACGTGGGTTTAAAAGGTTTTAGAGAAAGAAATACTCACTTAAATTAGGTTTAAACTAGGTTAAAAGGTCTACTCTCTCTCTCTAAGTGATGAAAGCCCTTTCTTTTACTTGATTTTTCTTCTTCATCCACTTGCGTCTATTTTATTTTTTCTTTGTTTTTTTTTAGTAAGTGAAGAATGAATCAAGAGTGGAAGGGTAAAGGATTAGTAATTTGGGCTTTGAACTAAAACATCATTCTAGCCTATTCTTATCAATTCCCTTGACTATTCATCTTAAATTAATTCTCTTTTTAATAAAATGTCTTTACTTTTATCTCTTTGATTAATTTGATTGTTTGTTTCATTGATTTCCTATATTATGGTTGTGACGACCCAGACTTTCAACCTTCGAAATCGGCATCCAAAACATCATCCGTATTCAAATGCCGGAGATTCAAACGTTGGAGTCCGGTTCGCTGGAGTCATAACATATTAGATGATAACAACACAATGGAAACAATATAACTTCCATGCATACACTATATGGATTACAACAAGTGACCATCATCATCAAAGTCCATATATTACACAATAGCGGAAAAATAACATCAACATGATCTTCTAAGAGAGTCCAACATACTACATCTTCAGTTCTAAAGCTCCAAATTCCAAACCAAAAAGCTCAAAACCAAAAGCTTCAAAGATTTCCAAATCCACATCTACCTCCCAACTTAGCTCCAGAACCTACTGATAACCTGACTCTAGGCTGCCCGTGTGGAAAATTAGAGGCACCCATAGTTTAGCAAAGGGAATAATAAACTCTAAGCCAGTCATGAGACAGGTGTGAAAAACATAAAAACAGTTATTTGTACAAAAAGAAATCCGTTCATGTTTTTGAAAATGAAACTACCATAAGGTCTTCCGGCACACACTCAAATGCAATCACACACATAGGAGAGGTTTCTCCTTATAGTAGTCAAACATGCTTGATACGCGAAAATCCTTTTGATATTATTTTTAGTGCATAATGTGGAAAAATATTTTACAAGTATAATATTAATCTTAGCCAGCATACGTACCATTATAGTATGCCTACTATAGCTACCATGCTAAATGGCAGGTTCTACAACTGAAATCGTAAAGGGTTCGTTTGTTTCGTTTGGATTTCCAACAAATGGCCAAGGCTAAGGAACTTCCTTTATCCGAATAGGTACGCCTCTGGAGGGACGTCCCGAGTAGCTAACCGGATCTCTACCAACACAAGGCCGGGTTACCTCTGTAATTAGGTAATTAACTGTCACGAGTATGCCATCCTCCGGTCCTAACCGGCCTTTACCGAGGCGCCTCAAATTCCAACAACTACATAAGTAAAATATCTGAGCTCCATACCATAATACCACTTTTTATCCAAAAGGAAATGTACATACCTTAGGGTCGTGAACCCCATAACCTTGCAGCATCATTCTTGTTTCAACCGTTTCTCGGAGTGTGAGGTTCGATGAAGTCTCGTTCCACAAAGCTATGCTTTACACAAAAGCCATGCTTCGATCAACCAATGCTCAACGCTTAGCATGCCACATTACCAATTTGGGAATGTATCACTAATAACGATAAACTACATTACATCTGAGCTTGTACGTCTCAGAAAATGGTATTAAGCTAAGAGAATAAATTCTCCACCACTAAACAGAAATGTGTTTGATAGAAACCAGCTTTATATCTCAAAATGAAATGTCAGACATACATCCATACAAGTCCATCCTGGGTCTGAATGGAACCGAAGGCACTTCATCCAATTGAGGAAAGAAGTCCTTGCAAATCCGGATATCCCCAATCTCATCTGGACTCCCCATCACATAGGGTATTCTCTATACCGGAGCAACTCGGTGTAGAGACAATCAACAGACAATCCTTTCATTTTCGAAAATACCCGATCTTCAACCACCGTCTTCAAATGCAATTCCATTCCATCGTATCATTATTCAGAATGGGTTTCCGACTTAATGCCATTTCTTGGCCTTTTCGAATAATGAGCGCTTATTTAAAACATATGGATACATTCAGATCTTCGTTAAGTCGCAACTTTTAGCCTTTATTTCCCAAAACCTTTCCTTCTGAATGATTTAAACAAATTTCCATTTTTAATCTTTTAAACAAATGATCCACCTTTTATAAGTCAATGCAGAACATTATAATCACACAGCAATTCATTACAGAAAAATAACTTACGTTTATCACAGGTCAATCCAAAGTAATTCATATCACAGAATATTACAGATTAACATACTAAAGAAATTAATCAATCCAAGCATTCAATATAATTAATCATCCACAAGCAAGATTAATTAATTACATAATTTATAGTTAATTTAATTAAACCAAATAAATTAATTACTTATGAATTAATTATCTAACCCTGCTTAATTAACATTAATTAATTACAAACCATTTGTTATTATTTTAATTAATTAACGAAATTAATTAATCATCCTTAATTACTTACATTAATTAATTATCCTATAATTATGTTATTAATTACACTTTAATTATTAATCAATTATTCTTTAATTACTTAATTAATTAACCATTAATTATTAATTAATTAACCTATTATTCTTTAATTACTTATTGATTAATTAATTATTCTTTAATTCCTTTCATTAATTAATTAATCTTAATTACTTACATCAATTAATTAACCTTTAATTAATTAATTAATTAACCTTAATTAATTAATCTTTAATTACCCAAGACGTTAATTAATTCAAGATAAACTATTTATCTTAATTAATTACTTAATTATTATTTAAATATTTATTAAATTAAATGCTTGAAATTAATTTATTCTTAACATACAAGATCATTTGAGATCTTTTTATTAATTACAGTTTAATACACTTACCTTAATCACTTCTTAATTGCATCATTTTATTTTGAACACTTAGGGATTTATTTATTTAATTAATTAACTAATATATATAATTATTTCAAAACAAAACAATTTAAATTCAAAACACACTTGATTTAAGAATTAAATTTTGAAAACTTGTATAATAACAATTGCTTAGGAACTTGGTTAACATTTGCTTTGGAAACTTAGTTTAAAACTTGTACGTCTTCTTTGCTTTTAAAAACTTGTTAAATCATTATCTAAAATTAAGAAAACCCGAGCCAAATAACAAAATTCCCGAGCAACAACCCGAGCTACTCTCCCTCTCGATAAACTCAAGTACGAACTCAAAGCAACTCCCTTTCTTCCCCAAGCTCAACTCAACATAGCAACAATAGTTACGAAGGATAACTCGTTCATGTGTACACGAGATCGCCGATGCTCTGTTCATCTTCGTCATCGCCTACATGTTGCCGATGACCTACACTAACGCTCCGACCACCCAGCACAAACGATTTCGCCCGGAATCGAAAACGAGCATGACGATGCATACTGGAACCCAAACTCGATTGGCAAATCCCCCTCGCGTCGCCACCTCCGATCGCCAGAGACCTCACTATCACGACCAGACCTTCGCCACTCTCCTACGCTTCTAATCCCTCACCTGCGATCAACTCCAGTGCACCCACGACATCGCAATGCCTTCGAGAGCAGCGTCGACCAAATCTGGTCGTTAAACCATAAATCGTCGTCGCCAGGCCACCATGGTGGTCGATAAACCCAACCACCATTCTTGCCAAGACCCCTACCCTCAAGCCACCTCCAACGATGATCACGACCTCACGCCCTTTGACAATCGTCAGAAAGCACCCAATATATGATTTCCGTTCAACTCGCAATATCACGATAACCACAAACTTAAAAATCATGATACTATTATCAAAAATTAACATTTCCAAATACGAATCTAATCCTATAATCCAAACATAGAATTTAGATACTCGATTTTCTGATTTGAAAATGATTTTCACCGTAATTTCTTATTCTCGAAATATTTACTTAATATATTCGCTTGAAACTATTTTTAAAAATGAATTTACATCAATACAATCACTTCCTCTTCAATGATCACAGTTTAAAATTGTTTAGATGGGTAGATATGAATTTATTTAAGTTGTTCTTGAGTTTGATAAACATAACAGAGGATTTATATACATATACATAGACATGCACACACATATATACAATAGTTCAACCATATTCCAGGTAAAATACATCCATGCAAACATTTTTACAACATTACTTTAAATACCTATCACATGCATCAAGGTAATACAGATTAAATCTTAAAAAATGTTTGTTTACACATTGTTATATAAACAGAGAAGCCTGGGATTGATTTAATTTTGAAAACTGGAACTTAGTTCTTGCTTGTTTGAGATGATCTGATCTTTGCTTCAAACTGAGTTGAATCTATGCTTTAGGTTTTTAGATTTGTAAAGATTGTTTGTCTTTAGATTATTCTCTGGTTTGGTTTTCAGGTTTTTAGTTTTAATTGAATATAAGAAAGAAAAATGAGAAGAGGAGGAGTAAAGATATATATAACCTTGTTTTTATTTTATTTATTATTTTAAAAATGAAAAGAAACTAATGACACTTGTTAAATTGCACGTTAAAATGGTTACACTTGTTAATTTGCATATCTTAATGTTTTAATATGTTTTTATATAAATTTTATATTATATTTTCTATTTTAATTACTGCATTTTCTTTTCTTTATATTTATATAACTTTAAAGAAAATGATTTAAAATCTAATTATACATTAATAAATAAACATATATACATATATATTAGTTTTTAAATCCAATTTTTTTAAGATATTTATTTTTTAATTTCGAATCAAAATTTTATTTACAATCTATTTGTATATATACATAAACAAACACATATCTTATTTGTTTTGGAAAAAAAAATTCAAATTAGTTCACAAATTAATTCTAAAAATTATATTAATTACTAAATTAAATTTGGCTTAAAAACGGGATCGTTACAAATTACCCCATTAAGAAAATTTCTCCTCGAAATTTGATAGACAGGGAGACAAACAAAGAACATATGAACACATAAAAATATAGAGAAATGGCTTACCAGATCAAGCTGAAATACCCATTCTATGTTTGGGATAGGACATTTTTTGCATGCTTTTTTTTCAGTTTTGGAATAAATTAGAATATCATCAATAAATATGAGAACAAACTTATTCAATACTTCACGAAATACTCAGGTCATCGGGTCTACGAAATATGCAGGGACATTGGTCAGTCCGAAGGACATAACTAACCATTCGTAAAATGTATCGGGACCCCTAAAAGCAATCAAATGGATACAATCTTCTGCAATTCTCAGTTGATGGAATCCTTGGGCTAGGTCCATCTTGAAAAAGAATCGAGCACCATGCAATTGATCGAACAGGTCGTTGATTCGGGGCGAAGGAAATTTATTCTTAAGGGTTAACTTATTAAGATCACGATAATCTACGCACAATCTCAAAGATCCATCGGACTTGGCTACAAATACCACAGTTGAACCCCAACTGGAACGACTACGTCGTATAAATCCTTTCTAGTAAATCTTGGGTTTGCTTAACTAGATCTACTCTTTCTCTTAGTGACATCCTATGAATTGCATGCACAACTGGACGGGCATTGGAAACCAAGTCAATTCTAAATTCGATTTCCCTGTGCGAAGGTAAAGACCTAACTTCTTCAAATACGTCAGGAAATTCTCAAACAATAGGTATGGATTCCAAACTCGGGTCGGAATACCCTAAAGTGTACATTAGCTTGTCCCTCTTCGGACTTGGATTCTCACAAGAAATCACAACAAAATTCGAAAGTTTGATTTTAACCGAAATCGTTCTATTGATACAATCTAATTTAGCTTCATATTTTATTAACCAATTCATTCCAAGTAAAATCTCAAATTCATTAAAATCAAGAACGAAAAGGCTGATAGGAAACTATTGATGAGAATACGAAATAGGAACCTTTCTACAACGTAAACAAAGATTCGCAGGGCCTCCTACCGGGTTCTTCACACAAATAGGTTCGTCTACGAATTCGGGTTCAAGAATTAACTCTTCTACGGTTTGCTGGGAAATAAAACTATGTGTGGCTCCAGTGTTGAATTGAACTCTAACAATTTTATCATAAATAAGAAGATTACCTTCCAAAACTCCTTTCTCTTTATCAGCTTCTGAGGTTGAAGGTTCATCCTTGATTGCATATACCTTTGCTACTTGGGTCTGCTTCATTATCGGGCATTCTTTAACCATGTGTCCTGGCTTATGGCCATAGTACCATTCCCTGGCTTCTTGTCTTGACTTCTTAGTGTGAGTCTTCTTTCCTTGCTTTTTGGGCTTCTTGCAACTATTTGAGTAATGACCTTTCTCCAAACAGTTGAAACAGGTAACATTCTTCGCCTTGTTCTCCTGAGTGTCCTTCTTTTCTTCACCTTGCCAAGGCTTCTTTCCTCCAAACTTTCTCTTCTTCCAATTTGGATTACTTCCGCTTCCTTTCTCTTCTGGTATCTCTTATTTATCTAAGGTGGCATTTTTATATCCCATGTCTACCAAATCAGCAAAAGACTCCTTCACATGGCCTGCCATCCTTTTATGAAACTTCTTGTTAATCCCTCTAATAAATCTCTCATTCTTGTTAAGTCAACGTAATGGTCTCCTACCATACCAAAGCTTCTTCCTGGAGCTGCCAGGAAGCCATCAGCCTCCTTTGATCATCATCCAATTTCAATCCTTTAAAAATCCTCTCACAAGATTGAATCCAAGTTTACGCTTCTATAATAGTCTCTGTACCTTTGAATGGTTTCCCTCCAAGTCTTGAGAAATTCCGATATAAATCTGCCATATTTGGCTGGGGTTGGATGGGAAGAGTTGCTTCTTCCATTACTGTTGTTGCAGGGTCACGACCATTTGTAGTGGTACTCCCCCTTCCCTTACCTCGTCCTCTTCTTGCACTCATTCTCACTATTCGTAAATAGTAAGAAAATTGACTTAGGCATACAGACAATATATCTTAGGGAATATACTCATTCTAGGGCATTTCTATCCCTATCTCTAATGAGTCACCTAATGAGTTATACTCCAAAACTAAAGTTCTTACTCAACCTTTGGCTCTGATACCAAATGTGACGACCCAAACTTTCAACCTTCAAAAATCAGCATCCAATACATCATCTATATTCAAATGCCGGAGATTCAAACGTTGGAGTCTGGTTCGCTGGAGTCATAACACATTAGATGATAACAACACAATGGAAACAAAATAACTTCCATTCATACACTATAGATCATAACAAGTGATCATCATCATCAGAGCCCATATATTACACAACAGCAGAAAAATAACATCTACTTGGAGAGAGTCCAACATACTACATCTTCATTTCCAAAGCTCCGAAGTCCAAACCAAAAAGCTCAAAACCAAAAGCTTTAAAGACTTCCAAATCCACATCTACCTCCCAACTTAGCTCCAGAACCTACTGATAACCTGACTCTAAGCTGTCCGTGTGGAAAATTAGGGGCACCCAGAGTTTAACGAAGGTAACAATTAACTTCGAGTCAGTCATGTGACTGGTGAGAAACATAAAAACAGTTATTTGTACAAAAAGAAATCCGTTCATGCTTCTGAAAAATGACACTACCATAAGATCTCCTGGCACACACTCAAATGCAGTCGCACACATGAGGAGGTTTCTCCTTATAGTAGTCAAACATGCTTGGTACGCGAAAATCCTTTTGATATTATTTTTAGTGCAGTGTGGAAAAATATTTTGCAAGTATAATATTAATCTTAGCCAACATACATACCATTATAGTATGCCTACTATAGCTACCATGTTAAATGGCTGGTTGTACAACTGAAATCGTAAAGGGCTTGTATTGTTTCATTTGGATTTCCAACAAATGGCCAAGGCTAAGGAACTTCCTTTATCCAAATGAGTACGTCTCTAGAGGGACGTCCCGAGAACCTAACTAGATCTCTACCAATACAAGGTCGGGTTACCTCTGTAACTAGGTAACTAACTGTCACGAGTATGCCATCCCCCGGTCGTAACCGACCTTTACCGAGGTGCCTCAAATTCCAACAACCACATAAGTAAAATATCCGGCCTCCATACCATAATACCACTTTTTATCCAGAAGGAAATGCACATACCCTTAGAGTCGCAAACCCCATAACCTTGCTGCATCATTCCTGTTTTGACCATTTCCCGAGGTGTGAGGTTCGATGAAGTCTCGTCCCACAAAGCTACGCTTTACACAAAAGCATGCTTCGATCAACCAATGCTTAACGCTTAGCATGCCACATTACCAATTTGGGAATGTATCACTAATAACGATCAACCACATAACCTCTGAGCTTGTATGTCTCAAAGAAGGGTGTTAAGCTAAGAGAATAAATTCTCCGCCACCAAATAGAAATGTATTTGATAGAAACTAGCTTTATATCTCAAAGTGTAATGTCAGACATACATCCATACAAGTCCATCCTAGGTCTGAATGAAACCGAAGACACTTCGTCCAATTAAGGAAAGAAGTCCTTGTAAATTCGAATATCCCCAATCTCGTCTGGATTCCCCATCACATAGGGTAATCTCTATACCGGAGCAACTCGGTGCAGAGACAATCAACAAGCAATCCTTTCGTTTTTGAAAATGCCCGGTCTTCAACCACCGTCTTCAAATGCAATTCCATTCCGTCGTATCATTATCCGGAATGGGTTTTCGACTTAATGTCATTTCCCGGCCTTTCCGAATAATGACCGCTTATTTAAAACATTTGGATACATTCGGATCTTAGTTAAGTCACAACTTTTAGCCCTTATTTCCCAGAACCTTTCCTTTTGAATGTTTTAAACAAATTTCCATTTTTAATCTTTTAAACAAATGATCCACCTTTTATAAGTCAATGCAAAACATTATAATCACACAGCAATTCATTACAAAAAAATAACTTACACTTATCACAGCTCAATCCAAAGCAATTCATATCACAGAATATTACAGATTAACATACTAGAGAAATTAATCAATCCAAGCATTCAATATAATTAATGATCCACAAGCAAGATTAATTAATTACATAATTTATAGTTAGTTTAATTAAACCAAATAAATTAATTACTTATGAATTAGTTATCTAACCCTGCTTAATTAACATTAATTAATTACAAACCATTTGTTATTATTTTAATTAATTAACGAAATTAATTAATCATCCTTAATTACTTACATTAATTAATTATCCTATAATTACGTTATTAATTACACTTTAATTATTAATCAATTATTCTTTAATTACTTAATTAATTAACCTTTAATTATTAATTAATTAACCTATTATTCTTTAATTACTTATTGATTAATTAATTATTCTTTAGTTACTTTCATTAATTAATTAATCTTTAATTACTTACATCAATTAATTAACCTTTAGTTATTATTTAATTAATTAACCTTAATTAATTAATTAGTCTTTAATTACCCAAGATCTCAATTGATTTAAGATAAACCATTTATCTTAATTAATTACTTAATTATTATTTAAATCTTTATTAAATTAAATGCTTGAAATTAATTTATTCTTAACATACAAAATCATTTGAGATCTTTTTGATTAACTACAGTTTAATACACATACCTTAATCACTTCTTAATTACATCATTTTATTTTGAAACATTTGGGGATTTATTTAATTAATTAACTAATATATATAATTATTTCAAAACAAAACAATTTAAATTCAAAACACACTTGATTTAATAATTAAATTTTGAAAACTTGTTTAATAATAATTGCTTAGGAACTTGTTTAACATTTGCTTTGGAAACTTGGTTTAAAACTTGTACGTCTTCTTTGCTTTTAAAAACTTGTTAAATCATTTTCTAAAATTAAGAAAACCCGAGCCAAATAACAAAATTCTCGAGCAACAACCCGGGCTACTCTCCCTCTCGATAAACTCGAGTACGAACTCGAAGCAACTACCTTTCTTCCCTGAGCTCAACTCAACACAGCAACAACAGTTAAGAAGGATAACTCGTGCACATGTACATGAGATCATCGATGCTCCGTTCATCTTCGTCTCCGCCAGGTCACCGATGACCTACACTAATGCTTCAACCACCCAGCACAAACAATTTTGCCTGGAATCGAAAACGAGCATGACGATGCATATTGGAACCCAAACTCGATCGGAAAATCCTCCTCGCGTCGCCGCCTCCGATCGACAGAGACCTCGCGATCACGACCAGACCTCCGCCACTCGCCTAAACTTCTAATCCTCCCCTACGATCAACTCCGGTGCACCCACGACATCGCAATGCCTTCGAGACAGCGTCGACCAAATCTGGTCGTTAAACCCTAAATTACCATCGCCAAACCACCACGGTGGTCGATAAACCCAGCCACCATTTTTTCCAAGACGCTCTACCCTCAATCTACCTCCAACGATGATCACGACCTCACGCCCTTCGCCGATCGCCATAAATCACCCAATATATGATTTCCATTGAACTCGCAATATCACGACAACCACAAACTTAAAAATCATGAACTATTATCAAAAATCACCATTTCCAAGTACAAATCTAATCCTATAATCCAAATATAGAATTTAGATACTTCATTTTATGTTTTGAAAATGATTTTCACTGTAGTTTCTTATTTTCGAAATATTTACTTAATATATTCACTTGAAACTATTTTTAAAAATGAATTTATATCCATACAATCACTTCCTCTTCAATGATCACAGCTTAAAATTATTTAGATGGGTAGATATGAATTTATTTAAGTTGTTCTTGAGTCTGTTAAACATAACAGAGGTTGTATATACATATACACAGACATGCACACACATATATACGGTAGTTTAACCATATTCCAGGTAAAATACATCCATGCAAACATTTTTACAACATTACTTTAAATACCTATCATATGCATCAAGTTAAAACATATTAAAACTTAAAAAAAATGTTTGTTTGCTCACTGTTATATAAACAGAGAAGCCTGGAATTGATTTAATTTTGAAAACTGGAACTTAGTTCTTGCTTGTTTGAGATGATCTGATCTTTGCTTCAAATTGAGTTGAATCTATGCTTTAGGTTTTTAGATTTGTAAGGATTGTTTGTTTTTAGATTATTCTCTGGTTTGGTTTTCAGGTTTTTTAGTTTTAATTGAATATAAGAAAGAAAAATGAGAAGAGGAGGAGTGTGTGTGTGTGTATAAAACCTTGTTTTTATTTTACTTATTATTTTAAAAATGAAGAGAAAATAATGACAGTTGTTAAATTGCATGTTAAAATGGTTACACTTGTTAATTTGAATGTCTCAATGTTTTAATATGTTTTTGTATAAATTTTATATTATATTTTCTATTTAGATTAATGCATTTCCTTTTATTTATATTTATGTTACTTTGAAGAAAATGATTTAAAATCTAATTATACATTAATAAATAAACATATATATATATATATATATTAAATCTAATTTAATTTTTTTTAAGATATTTATTTTTGAGTTTCAAATCAAAATTCTATTTACAATCTATTTATAAATTTACATAAACAAACACATATCTTATTTATTTTGGAAAAAAAATTCAAATAGTTCACAAATAAATTCTAAAAATTATATTAATTACTAAATTAAATTTGTCCTAAAGACGAGATCGTTACGATGATGCTCCAAAATATTGAGTGTTACATTACTACCGATAGAGAATTCTACAATCAACATAAATCGGCACAACAGATATAATATTACCAAATTTGTCTTTGTAGATTTTGATAAATATTAACTTAAATTTTAGTAGATTTGAAGTCCAAATAAATACATTTCACCACAAATTCACATTATGTTGTTAAAAATAGCATAGCTTTAAAAACTAAACCAGATAATGAAAAAAAATTGTCAAGGAAAAATTGACTTGACAAATATTTGTCGGATATACATTTGCCATCAAAAATATTTGCTAGGAATATATTTACCAACAAAAAGATTTGCCTAGCAAATATATTTTATTGATATATTTACGAGCAAAATCATCTGCGTGGTGAATATTTGTCGGTGAAAATTTTGTATGGCTGGCAAGTATTTACCAAACAAATGTTTTGCAATTTTATTTGACATTTGATAATATTCAACCGTAATTTTTGTAAATATTCTCTGAAGCTTTCATTAATATTATCTGTAAATTTTGTAATATTCTACAAATTTTGGTACATATTAAGTTATATTTTGGTAATATTGACCACAATAATACTATTTGGTAAAATTCTCTACAACTTTAGGTAAATATTAAGTTAATTTTTATTAGCTTACAAGTTCGTAAAAAGATATACTAATACAATTTGTCGTTGTATTGTACAAAATATTATAAGCATTAATCATATAATGTAAAATAGAACAGAAAATGACAAAATCTACATAACAAATATTCAAGTAGCAAATATTTGGTAATCACATATTTGCCAAAAAAAAACATTTTTTCGGCAAATATTTGTGGTATTAAATGAAAACGTTTTAACATGCAATAATATTAGCTGTTCGAAATGCATTTATTTGGCAGACATATGATTTGAAACACATATATTTAAAAATGAAAATAAGAGACACATCCCTAAAATCAAACTTAATACACAAAACATCATCCTCATAAAAAAGATATAAATTACATCTTTATTTTCAAATACTACATTTTTCTTCCCTACAACACCCCATTGCAGCAATGTTGATTATTCATTTATGGATGTTATTCTCATATCCATAATTGAAATTTACACCGCATTAATTATCAATTTTAAAGCGCAATAACTTCTTGTAGAAACGACGGATTAACAAATCGTTTTCATCATTAAATTATAAATTTTATTATCTTTGTAACGAGTGACATTGTGCATGTGTAAAACAACTGTAGGATAAACTATTCGTGGACATGAAATTTTAGATTGATATTTTTCAAATTTCTACAATTATATAGTATGATTGCAGACAATTCGACAATTAGATGCGATAATTGCAGAACTGTCTACAATTATACCATATAATTGCAGATATGTCTACAATTCTATGCAATAGTGCAGGCGTTTCTGCAACTATATGCAATAATTGCAGACATGTCTGAATTATATAATATAATTGCAGAAATATCTGCAATTATAAGCAATAGTTGCAACTGCATGCAATAATCGCAGACATATCTGCAATTATACCATATAATTGCAGAAATGTCTGTAATTACATGCAATAGTTGCAACCCTATGCAATAATTGCAGATATCCCTGTAACTATACCATACAATTGCAGAAATGTCTGCAATTATATGCAATAGTTGCAGATTTAAAGAAAAATCGAAGATGTTTAAAATTTGCAGAATTGTCTGCAAATATATGAAATAATTGCACATTTACTGTAAATATAATTTTATGTGTTAACAATGGATCTCATTTTAAAGATCATAATTTTTTTGATTTTTTGGTGAAAACGGTATGCTGATCCGATGTTTATACAGAAAGTTGAACGCGTTTGAAATGTTAAAAACATAAAGGGTATTTGGGTCTTTATGCGTGCGTGAATTTGAAAATAAGGACCGGAAACTTATTAAAAAATGGACGAATGTTTTGTGTATTTTCAAAGTTTATCAAGGATGTATGATAAAATCATCCTGTTTAAAATGCACTTTGTGTTTGATATTAAGTTAAATTTTAGTGTATGACAAGTTTGAATAATGATAATAGATGTAATGTATTTTACAAAATAGTATTAAATATAAAGATAGGCTACATAAATAAACGTCACAATGGCAAATGTCAAAGACCACTAGCTCAATCGTTAGTTGATATGACGATGTAGGCTGACATCCCTGAAGTCATGGATTCAAATCTCTGAGACGTCAAAATGAGTGCTCTACTTGAATAAAGTACGGCTCCTATTATCAAAAGGAAACTTGAGAATGTTAATAATTTGCCCGACAAATATTTACCGATATAAATTTTCATGGAAATACGTTCGGGTGGCAAATATTTAAGACAAATGTTTAACATGCAATAACATTTAAAATTATTCTATACAGTGTTTGTTTAATATTAAGTAAAGTTGTAGTGGATTAACAAGTTTGAACAATGGTACTAGCATTAAAAATAAAACACAGATTCAAAACAAAAGCTCGAAGAATCAAAATAGCAGCGCATATTGAAAAGAAATACCTATCAAGAGAGAATCTCTAAGAGAATCTGAAACAACTGATTAGGCACAAAGAACTGAAACAAATACTTCAAGTAGTGAAAATAATATGTTACCATAGATGAATCAGGAAAAACTAAAGCTGAACTTAAATCAATCGATACTGAAACAGCTGACTTTCAAATAGAAACTATTGCAAAAAGAAACAATTGTAGATGAACATGCATATAGTTGAAGGTGTACCTGAAAGTGAAACATTTCAACGTCAAACGCCTATTCAAACTGATTCAGAAACATAAACATAATAAGAAGCTGAAGTAGAAGCAAAAGAAATAATTGAAGAATATGTAACTCTGGAAGATTTGAAAAGAAAAATCAGCTCAAACAGAAGAGAAAAATTCAAAAGGAGTAATCATGAAACCAAAGATAAAAAAGTGAATAACGAGAGTTACAAAAGCAATTTGAAATCTTTTCACGACTTGATTGAGAAGTTGATAAAGACAGAGAAAACTTCAAAAAAAATAAACAACTAGAACTAACTTCGTTCTTCAATTATGAAGTTGATAAAATTAACAATGAAGATATAACAAAATAGTCTACGTCAAAAGATATGATTATTGACGCACTTCAGTTGAAAAAAATTGCTTTCATTTTGAGGATGTGAAAGTAATACTAAAAGAAAATGATATTAGAAATAAAATTGGATGGAAAAACAAAGGAGTAACAATCAACACTTCTTCCCACCTAAAAGATTTTTAAATGGGAGCTGGTACAAAAATACTCAAGAAAAATACTTTGCACACTCAAAAATTGAGAAAGAGAAAAGATACCGCATCAGGAATTTTTGAATCTTTGAAAGGAAAAAAATTTGATGATAGTAAATGCAGTAAGATTAATAATAATGCACTTAGTTGCAACTTATTTATTCTTAGATGCCAACTCCACATTCATACTGGTGATGCTACCACACGTATATAAGCTGAAAAAATTAAAATTAATTTCATAGCCAGCTACTATAAGAAAGCATCTAATGGAGCATGTAAGAAAAAATAAATGGAATTTAAAAAAAATTACGCTTTTGCATAATGATATTGCTAGTTCATCATTATTGCTTATTTAATATATTATAATTCCTCTCATATAAACTAAAATTCAAATGTTATACATGTATTTATTTATTTTTTATTTTTTGCGACATCACAAACATTATAGCTCCTAAGCTCCTAAAGAAAATAGTGAAAAAAAGACTTTTATAGTTGAAAAGTGGCCTCTGTAGCAAGTAATTCCAAACAAGATTAAATCATAGATAAACAAAAAGGTACATACATAATAAAAGATTTGATCATATCTACTTGATAAAGTTTATCTGGAAAATTAATATCTGGCAAATAAAGTACCTTATATATATATATATATATATATATATATATATATATATACACACACACACACACACACATGACAAATATTTGCCAGATTGATTTTCAGTAAATATTAGTCCGATCATTGCCTAACAAATATTTGTTCGAGTATTTTTTAGCAAACATTTGTTAAACAAAAGCTGGTAAATATTTGCCATACTAATTTGTAACAACCCACAAATTTGACATGATTGATTTTATATCAAAAAATTGATTTTTATTTAAGTTATGACCTCGGTATCATATTTATAACCGATGCATAGGTCTTTCCAAACCGATCATTTTCAACTACATATTTGCTAATGGATTCACTAATTGAGAGATATGAGTTTTACAAGTTATAAACGCCCATGCGTAGCTATTTCGAGCCAAAATGGGTTGCAACTTGTAACCTAGCCATACGACTGTATAAATAAGACTATGAAACCCTGGTTTCACTTCCATCCTAATTTTTAGGCCATAATCCTAAAATTCCATTTTTTCTCTTTAATGGCGGGTTAACCTATTAATTAAAAATTGTTCAAAAATCAAAATGCTCGAACCATTCCTTATAATATTCAATTTGAAGCTCTCGACAAGTTGAAAAGGAGATAAGTATTCGTTTTTAGAGATGGTGTATGAGATGGACAGAAATTGGTGAACAATTATTAGTCATCCAATCTAGGGTTTTTCGATCAATGGCGAGATAGCAACAATTGGATGATCGGAGGGAAAATCATGCAGAGGATGTCAAAGGGAGTCGATCCATGCAGTTCGATAGAGCTTGTAGCACTACAAGATTATACGGCTATTCCAACGGCTCGGAGCCATTGGCCGCTGTTGGAAGCCGTTGGAATAGAATCAACGCTTTCCAACGGTTTCCAACGGAACCAACGGCCAATTTCCAACGGCTGCCAACGGTTTGTAGCCATTGGAAACCGTTATAAGTCATTTGAAAAAAATGTTCAATAGGCCGTTGGAAACCGTTGGAAATCTGGGTTTATTTTGCTGTACAACAGCAAGCCTATTCATCTTCCAGCCACACCATTTCCAATCCATTTCATTTCCATTACATTTTCAATGAATTTATGAATTTTCGACAACAAAATGGTTCCGTGGTGGGCTTTTTTGGGGCTCGTGGTTATTGGAAGAGGTGGAGAAGGTCACAACGACTATGGCGAGGTGGTCAGATCGGGGTACAGGGGTTGTGGGTGGCGTGTATGGTGGTGGGAACATGCATAGGTATGGGTTACAATGGAATTAGCTGTATACATACAAAAGAAGAAATAAGCTATGCTATCTTATTTTTAACTATTACATTACAGTAATGCTCCTACAATTCTAATCTATGTATCTTTTATATACGAACTCCGATTGATGCATGGTTTTCGCTGGAATCGTGGCGAAATTCCGATTGATTTAGTGTGTGGTTTATCGAGTTTTAGAACTATTTGCAAAAGTGTGTAGGTATGTGTAACAACCCACATATTTATCAATTGTATATTTAAATATTTTATTTAAATATTTTATCGTTCGTCGGATTTTGGTCCGAAAAGCTACTTTTTGCAAACAGTCGAATTAGGACTCGAGACCCCTCCCATTGAGTTTAAAATGCCGTTTGCAACCTTTATGAGTATAAACATTGATATGTTTGGAGTTAGTCGAGTTTTGCTACTTTTTCACTTTGGGTTTGAGTTTGGGTTTTAGCACAATGTTCCACCTTAAGACTCTAGCTCCGCTCCAACTCTTCATTACTTCATATCATATTCCTAACACTTCAAGCTAAAGTAAAAATAGTGGAAGAGATTGGAAATGGAAATTCCTAAGCCCTAGCTTTCTTTGCAAATCCAACTTCTAGCTCCAAATTCAAGAGAACCCATTGGTAAGCATCTCATTCTTCTTCTCCAACTCATTCTCCCTCCAATTTCAGAAATTTCCTAAACCTAATTTGGGAAATATTTCTCTTTTAAGCTTAGAATCAAGCTTCTTGAGTTGGGATTGAAGAGTGGTTGATCATCCTTTGTTTTCAAGCTTCTTCTTCATTGATTTGGGTTTAAAGGTGAGATTTTTATCTCACATCTATGCTTATATTTATCTTCGATTGTTAGGTATGAATTCCTAACACTTATTCTTATGCAATTGCTTTTGGTATGGATTGATTTGGTGAATATTCCAATTTTTAGTGTTTTGAGTTCAAATCCTTAAAAATCATAACTTGGATGTTGGAACATGTTTTTGGTGATGCATCGAGGAGCCAATAGGACCGGGTAGCCGATGGGCGTAATCCCCTAGCGTCCGTGCTTGTCCGATTGCGAATTGAAGAAGTTTGCACCTCATTTGAAATAGGTTTCAATTTGCAGAACATCAGGTTCGGCCGACCGAACCCCTGGGCCGGCCGACCGACCTACTACTAAAAAGGCATAGCACCTTTCTGTCTCTGGTCCGGTCGACTGGCTACAGGGCTCAGCCGACCGACCTGCTTCCCGAGAATTTTTGCAGAACAGGGTTCGGTCGACCGAGCTCTGTTGCCGATCGACCGACCTGATGCTGTTTTGCCTATTTCGCCTATTTTGCGCGGTTTTCAAATTTAATCGATTCGTGTTATTTCCCTATTTGTTGTTATCATTTGTTATCGACTTTGATTGTCTTCGGGAGTTTTTGGGAATATCTATTTTTGATGGATTCGGTATCGATTTCTTTGGATTTTATCCACGTCTTCGAATGTGAATTTTAGTGATTGATTGTTCCTACAATCTTCTTTGTGATTTGTCCTTTAAAAATATAATGGTTTCTATACTAGTAACAAGTATCAAAACTCTTTCTTCAAATGATTTCAACACTATTTTATTACAAAGCTCGTTTTCTCAAACCGATTTCCAATCTATCAGTATATACAAACCTTTACCTCACTCGTATTAGAAATCTAATTAAACGACTTGGTAAAACAAGTGGTATGAAACGCTTGCGTTTACTTCGTCGGTTAATTCTTGGACTTGTTCGATTGAACCTCTTGTGACAATTTTCTAGTGGAGATCTACAATTTGTTCGTAAATATTTAAGTTAAGCTAGTGGTTATGGGACATGAAGCTAAGCTCATATATTTACTAGCTTACTGTAATTGACACTTCTTGATGATCATGACGGTCATTTTTATGATTTAGACTAGCAATTGTGCGATGTCTCTTTGTCTATGAGGCTAGACTAGACCTCATCTATGTGATCACGACTCACACATGTCTCTTTGTCCACGTGGAGGACTGTACCTCATTTTTATTGAGCTTTGGTTCACCAGGAGGAGCTTCGGCTCAAAGTCCGCAATGGGGGACTATACCCTGTCATGAGGAGCTTCGGCTCACCAGGAGGAGCTTCGACTCAAAGTCCGCAATGGGGGACTATACCCTGTCAGGAGGAGTTTTGACTCACTAGGAGGAGCTTCGGCTCAAAGTCCGCAATGGGGGACTATACCCTGTCAGGAGGAATTTTTGACTCACCAGGAGCAGCTTTGGATCAAAGTCCGCAATGGGGGACTATACCCTGTCTGGAGGAGCTCCGGCTCATTTTTCTAGGATTGGCCATCCTTTTCTTGTGATTTTTGGATTTCATGTGTTGAATTCTGGAATTTGTGTTTCACCAATTTTAGTGATTTTCATTGATAAGTTTTATCAATATTTGTGCATTGGTGAATTTGTGCGTCATTGACTTTTGTGATTGGCATTGATATATATGTCATTTATTGTGGCTTGGTGAATGAAATTAGGAGTATGACATTCCTTTTTATCTTTGAGAAGATCTTTGCGATATTGATTAATCTCTTCTTGATTTTCAATTACTTATATATCACAGCTTGACATTGTGATTATTATGCGTTAGTCATACCTCTTATTCTATGTCATTTCATCTGATATTTGTAGCTAGACTGATCCGTTTATTATTTCCCTCTTAAATAATACTCGGGTCAGACCGAGATGTTACAGGTGCTTCTGCTTGACTTCTCTTTTGGGGTTATCATCCTGACTTCTGGTTAACTACTTAGATTAGCAGTTTTTGTTGTATACACTTGAAATATAGACTCATAGTTGCATTCTTTAGTATAGCACGTGTTGCTATCCTTTTGTATTATTATGGATCTTTTTGACCACTACTCTGATGTACACTGTCACGTGTTAGTTATATATTCATATCTTCTTCCGCCTTTGTGATATGAATTATCTGTGACTGATTTGTGTTATTTTTATTTCTATATTGGTTTCCGAAGACACTATAGCCACTGTGTAGTAGTTTTGAGTTTGTGTCAGTATGTCGGATGTCCTCTTGAAAAAAAATGCAAGTTACATCTTATCTGGCATATGGTACTCGCACAAAGCAATTATACAGATGGTCGCTCCTCAACAGCCTTATTCTCCGTGCTAGTTGATGGCATTACACCATAGTGTCCTTGGCTAGCGTGGGTATAGAGGTGGGGTGTCACAGCTTGGTATCAGAGCCAAACTTCGGAACTATGTAGAATAATTTAACAAGGATCATCGTCCTAAGTCCATCTTAGGAGTCGTACTTTAGGATTTTATTCGGGTCTTCGTACCGTCCTATCCTATTTTCATTTATGATTCCTTGTTTTATCTATCAAGATTGCTTGATATTTATTTTGAGAATAACTTTTCTCCTTCTTTCTTTTCTAAAGGAAGAGAAATGGTTAGTTCTAGCAGTCTTAGCGCTGGTCAATCCAGTAACCCTTCTCTGGATGGCGCATTCATGTCTGCCCAATAACTTTTGGATCTTGTAAAGAATCAAGAGTTTATCTGTGCTTTGAATAAGAACCCCAAAATGGTTCTACCTTTGAAACTTGAAGTTTCTTTCAATCAGCTTGTGGATGTTACTCTTCTTCATGGAGAGGTTGGTAAAGGAAGTGTTTGTGATATTGGGACTTCTAAGAAGAGGCATATTAAGTTCAAGAGCCTTAATCCCAATAAGAGAGTAAAGCAAACTACTTTTGTAGCAAAGACTCCAATCCCTAATCGTGGAGGATGCTACAATTGTAATTTTAAGGACCACTATGCAAAGGAGTGTTCGGAACCACTCTTTTGTCGTTGTTGCAAAAATACAGGTCATCATATTTCTGTCAGCCCCATACTTCAAAGCAAGAAGAAGGTGAAACAAGAAACTTCAGTAGCCAAGACTCCTACCACAAGTCGTAAACAATGCTACAATTATGGTTCCACGGACCATTATGTAATTAAGTGCCCGAAACCCCTCTATTGCCGCTATTGCAAAGGCTCGGGTCATTACTTATCTACATGTCCCAAACTCCCTAGCAAGAGGGAGGGAAAGTTGAAAGTCGTGCAAGCCCCTTGTGACACTTCTCTTGGTCAAGGTATTTTACATTCAATCCTTGATGCAATTGTTTTATTTCGTGATCTTTCTATTTGAATTCTTTTTGATATGAGTCCATCTCGCTATTTTTATATCAAAAGAACTTATCGATTCTTTTTCTTTGAATATTTTGGGCTTGATGTCTTCTTTGGGAATTGTGAATTCGGATGGTGGATCCGCAACACTCAACTTACTTTCTATTGATGTCGAAATTACTTTATGTGATTTTTCTTTCCAAGCCGATATTTTTACTTAGGCTTCGGAATTGATTTGTGTGAAAGGATTGGCTTAATCATTATGAAGCCATATCCTTTGTCCCTAGTGGACTACTTATCTTCGACATTCTTAATCTGTTAACCAGATTTCTATTTCTCCTTTGTGATTTCGATTCCAACTTGATGGCATCATTTTATTCTTTAATCCCGCATGATGAGGAAAGTTTTTTGTTTCTCTCATTCATGTAGTTTGAGAATTTTCCGGTATTTTTGAGTTTGTCTTAGGATTATCACCTAAGCAATATTTTGTGTGGTGTTAAGGTCTTTCAGCTCGACCTTGCCACCGATTTTCATTTGGCTACGAGTTGCGTGAGTTAGCATTCCACTTACGCACTCCGCACTCGTTATGATTCTTATGAATGACTTATTATGTCATTCAGTTTGCCCATCTTGTTTCATCCATTTTATGAATCAAGTATTCTATGAATATCTCGATGACTTCATTTTCGTATTTATTGATTTTGGATGAAAATAGAAATTTAAAATCTTTGCAAATCCTTTTCATAAGATTTATTTATAAGTATAGTTGGATTTTGTTCTTACACGAGCAAAGAATACTCCTAAAGGTTTTTAAGAAACATATTTTCATCATACAGAAGATGATTTTGTGATTGTATTGCCCATTGAGTGCTTTAAGAATTCTGGTCGATGCGCTTGATCAACGTTATCGATAGGAATTTCCTAAACGCTTTGATGAGACAATCAGACACGATATATTGACTTGTAAAATGTAAATTTTTCTAGAAAGATTTTTACATTGAGATAATTGTGATTTTGAAAGTTTTAGCTTTTCGGGAAAGAAAATTATTTAAAAGAAGTTCTTTCTTTTTGATACTCTTATTCTTGTGATTCCCGTGGGGAACCAAGACTTTATCTTTTGTACTAATGCTAATCGTATTGGTTTAGATGCCGCTCTCTTGCAAATGAGAACGTGCTATCACTTGTGCTTCTAAATCGTTATAGCTTATCGAGACTAGATATGCCGCTCATGATCTAGTGCTCGCGGCTACTGTTTTTACTTTTAGAGTTTGGCATCATCATTTTTGGGGAAGAAATTTGTTCTCCACCTCGATCATAAATCTTTGGAATATTTATTTTCTCATAAGGAACTTCATGTTGACTCGAGTTCCTGACATCTTATGATGTTGATATTCTTTTTATTCCCAGAAGGGAAATCGTGTTGCCAATGCGCTTTGTCGTAAGCAACAAGTGGTTGATTCTTTGATGATGTCTGAATGAAATTATCTTTTTATTAATTTCATCGGATGTTTTGATATACTTCGTTTTATTGAGCTTTATCTCATTCCTTTTATGGACTAGTGTCCGATGTTCTTTTATGATGTTCGGTTCATTGGACATACCGTTTTTGTACGGCGTCGGTGTTTCGAATTATTTGAACTTTGGTTCATTGGACGTACCGTTTTTGTACTACGCCGTTGTTCCAAATTATTCGAGTTCCTCATTTCTCGGGCGTACCGTTTTTGTACTACGCCGTTGCACTGGCTCAATTTCCTGCTATTCTTGACGTTTTCTGCGTTCCTATTTTTATTCTTGAGCCCGGTATTATTAAAGGAAGTGAAGTTTTACCAGATTTGACTTAGGAGTTATATTCTATTCGCATCATTTCTTCGGAGGTTGAGTGCCTTCGAAATAAAGATGTTCTTTTTGTGAGAGTTCAATGGTTTTCAAATCCTAAGGATTGCTCTTGGGAATCCAGAGAATTCACCGTGCGAACCCGTTCAGACTTACTCTTTCATGCTCCTTATGCTGAACTTCCTATTTCAAATTTTCTTTTGTGTTGATATGCTTCTATGGTTGTTACTTCTTATTTTCCTCTTAAGTATTGCGAGGACGCAATTTCTTTAAGGAGGGGAGTCTGTAACAACCCGCATATTTATCAATTGTATATTTAAATATTTTATTTAAATATTTTATCGTTCGTCGGATTTTGGTCCGAAAAGCTACTTTTTGCAAACAGTCGAATTAGGACTCGAGACCCCTCCCATTGAGTTCAAAATGTCGTTTGCAACCTTTTTGAGTATAAACATTGATATGTTTGGAGTTAGTCGAGTTTTGCTACTTTTTCACTTTGGATTTGAGTTTGGGTTTCAGCCCAATGTTCCACCTTAAGGCTCTAGCTCCACTCCAACTCTTCATTACTTCATTTCATATTCCTAACACTTCAAGCTAAAGTAAAAATGGTGGAAGAGATTGGAAATGGAAATTCCTAAGCCCTAGCTTTCTTTGCAAATCCAACTTCTAGCTCCAAATTCAAGAGAACCCATTGGTAAGCATCTCCTTCTTCTTCTCCAACTCATCTCCCTCCAATTTCAGAAATTTCCTAAACCTAATTTGGGAAATATTTCTCTTTTAAGCTTAGAATCAAGCTTCTTGAGTTGGGATTGAAGAGTGGTTGGTCCTCCTTTGTTTTCAAGCTTCTTCTTCATTGATTTGGGTTCAAAGGTGACTTTTTTTATCTCACATCTGTGCTTATATTTATCTTTGATTGTTAGGTATGAATTCCTAACACTTATTCTTGTGCAATTGCTTTTGGTTTGGATTTATTTGGTGAATATTCCAATTTTTAGTGTTTTGAGTTCAAATGCTTAAAAATCATAACTTGGATGTTGGAACATGTTTTTGGTGATGCATCGAGGAGCCAATAGGACCGGGTAGCCGATGGGCGTAATCCCCTAGCGTCCGTGCTTGTCCGATTGCGAAATGAAGAAGTTTGCACCTCATTTGAAATAGGTTTCAATTTGCAGAACATCAGGTTCGGCCGACCAAACCCCTGGGCCGGCCGACCGACCTGCTACTAAAAAGGCATAGCACCTTTCTGTCTCTGGTCCGGTCGACTGGCTACAGGGCTCAGCCGACCGACCTGCTTTCTGAGAATTTTTGCAGAACAGGGTCCGGTCGACCGAGCTCTGTTGCCGATCGACCGACCTGATGCTGTTTTGCCTATTTCGCCTATTTTGCGCAGTTTTCAAATTTAATCGATTCGTGTTATTTTCCTATTTGTTGTTATCATTTGTTATCGACTTTGATGACTTCTTTTCTTCAGGAGTTTTTGGGAATATCTATTTTTGATGGATTCGGTATCGATTTCTTTGGATTTTATTCACGTCTTCGAATGTGAATTTTAGTGATTGATTGTTCCTACAATCTTCTTTGTGATTTGTCCTTTAAAAATATAAAGGTTTCTATACTAGTAACAAGTATCAAAACTCTTTCTTCAAATGATTTCAACACTATTTTATTACAAAGCTCGTTTTCTCAAACCGATTTCCAATCTATCAGTATATACAAACCTTTACCTCACTCGTATGAGAAATCTAATTAAACGACTTGGTAAAACAAGTGGTATGAAACGCTTGCGTTTACTTCGTCGGTTAATTCTTGGACTTGTTCGATTGAACCTCTTGTGACAATTTTCTAGTGGAGATCTACAATTTGTTCGTAAATATTTAAGTTAAGCTAGTGGTTATGGGACATGAAGCTAAGCTCATATATTTACTAGCTTACTGTAATTGACACTTCTTGATGATCATGGCGGTCATTTTTATGATTTAGACTAGCAATTGTGCGATGTCTCTTTGTCTATGAGGCTAGACTAGACCTCATCTGTGTGATCACGACTCACACATGTCTCTTTGTCCATGTGGAGGATTGTACCTCATTTTTATTGAGCTTTGGTTCACCAGGAGGAGCTTCAGCTCAAAGTCCGCAATGGGGGACTATACCCTGTCATGAGGAGCTTCGGCTCAAAGTCCGCAATGGGGGACTATACCCTATCAGGAGGATTTTTGACTCACTAGGAGGAGCTTCGGCTCAAAGTCCGCAATGGGGGACTATACCCTGTCAGGAGGAATTTTTGACTCACCGGGAGGAGCTTTGGCTCAAAGTCCGCAATGGGGGACTATACCCTGTCTGGAGGAGCTCCGGCTCATTTTTCTAGGATTGGCCATCCTTTTCTTGTGATTTCTGGATTTCGTGTGTTGAATTCTGGAATTTGTGTTTCACCAATTTTAGTGATTTTCATTGATAAGTTTTATCAATATTTGTGCATTGGTGAATTTGTGCGTCATTGACTTTTGTGATTGGCATTGATATATATATATATATATATATATATATATATATATATATATATGTCATTTATTGTGGCTTGGTGAATGAAATTAGGAGTATGACATTCCTTTTTATCTTTGAGAAGATCTTTGCGATATTGATTAATCTCTTGTTGATTTTCAATTACTTATATATCACAGCTTGGCATTGTGATTATTATGCGTTAGTCATACCTCTTATTCTATATCATTTCATCTGATATTTATAGCTAGACTGATCCATTTATTATTTTCTTCTTAAATAATACTCGGGTCAGACCGAGATGTTACAAGTGCAGCTTGACTTCTCTTCTGGGGTTATCATCCTGATTTTTGGTTAACTACTTATATTAGCAGTTTTTGTTGTATACACTTGAGATATAGACTCATAGTTGTATTCTTTAGTATAGCACGTGTTGCTATCCTTTTGTATTATTATGGATCTTTTTGACCACTACTCTGATGTACCCTGTCACGTGTTAGTTATATATTCATATCTTCTTACGCCTTTGTGATATGAATTATCTGTGACTCATTTGTGTTATGTTTATTTCTATATTGGTTTCCGAAGACACTATAGCCACTGTGTAGTAGCTTTGAGTTTGTGTCGGTATGTCGGATGTCCTCTTGAAAAGAAATGCAAGTTACATCTTATCTGGCATATTGGTACTCGCACAAAGCAATTATACATTTGGTCGCTCCTCAACAGCCTTATTCTCCGTGCTAGTTGACGGCATTACACCGTAGTGTCCTTGGCTAGCGTGGGTATAGAGGTGGGGCGTCACAATATGGTTAGTTAAATTTAATTAACTATGTTTTAAAACTATTGAATAGTTAACCATCAATGAAAATTTATTGTTGGTGGTATATGTTATGTTTAATTGTTGATCATTTGGTTGCTTTGGATATGTTATGACTAGATTCATTTGTTTATTGTTAATTGTTCAATTATTTTATGATGAATGTTTAATTATAATTAATCGTTGACATAAAATGGAGAATAATTAATTAACATGAAATAGGTGAAATTATGAATTGTGGAAATGATTGATAAATAAAAAAATTAGATTTTTGTAAAATTTTTGAGTGATGTTTATATGAAATGATTGGACAATTTTATTGAAATTAATGTAAGAAATTTAATAATGTTATTATTTATGAATTTCTGGAGAAATTCATAAAAAAAACGAAATACCTATTTTTAATTGAAATTGGGTACTTTGTTATTATTAAAAAACAAAGCGAGATTTTAGAAATATTATTATTATTTTTGTAGAAACTGAGTTGTTTTTGAGAAAAAGAAAATACGGTTAATTTTCTGATATTTGTGGAAGAAAATATTATTATTATTTGAATAATAAAATAAAAGAAATTTTCGAGATGATAATAATAAGAGCTAAGATGTGTTTCCAAAAGTATTTTGGGTTAAATTATTATAATTTAAGACAAACAATAATAAAAAAGAATTTTTGAGGTTTTTAATATAATACTGCTATTTTAAAAATAAATAGCAATAAATTGATTTTGGAAAGTACTAGATGGTGGATATATATTTCTATTTTGAAGTAAAATAATAATATTATTGTTTTGCAAAGCAATTAGGTGTAAATTGCTATCTTTGATTAATTACGATGTTATGAGTTGACGCAGCGGATAATTAACAAAACGATATAGATCGATGAAAGTGGCAATCGGTGGATTAAAGATACTGAAATGCCCAAATTCGTTGATCTATATCGTTTTGTTAATTATCCGCTGCGTCAGTTTGGTATCAGAGCTTGACTTAGCCAATCATAGCTAAGACGAGTCTTGGAGCCAAGGAGTTTGAAGTTTGGTGTTCATCGTGTTTATCGCAAGATTTCAACAAGTTTGGAGTTTTCGATCCATTTCTTTTTGGATCCAAATCCGAAAAGTGTTTGAATTTTTGGAGAAGAGTGTGAGCCATGCATCATTTGTTGAGCCGAGCTAAGTATAGGCCGTGTATACTTGTGAGAAGTAGCCGAGCCTTGGTGAAGTTTGTTTGAAGTTTGAAGCCGTGCTTTGTTTGTTTGTGGGGTTTGGAAAGTTGTGAAGTTTGAAGATTGTATTGAATCAATCATGCCGCCGAGAAGAGCTAATCGTCATCAAAATGTTAAAGCGTTGTATAGAAGAGAAGAATCCGAGCAAATGGAACAATGCATTAATGAGAAATTTGATGAAGGTATTGGGAAGTTAGAGAAATTGATGAATGATTTGAATCAAAATCAAAGGAGGAGATCACCAATCTCGAACCATGGAGGAAACAGAGTTTCGCCACCGGTTACGGAAGCGAGGAGTGTAGGATCGATTACACCCTAGAGGGGGGGTGAATAGGGTGATGGTATAAATTATTAAAATTAATCGCGAAAGCTTATAAATTAATTTCAATTCAGATCACAGAATAGCAGCACAGATATCGCAGAATATAAATAACAGAACAAAACAGAACAACACAGAATTTACCCAGCTTCGGCAAAACCCTGCCTACGTGCTGCCCCAAAGGTTTCTACTAGAAATTAGATAGCCCCTCGCTTACACACGTAAACTCGCTATACCCGCTATTGACTAATCTAACTCTACGCTCAAACCCTGCAACAACTCAACTACCGAGTTGCGAATTCTCAAGCTACGCCACGTAGCTTGTCCCCTAGTCACACGACTAGAAATTGAAACGGTTTAAAAAATGAAAATACAAATTTAAAAACAATGTAAATAAAAACAGCCCTAAAAAAAACTAAATCCTTTTAAAATAAAAAGGCCGGCCCAAACTAAAACAGTTCATCCCTTTTTTTTATTATTTCACTATGCCGGCCCTTTTTCTTTTATCTCGTATGTGATAATGGCTGTTCCTCTTCGTCCAAAACTAAGGCTTTCGAAGCTGCGCTATTTGCTCGATCTGTAGGAATTTGCGTGTTGCCTTGCTTGATCGAATCTTCGTTGCTCACTGCTGCTTCGACGGCTTCGAATTTGATCGAGTTCGAGATGGCTTCGGTAAGTAATTTTTTGCTCTTTTTACTTTTTGATTGATGCTTGAACTCGATGGATTTTAAATTGCCGATGATGATTGTTTTTAAATAGGAATCGAATTCCTATATTCTCGTTCGTTCTGATGATTTGAATTTGTCAATTATTTTATCTCTACCGTATGAATATGCTTGAACGATTATGATCTCTCTGACTTTGTCACTTCGTATATATTTTGTGATGCTTGCTTACTTGATGTTCACGGCATCAATTTTCTTTGACTTGGGTATCCTTTGTTGGCCACGACTTCGATTTTTGACTTTGTGATGAAGTTTGACTCATTCATCATTGACTGTGACGATTTTTGGCTTTGTCTTTGCTATGCTTCCACGGCTTCGTCCCTTACATTGTTCACCTCGGTCTATAGTGTTCATGTTGTACTTGGATAGTTGGTATTTGATTTTGTACTGTAGTTATCTTCGATTGTGTGATGTTGCCTCTGGTTGCTGTCATATACTGATGAACTTGAAATGTACCATGATAGTCATGTGCCACTGCATCACCACTGTTGCACTGCCTTTGTGGTCTTCACTGTGTTCATGCACTTTGGTCTTTGTTTACTGTGTACTTGTTGAAATGATTGAGACTTGCAGTTTACTAGGCTTTGATTTTGTGGCTTCGACATCTTATATTCATGAGATGTTTATTGTGAAGCTTGGTTTACTGGTGCATGTTGCTGCTGTGTTGCCAATTGGGCTTGTAGTTGATTCTTTGAGTCTTTTCTTATTTTTGAAAAAAAACTGCACATGTTACTTGTATCACAACGGTTTAATTGTTATCTGACTTTGGTCATGATTTGTTCAACCTGAAATTTATTTGCGAATTCATGTGCTTGATATTTGAGTTGTTGTATGGTCAGTGGTGCACTTGGTCATTCGAGTCTTCCCTGCATCATTATCTGTTGCATCTTTGGTTTTGGGGCTGTTGTGTTGGTCTGTCTTGTTTTTGGCCAGATTTGAGTTTTGCATTGTGTTGCTTGTATAGAGTAACTGGTTTTGGTCGAGACTTAATTCTTTGTTGGCACTGGCTGTTGTAGTCCTGTCCACTCATGTACATGCTTCACTGCAGCCTTCTTTGCATTGTTCATTTTACTGTCTTTATTGTGGCATACTTTGATAGTGCCATTTTGGTCTGGTTCCATATTTGTAGTTTTGACCATGTTGATGTTCTGTTCATTGCTTTTGGATTCTGTTCATTCCTAGTTGTCTCTTTGATGATTCATTGGTGAATATGTTGCATTGAGCTCGACATTGTTGTTTACTGTCTTGTTTATATTAGACTAGTCGACACTTGATTCTTGAGTTTTGGCCATTTGCACTTGTGTTGAATCCAGTTTCACAAACTCGGGTTTGACCTTGTGCTCGTGTCATGGTGTATTGCATGTGAGTTGAACCCGGTTTTTCATTTGGGTTTGACCTGTGCTCACCTGTCCCTGTAAATCAATCAAGTGTATATATCGGCGTGCACGGCCTTGTGGCATATACAGTAATACACTGTGTATGTCACAAGTTGTTCGTGTATGATGAATTCAAATATAAATGATGACGAACAACCCAAATAACTGAGGCAAAAATTATTTTCAAAAACCATATTTTATTTTATATTGCAAACATATTTCTTTTTCAATTTTACTGCGTTAGTGAATATTTTTGCAGATTTCTCAGATGCTGGATTCAAACTGGAATGAAGTTGAAGATAAAATACGAACTGAGTGAATGAGTGATATGTAGTGAGGTGAACTGTAAATATGAAATGTGATGTAATTGTAATCAAAGTTGTATAGTTATAGTGAGAGCTTGAAATTGTACTATTCAAAGATGTAATAAATATTTGTTTGAATAAAATATTCGTTTGAATTCAAATTCCGTGTTATTTATTTTATTCAGCAAATATTTATTTAATTTGTGAAAAATAAAATAGTATATTATCAAATACATTTAAACGAATGTATATATGTTTATTATCATCAAACAAAAATCATATAAGCACATATTCAACAATCTCCCCCTTTTGATGATAACAAACATATATTTAAGATTTTGAATATGTTAAATGTATTTGATCATTGATATGCTCTAATTGCTCCCCCTATTTAAATGCTTCCTCTCTACACAAAACTCCCCCTACATATATGCATACAAATAGAAATATATAAATGAGCCTATATGCAAATGGAAAATTATTTGACCTTTGCTTGATTTTATTAGACAAAATCTTAACTTTTCTCTCCCCCTTTTGTTATCAGCAAAAGAGTAATAGTGTTAGAGAAAATAGAGATAAAGTAATCGATATCAATCCAACATTAAAACTCAATTAAATATAAATATTAAATTTCGATAAAAAGTCAAACAAAAATCATAAATGTTTTGTTAGGCGCATATTCCACTTTTAGAATGATGGAAATGATGTCATCATATAAAACTATACAGTTGTGTCTATTTGTGGTATATTTATATCAGGAATTTGAATATCTACTAACCATGCATAACCGTTAGGACTTTTAAATTAGATTAGTAGTATTTCAATTTTATTTTAAAAAAAAAATGAATTCAAGTATCTTCTAACCACGCATAACCGTGAGGACTTTTAAATGGGATTAGAATCAACTTGTTTATTTTAAAAATCAACTTTTGATATGCGTTCCATACATGCATAACCGTGAGGACTTTTAAATGAGCATGGAAGCACATAACAAATTCCAAGTAATTCACCCATGCATAACCGTGAGGACTTTTAAATGGGAGTGAATACTTTGGTATTTATTTATTATTATTATTAATTAATTTTTTTATAAAAAATGTGAAAATGAAAAACGAACGATTCCTGTTTAAAGTACCACATATCGACAAACTATATAGAATTTTGATGAGTGATGGCTGTTAGAAATATGATAGATATAGAGATGGTCATGGAATTTTTACCAACAAAAAGTTTTATAACTCTTGTTTAAATTTCTAAAGAAATTTATTAATTATACCGTCTCGAGTCATAATATTTGATCAATATTAACACTCATCACTTTTTCAATCACTATTTTTCTTTTCGATAAACATCAGAGAGTCAGATTAGTCAAAATAGTCATTTAAAATCAAATTCAAAAATAATTATGAAATTAATTTTTTTTAAAATGACTAATCTGAAACTACGGTCAAAAATGATTTTCTCCAGGGGGTTTTAAAGAAAAATTTTCTGCTATTTGAAAATTATTTGAAATGAAAAATATGCAGATATTTTCTTTGAAAAATGATGTAGTTACTAAATGTCTCAACAAAAATCACGTTTCACTAGTAATTTTTCTATCAACTAGATTACCAGTGTAATCTGCATCTGAATTTCTCTTTCACTCAAAAGTTATCATCAATTGAATTTTATAGACCAAAACATGAAGTGTGCACCAAAACTTTCAAATTCAATTTTAACAACAATTTAAATGACATTCTTTTGAATTTGAAATGAAGCCATGTAAATAATCGAAAACCGTGAATATAGAGTTAGCCGAATTATAACCAAATGTATTATTATCCAACAAAACACTATTTTTAATCCAAAATGATATATATGAAGTAATTCAAAGAATCTAGAGATTTTTATAGTGTTTTTGGCATAAGAATATAATTGGCCAACTATGTTGAATAAGTCAAAGTCAAAATCACCATCTTTTCATCATCTCAATACTGGCTGATTTTAATTCAGAATACGGTGCAGAATATCACATTTAATATATCGTTTAAAACATACCATTACCTGTTTTACCTTTACGATATTTTTCGTTATTGTCCATTGTGATTCCGTCACCTTTATACTAGGCTAAGGAACTTTGCTTTGTCGTCCGTTGTGTTTCTGGAACAGCCAAAAAATCCAGAGAACACTATTGTTGTTCCTTAGCCTACCACCACACCTATACGGGAAAAGATTTATGTGACCTATTTGTTTTTATAGGTCCATGGTTGTTAGTGGCAGAAAATTTTGAAAAATAATTTTGTGTAGACCCAAAACTATTTATAATTGTTCCCTTCGGCACCCAAATTTGTTTAACTTTGAGAGATTTTATATTTGTGCCTTTTGGAACCCAAATCGGTATAGTTTTCACATGTTTGGGTCTATACCAACAATTATTGTGACCGTGTCCATATTTTCTACAAATCGTGCACAAAGAATTAACTTGATTAATATTGCTTTCAATAATTTTCGAATTATTATATCCAAGTCCTTGTCTAACCGTATTAACAGTTTGCTTTCCTAATAGCATATTCAACGATTTTTCACTTTTTGAAAATTTATCTAAAGTCGTTGACAATTGTTGGACTTGTGTTTTGAGAGATTCATTTTCGTTTAACAACTATGTGCACTTTTTAATAGAATTCTCTCTCCTAGTATTTTCATTCTCCTTTAAAATCAGAATTTCATTTTCAAGTGATTTTATATTGATTTCCAATTTTTTAATTTCTTCTTCGAATGTTGGACACTTATCACACTTAGAGATCCTACTTTGATAGGTTTTAACTAGTTGATCAAGTTGTTTATTGCATTCTATCAAAGTATCCTTTTGAGATTCAAGTTTGGCGTATTTTTCCCTAAGTCGTTCATAACAGCCATTTATTTCATGAAAATATATAAGCAATTCAGAGTGAGTAAGTTTTGATACCTCGCTTGGCTCGCCATCGTCGCTATCAGTTATATTCCCTTGAAGGCACATATCTGCTTTCTCACTCTCACTGCTAGAATTTTGATTATCTTCATCACTTGTATTCCATGTGGCTGCAAAACTTTTCTTTTTCTGTTTCTTTTCAAAGTCGCGTCGATTTTGAGGACAATTGGGCTTGATGCGTCCGGGTTGGTTGCACTTGTGACAGATGATCTTCTGTTCTTCAGAGTAGTCTAGTGCTTTGGCTATTCTGCTTTTCGCTTTTTGAATTCGAGCTGAATTTCCATATTTGTAATTCCACTTTTTGAATTTCTTTATTAGTAGCGCCAGCTCTGCTACTCCATCATCATCATCGTTATCATCATCACTTTCGATTGTTCCTTTGAGCGCTATTGATTTCTTTCGATTATCTCCTCCTTCACGCTCTTCCTTGAATTTCATTTCTAGCTCATAAGTGGTGAGATTTTCGATGAGTTCTTCGACTTTCATTTGTTTCAAATCTTTTGATTCTTGAATGGCAGTCACTTTTGCTTCAAATTTTCGTGGAAGGACTCTAAGGATTTTTCGGACTATCTCCAACTCTGTGTATGATTTTCCAAGAGCTTTTGATTTGTAAACGATATTGGAAAGTCGTCCATGCATCTCTTTGACATTTTCTTCCTTCGCCATTGTGAAGTTCTCGTATTCGCTGCTTAGCATGGCAAGGCGAGATTCTTTGACTTGAGATGTTCCTTCGTGAGTCACTTCTAGTGTGTGCCATATTTCCTGTGCAGTTAGACAATGTGAGACACGATTAAATTCAAATTGATCTAATGAACAAATAATAGAATTCATAGCTCTAGCATTAGCATTTTGCAATCTATTTTCTAGTTCTGTCCATTGATCTTTTGGTTTCTCTATTTCCTGATTATCTACAGTTATAGTTGGTATTCTATAACCTGTCTCAACAATATTCCAAGAGTCAATGGTTTTCAGAAAAATTTGCATTCTATTTTTCCAGTAAGCATATTCACCATTGAACATTGGTGGTCTAACTATGGATTGACCCTCAGCAAAAGCAGTATTAAAAGAAGCCATTTTAAAAATTCAAATTTTTAAAACAAAAATTGGTTTTTGTAAAAAATCAAAACTTTAAAACAAAAAACGGCTTTTGTTCCTAGCTCTGATACCACTTGTAGGATCGATTTCACCCTAGAGGGGGGGTGAATAGGTTGATGGTATAAATTATTAAAATTAATCGCGAAAGCTTATAAATTAATTTCAATTCAGATCACAGAATAGCAGCACAGATATCGCAGAATATAAATAACAGAACAAAACAGAACAACACAGAATTTACCCAGCTTCGGCAAAACCCTGCCTACGTGCTGCCCCCAAGGTTTCTACTAGAAATTAGATAGTCCCTCGCTTACACACGTAAACTCGCTATACCCGCTATTGACTAATCTAACTCTACGCTCAAAACCCTGCCACAACTCAACTACCGAGTTGCGAATTCTCAAGCTACGCCACGTAGCTTGTCCCATAGTCACACGACTAGAAATTGAAACGGTTTAAAAAATGAAAATACAAATTTAAAAACAATGTAAATAAAAACAGCCCTAAAAAAAAACTAAAGCCTTTTAAAATAAAAAGGCCGGCCCAAACTAAAACAGTTCATCTTTTTTTTTAATTATTTCACTATGCCGGCCCTTTTTCTTTTATCTCGTATGTGATAATGGCTGTTCCTCTTCGTCCAAAACTAGGGCTTTCGAAGCTGCGCTATTTGCTCGATCTATAGGAATTTGCGTGTTGCCTTGCTTGATCAAATCTTCGTTGCTCACTGCTGCTTCGACGGCTTCGAATTTGATCGAGTTCGAGATGGCTTTGGTAAGTAATTTTTTGCTCTTTTTACTTTTTGATTGATGCTTGAACTCGATGGATTTTAAATTGCCGATGATGATTGTGTTTAAATAGGAATCGAATTCCTATATTCTCGTTCGTTCTGATGATTTGAATTTGTCAATTATTTTGTCTCTGCCGTATGATTATGCTTGAACGATTATGATCTCTCTGACTTTGTCACTTCATATATATTTTGTGATGCTTGCTTACTTGATGTTCACGGCATCAATTTTCTTTGACTTGGGTATCCTTTGTTGGCCACGGCTTCGATTTTTGACTTTGTGATGAAGTTTGACTCATTCATCATTGACTGTGACGATTTTTGGCTTTGGCTTTGCTATGCTTCCACGGCTTCGTCCCTTACATTGTTCACCTCGGCCTATAGTGTTCATGTTGTACTTGGATAGTTGGTATTTGATTTTGTACTGTAGTTATCTTCGATTGTGTGATGTTGCCTCTGGTTGCTGTCATATACTGATGAACTTGAAATGTACCATGATAGTCATGTGCCACTGCATCACCACTGTTGCACTGCCTTTGTGGTCTTCACTGTGTTCATGCACTTTGGTCTTTGTTTACTGTGTACTTGTTGAAATGATTGAAACTTGCAGTTTACTAGGCTTTGATTTTGTGGCTTCGACATCTTATATTCATGAGATGTTTATTGTGAAGCTTGGTTTACTGGTGCATGTTGCTGCTGTGTTGCCAATTGGGCTTGTAGTTGATTCTTTGAGTCTTTTCTTATTTTTGAAAAAAAAAACTGCACATGTTACTTGTATCACAACGGTTTAATTGTTATCTGACTTTGGTCATGATTTGTTCAACCTGAAATTTATTTGCGAATTCATGTGCTTGATATTTGAGTTGTTGTATGGTCAGTGGTGCACTTGGTCATTCGAGTCTTCCCTGCATCATTATCTGTTGCATCTTTGGTTTTGGGGCTGTTGTGTTGGCCTGTCTTGTTTTTGGCCAGATTTGAGTTTTGCATTGTGTTGCTTGTATAGAGTAACTGGTTTTGGTCGAGACTTAATTCTTTGTTGGCACTGGCTGTTGTAGTCCTGTCCACTCATGTACATGCTTCACTGCAGCCTTCTTTGCATTGTTCATTTTACTGTCTTTATTGTGGCATACTTTGATAGTGCCATTTTGGTCTGGTTCCATATTTGTAGTTTTGACCATGTTGATGTTCTGTTCATTGCTTTTGGATTCTGTTCATTCCTAGTTGTCTCTTTGATGATTCATTGGTGAATATGTTGCATTGAGCTCGACATTATTGTTTACTTGTTTACTGTCGTGTTTATATTAGACTAGTCGACACTTGATTCTTGAGTTTTGGCCATTTGCACTTGTGTTGAATCCAGTTTCACAAACTCGGGTTTGACCTTGTGCTCGTGTCATGATGTATTGCATGTGAGTTGAACCCGGTTTTTCATTTGGGTTTGACCTGTGCTCACCTGTCCCTGTAAATCAATCAAGTGTATATATCGGCGTGCACGGCCTTGTGGCATATACAGTAATACACTGTGTATGTCACAAGTTATTCGTGTATGATGAATTCAAATATAAATGATGACGAACAACCCAAATAACTGAGGAAAAATTATTTTCAAAAACCATATTTTATTTTATATTGCAAACATATTTCTTTTTCAATTTTACTGCGTTAGTGAATATTTTTGCAGATTTCTCAGATGCTGGATTCAAACTGGAATGAAGTTGAAGATAAAATACGAAATGAGTGAATGAGTGATATGTAGTGAGGTGAACTGTAAATATGAAATGTGATGTAATTGTAATCAAAGTTGTATAGTTATAGTGAGAGCTTGAAATTGTACTATTCAAAGATGTAATAAATATTTGTTTGAATAAAATATTCGTTTGAATTCAAATTCCGTGTTATTTATTTTATTCAGCAAATATTTATTTAATTTGTGAAAAATAAAATAGTATAATATCAAATACATTTAAACGAATGTATATATGTTTATTATCATCAAACAAAAATCATATAAGCACATATTCAACAAGAAGGATATCACCGCAATCTTTTAGAGAAAGAAGAGAAACATCAATTTCATCAAGGAGAGATCACCATGATTATGGACATGAAGAAAGGAGAACCCCGCGAGAGTTTGAAAATGAGCCATATTGAGATGAAGAGAGACATAGTAGAAGAGACTTGCGTGATCGAAGGGATGATAATGGTCGAGATCGATATAGACGTACATTTGATTTTGATGAAGAGGGTGACAGAGCTAGCATGCATTATCGAGATTGAGACCAAGTTCGAAATTCATATCGAGATGTGGATGAGGATCGTCGATGGGAATCAGGTATGAAGATGGAAATTCCTGAATTTAAAGGTGGAATGGTAGCCGAAGAATTTTTGATTGGTTGTCTAATGTTGAAGAGATCTTTGATTTCAAAGAGATTCCGGAGAATCGTCGAGTGAAGTTGGTTGCTACTAGGTTGAGGAGGAGAGCTATGGCATGGTGGCAACAAACTAAGCTTACGAGAGAGAGAATGGGAAAGTCAAAGATTGAATCATGGGATAAGATGAATAGTTGATGAGAGCTACATTTCTACCTTACAACTATCAATCACTTATGTACCAGAGATTGCAGAATCTGAGGCAAGGGACGAAGACAGTTAATGATTATGCAGATGAATTTTACCAACTCATTGCCAGGAATGATATTATGGAGATAGAAGAACAACTGACCGCTAGATTTGTTGGAGGGTTGCGAATGCAGATCCAGGATATAGTTAATATGTTCGATCCAAGATCTGTGGCGGAAGCACACCAAAAGGCGATGGCTTGGGAGAAGCAGGGAAGGCGTGGAGGTGGTGTGTTTACTAATTCCAATAATCCAGTGAAGGGTTCCAGTGGAAGTTCTAATGTTTCTAAACCTATCAGTAAACCAGTGGTGAAGGAGGTTGAGAAGGCGAAGGTTAATAGCAGTTTCAAATGTTACAATTGTCAGGAGTTGGGTCACAAGAGCAATGAATGTCCGAAGCCTAAGAGGAGAGCAATGGTTGCAGAGATAGAAGAAGAGGATGTGGAAGCTGAATGTTCTAATTCACCTTATGTTGAAGACGAAGAAGAGTTGTCCGGAGATGTAGGTTGTAATTTGATGATGAGGAGAAGTTATTTGGCACCGAAACAAGAAGAGGAAAACAGTTGGTTGAGGAATAACATATTTCAGTCCACATGCACTATTTTGGGAAAGGTTTGCAAATTCGTCATTGATGCTGGGAGTTGTGACAACATTATCTCTACTGAAGCAGTAAGGAAGTTGAACTTGAAAACTGAGAAGCATCCTAAACCGTACAAGTTAGCATGGTTAATGAAGGGTGGCGAAGTGAAAGTTGGACGAAGAGCTTGTGTGCATTTTTCAATTGGGAAGAAATACAAAGATGAAATTTGGTGTGATGTAGTTGACATGGATGTGTGTCATCTGTTGTTGGGCAGACCATGGCAGTTTGATAGAGCAGTGCAACATGATGGTCGTGCTAATAGTTACAGTTTCATGTTTGAAGGTACTAAAATCACTTTAGTTCCCAAGAAGCAACAACAGAAGGAGAGCAAGTTGGAGGAGATTGAAGAGCTGAAAACTTTGCTATCTTTGAAGGAGTTTGTTAAGGAAGTTGAAGATGAGCCTGAAGTCTATTTGTTGATTGGACGAGAGAGTCATGAAGAGGTTGAAATTCCCGAAGAAGCGAAGCCAGTTTTGAAAGAATTTGAAGATGTATTTCCAGAAGAGTTGCCTAAGGAGTTACCGCCACTAAGAGACATTCAACATCAAATTGATCTTGTTCCGGGAGCAGTATTACCGCATAGACCACATTATCGAATGAGTCCGAAGGAACATGAAGAGTTAAGGAGGTAGGTGGAAGAGCTGTTAGAACAAGGGCGAGTGCAAGAGAGTTTGAGTCCGTGTGCTGTGCCAGCTTTGTTAGTACCAAAGAAGGATGGGTCGTGGAGGATGTGTACGGACAGTCGGGCTTTAAACAAGATCACTGTGAGATACAGGTTTCCTATGCCGAGATTTGATGATTTGATTGATCAGCTGAGTGGGGCCGTGGTGTTTTCGAAGATTGATTTGAAAAGCGGATATCATCAAATTCGGATTAGACCTGGAGACGAATGGAAGATAGCCTTCAAGACGAGAGAGGGGTTATACGAATGGTTGGTTATGCCATTTGGTTTATCAAATGCACCTAGTACATTCATGCGAGTGATGAATCAAATCTTCAGACCATTCATTGGGAAGTTCGTGGTGGTTTATTTCGATGATATTCTGATATATAGCAGGAGTATGGAGGAGCATGTTCAACATTTGAGGGAAGTGTTGATTATTCTTCGTGAGGAACAATTTTATGCTCCTACGAAGAAATGCGTGTTCATGACGCATAGTGTTTTATTTCTAGGATATGTTGTGTCTGGAGAAGGTATACAGGTGGACCAGAATAAATTTGAAGCAGTCAGGAATTGGCCACAACCAAAGACAATTACGGAAGTGAGAAGTTTTCATGGGCTAGCGTCATTCTACTGAAGATTCATTCCACACTTCAGTAGCGTGATGGCACCGATTACTGATTGTATAAAGGGAAAACAGTTTTCGTGGACAGAGGAAGCGGGGGTTGCTTTTGAGAAGATCAAAGAACTATTGACGACAACACCGATTCTTGTTTTACCAGATTTTCAGTTGTTGATTTTGAATAAAATTTGGTTTGATTGCTGTGTGCTTTCATTTAAATTGGTAGTTGAGTGTAATCTCCCATCTCCACTTTCGGTTAATCGAGTGCGCTCGATTCAACGACTGTTGAAGCCAATTCACGGTATCAAGTGCGCTTGATCAACGTTTGAAGAATTGTAGATCTTCTTTCACGGTATCGTGCGCGATCAACGTGTCGAAGATAGCTAGAATTCGGTATCTTTGTGATCAACGAATTTGAGCATTTCAGTATCTTCAATCCACCGATTGACACTTTCATCGATCTATATCGTTTTGTTAATTATCCGCTGCGTCATGAGTTATATGAAGTAATGAGTCTATAATAAAGAATTTTTGAAATATAATCATTTTTGAAGAATTATTATTATTTTGCGATAAAATAAGTAAATGTATTTTTATAATAAGCAATAATAAGACTACTTATAACAAAGAAGAAATAATACGTATAAATACCTTGTTTTCGACAGTTGTAATATGGCTGTTATGGTAACGGTAAATTTACCATTACCATACCATTACCGGTCAATCAGTTACCATTTTAAAGTAAAGTCGGTATACGAGTATAATTGGTATAGTAACGGTAATTTTACAATTTTCTACGGTAAAACGTTGGTAATATTTTTTCGAAACCAATGGTAATGACAGCTTACCAGTCCGTTCATAATAGATTGATATTCATGTAAGATGTTGTATTACGGGTATTTAGAAGCAAGAAAATAGTTCGATTTATTTCAGTAATTCAACTTAAATGATGATAAATACACTTCTTTTCTATGTCCTTTATTAAGTGACCCAATAAGATATATAATGAAGTATCGTTCGATGTAAAAATATATCAACTTACTATTTTTCTCGACAAACGGTATTTTACCATTACCGATGTAACGGTTACTAGTTTATCGGTATACCAGTCATCTATATACAGTCAATCGGTAACGGCAACGGTAAACAATTTTAGTTTAGTAGTAAAAACAGTACGGGTAACGGTATTTACAAAATGGTAGCGGTAACCAATACCATAACTGCCCTAGGTTGTAATATATGATATTATTTGTTGATTGAAATTATCATATATATGTGTTGTGGTATGATGGAAGCATTAGGATGAGTGTATGATACTTTACCATTATTTTTACCAGACGATGAATAGTTAGTTATGGTTTTGATTGTTTAGATGGCATTGATGTTTGTTTTATTAGCATTGATCAGTTAGTGCACATTTGATGACTTGATGTTTGTGTTACTAATGTTGATTGGTTAGTGCACATTTGATAAGACTGATATTGTGTTACTAATATGAAGTAATTAGTGCACATTTGTTTGATTTACGCTTGCATTGATGATGTATTACTAATAGTGAATATCTATACTATTATTATTGAGTTAGATTTCAAGAGCTTACAAGCCCATTAAGTATTTTGTGAAATGAAAAGTCACGTTTTTTATTTTGTTTATTCTTTCCATTTGTTCCCAAACATACTCATGTTTAGTTAAAAAAAATGTAAATTACTTCCTACCCATTCCATAAAACACTAACTCACAAAATAATGAAGATGAATATCGACCGATATGGAAATCAACGATTGATTCTCTCCATCTTTGTCAGTATGAATACTTCCACCTTAATTTTCCTCTTTGCGTTTTTCTCCTTCAATCCCCTAATTATTCGGGCAATGTTCAATTCTTTGGATCTATTGTTTTCGATTTTCAAAGCTGATTTGACTCCTTGTCTTGTTCGATTTGCTTATGTCTTCATTGTTTGCTTTACCTTTTTAATCTTCGAAACAAACGTAGTTGCTTCATTGGTTTTCTTCGCCTATATTTCAGGTATCGCTATCCTTTCTTACTATTCTTTTAATTATTATGTTATCCATATTTAGGATTTGATGATAATTTAGATTGGTCTAAAATTTAGAGCATGATGATTTGAGATTTGGCTGGAACAGTCAGATCTGTTAGATGATTTGAGGTTGCTCTAATTAATGTTACTTCATTGTTTTTCTATAAGTAACTGTATAGACTATTAATATTTTATTCCTATGATTAATTGGAAGACAAAGAAAATGATTTGGGACATGTTCTTTGAACTTATTTTCAATTATAATTTCAACAAAAATGGAAAATCTTAACGATAAAATGGAAAACCTATAATGATGTGCACTTTGAACTCAACCGCTACATAGCAAGTAAGCTTTATTTTAATGTCTTATTGTGATCATAAGAGATAACTTTATGCAAAGAATAAAGAAAAAAGTAGCTATCTTGATATAAGTATGTTGAAAAATAATTCTGAAAGTTCTGAAGTTATAACTAATCTAAGTATTATAAGAATCGACATAGAGATTTACATTTCGTTAAGAAAGAAGAATTTGTAAGACATCAGGTGTTTTTGAGTGCATTTTTCTGTGATTTGCTGATTTAATAATAAAAATATGGCAATTATGTCCGTATTGATGTGTGATTATGTTTTGTTTGGTTATATTATGTTAAACGTCTAAATTTTTTTTTTGAACAAGTGTCACCATGTGATATCATGGATGTGCACTATAACTTTAAGACATTATAATAATTGAGTTAGATTTAAGCAGCTCACTAGCGCCTGAAGTATTTTTTGAAATGAGCGTTCACGTTTTTTTGTTTTTTTATTCTTTCTATTTGTGCCCAAACCTACCCACATTTAATTAAAAAAACGTAAGTTACTTCCTACACATTCCTTAAAGCCCTAACTCACAAAATAATGAAGATGAATATCGGCCGATGTGGAAACCAACGATTGCTTCTCTCCTTCTTTGTCAGTATGAAAACTTCCTCCTTAATTTCCTCTTTGCGTTTTTCTCGTTCAAACCCCTAATTATTCAGGTAATTTTCAATTCTTTGGATCCTTTGTTTTCGATTTTCAAAGCTGATTTAACTCCTTGATTTGCTTAATTTTCTTATGTCTTCATTGTTTGCTTTACCTTCTTAATCTTCAGAACGACATAGTTGCTTCATCGGTTTTCTTTGTCTATATTTCAGGTATCGTTATCCTTCTTTACTATTCTTTTAATTATTACGTTATCCATATTTAGGATTTGATGATAACTTGGATTGGTTTAATATTTAGAGCATGATGATTTGGGATTTGGTTGGAACAGTCAGATCTGTTAGATGATTTAAGGTTGCTTTAATTTAGGTTACTTCATTGTTTTTTCTACAGGTAACTATATAGATTATTAATATTTTATTCCCATGGTTAACTGGAAGACAAAGTGAATGATTTGGGACATGTTCTTTGAATTAATTTCAACTAAAATTTCAACAAAAATGGAAAACCTTAACAATAAAATGGAAAACCTATAACGAAGTGCATTTTGAGCTAAGCCGCTACATAGCAAGTAAGGTTTATTTTAATGTCGTCTTACTGTGATCATAAGAGATAACTCTATGTAGTAAATAAAGAAAAAAGTAGTAATCTTGATATAAGTATGTTGAATAGCAATTTTGGAAGTTCTAAAGTTATAACTAATCTAAGTATTATAAGATTGACATAGAGATTTACATTTGCTTAAGAAAGAAGAATTTGTAAGACATCGGTGTTTCTGAGTGCATTCTTCTGTGATTTGCTGATCTAACAATAAAAATAGAGCAATATTGTCCATACTAATGTGTGATTTATGTTTTGTTTGATTAGATTATGTTAAACATCTAAATGAGCAAAATTATTTGAATAAGTGTCACCAAGCGATATAATAGATGCGCACTATAACTATAAGACATTATAATAATTGAGTTAGATTTCAGGAGCTCACAAGCCCCGTAAGTATTCTGTGAAATGAACAGCCATATTTTTTGTTTTGTTTATTCTTTCTATTTGTTCCTAAACCTACTCACATTTAATTTAAAAACCTAAGTTACTTCCTGCCCATTCCATAAAATCCTAACTCACAAAATAATGAATACGAATATCGACCGATATGGAAATCAACGATTGCTTCTCTCCTTCTTTGTCAGTATGAAAACTTCCACCTTAATTTTCCTCTTTGCTTTCTTCTCCTCCGATACCTTAATTATTCAGGTAATTTTCAATTCTTTGGATCTGTTTTTTTCGATTTTCAAAGCTGATTTAACTCCTTGATTTGTTCGATTTGCTTATGTCTTCATTGTTTGCTTTACCTTCTTAAACTTTGGAACAAACATAGTTGCTTCATCGGTTTTCTTCGTCTATATTTCAGGTATCGTTATCCTTCCTTTCTATTCTTTTAATTATTATGTTATCCATATTTAGGATTTCATGATAATTTGGATTGGTTTAATATTTAGAGCATGATGATTTGAGATTTGGCTGAAACAGTCAGATCTGTTAGATGATTTGACGTTGCTCTAATTAAAGTTACTTCATTGTTTTTCTACAAGTAGCTATATAATTATTAATATTTTATTCTCACGGTTAATTGGAAGACAAAGCGAATGATTTGGGACATGTTCTTTGAATTTATTTTCAATTATAATTTCAACAAAAATGGAAAACCTTAACAATAAAATGGAAAACCTATAATGAAGTGCATTTTGAGCTCAGCCGCTACATAGCCAGTAAGGTTATTTTAATGTCTTCTTACTGTGATCATAATAGATAACTCTATGTAACAAATAAAAAAAAAAAGTAGTTATCTTGATATAAGTATGTTGAATAGAAATTGTGAAAGTTATGAAGTTATAACTAATCTAAGTATTATAAGAATCGACATAGAGATTTACATTTGCTTAAGAAAAAAGAATTTGCAAGACATCATGTGTTTTTGAGTGCATTCTTTTGTGATTTGCCGATTTAATAATAAAAATATAACAATTTTGTCCGTACTAATGTGCGATTTATGTTTTGTTTGGTTAGATTACGTTAAACGTCCAAATGAACAAAATTATTTGAATAAGTGCCACCAAATTATATTATGGATGCGCATGATAACTATAAGACATTACAATACGAGGTGTTTAAAAGAATGTACTATAATTTTGTTTTGAGTAGCACTATTTACCTTCAAGTTCTTGACTATACCATTTTAAGATAGCTTTAGTTATTCAAAATTAATATGTAATTTATTTATACCCACACAAATAACCTTTTTAGGCACTTATTGTGGAACTGCTACTATATTAATTAAGGCGGGTGCAAGTGTAGCTGAAGTAAAAAATAGGCTTTTTTATAGTAAAAAATGGAATCGTTCATTGCCAACTCCCTATTTAAACATCATTCGAATAACAATAAGATCTTTACAACTATGAGCTTATAAATCTGAAATTAAAATGAATATACAGTGTTGTTTGGCGAAATAAAACAACATTAAAAAACTTTAAAGGAAAGATGTAATAATTTTCCCATAATTAGAAATTTTATCGATGTACTTTGAATTCATAGTTACATTCAAAGTTAAAGATTTTTTTATTAATCCATGCATTATTAAAACTATTAAAGACAACTTATTTTATATTGCATTTTATTTTAGTATATAATTATGACTAAGAATATTATCAGTTAATTTTATTTCAGCATCTGGCGTTTTAAAACTAAATTTTACCTTATGTTTAATAGATTATCATATTAAAATTGATTTAAATTTGATGGATATGACATATTTTTCTAGCATGTTACTATAAATTTCCATGCATTCTTCCTTGCACTATATCATTTGTCATATTTGTATAAATAGAAGTACTGTCCATTAGCAAATTCTATAATATTGTTTTTTTATTCAAAATTATCATTTATGCATTTTTTAACTATTATAATCCAATGAATGCATTTTTAGAAAAATAGTGAACACTATCAATATTATACTTGGGATTTTAACAGTTCTGTAATTATTTACCCTCGCTACGTTAGTTGGACGATAATAAAATAACGCACAATATATGACAATGTAATGATATTTCACTCTGTTTTTATAAATGTACTATTAGACCTCAATCGAAAGTTTGGTTCAACTTAGGTGTATCGATAGGAGAATGGGAAGAAGTAATCCATGTTTACTGTTGATATGTAATTGTTAGAGATTTATATATTTGCTATAATCTACACTCTATATAGATAATAAGAAGAAAATTGGTTAATCAAACTTTACGGTTTAAAGTATCAACTACCTTAGTAATCATATATTCATATAAGGATGTTTCTCTTTTTAGCCGAACCGGGATGGGAAACTAAGTAGGTTTCTTCAACGCTGTTTTATTTTCTCATAAAATAATAATATTTTTGTATATCTAATTTCGATATTCATCTTGCAGCTTTGGAATTTAACGTAATTGTTCCATTCTTTGGTATTTGCATGCTATCTGGTGTATACTTACTACTATCAAGTTGAGCCTTTTCCCCTTACTACTACCGATTTTTTTCTTGGTTTTCTATTTTTATTCCAACTTTTTTGGGCGAATATAACAGCCTTCTTCATTTCTATTGGCTTTGGTTTATAGTTTTTTCCACTGTTTTAAAAAGTCATGGGAATGATGCAAAACTCTTTTGATTTAGAATATCACGTTGATGATTTGTTTCAGGTCATTCTGTAATTCTGTATATGCATAGAAGAGATAATAAGTTAGTGATAAGGTATGGTTTTATACGTAAATACTACGTTTATGATTTATCTCAGGCTATTATTTGATTCTAGTTTCATGAGTCCTTTATATATATATCATATAATGTAATTTAGCTGATTAGAAATGTTTGTTTATATAGATATTTTTTTCATTGTTAAAATTTAAGCATTACTTTATTAAATTCAATCAACAAGCTATTGCATTACATGGGAAAAAGAAAAGAAAACTGGGACGTAATACATGATAACTTAAAAGCAAATCCATCTTTTATGGAAGCACTTGATTGTCATTCTCATCTCCATTTTGCTGTAAACTCTCACGTTTACCATTAGGATAATTTGTGTAATTTTTTTTTCGAAAACCCAAGAGAACCCGGCAGGCCGGTAAACTCCTGAGGAGGGTACAGTAAAGCCGTCCGCTAATCCAAGCCCCCATACCCCCAGGCAAATTTATATAGGATAGGGAAGCGCATGGTAGGAATCGAACTTGAGTCTTTTTCCCAGAACGCAAGCCTCATTTCCACTGCGCCGCACCCGCGGACAATTTGTGTAGTAATATTTAGGAAGGAATTCTAGAACATTTCCCATAGTAATGAGCAGGAGTCCAGTTATGGATACGCAACTAGAAAAATGCATAATAGACATGTTCTAAAATAACCGGTGCTTCATCCTGATACGAGACTCTCAAGTTTTAACATTTTAACTATGCCCAACAGTAATGTAAATAAAATAACTATGAATAACACTTCTTCTAAAACATGCTTCAAAGAGTAGAAATAAATATTACTATATTTGCATTACTTTCACTTTCAAGCTACTATTTAGTTTGGTTATACTTTATATAGAGATACTGGGTTCGCCTAATATTAGTTGAGTTCATTGTTGTTATTTTTTCATCAAAAGATATTGGGTGTTCAAGTAAGTGATAATAAATGTTCTTTCATTAAGTAATACAATGAAACATTATTTGTTAAATAACATAAACGGACAGTGTCACTAACTGATTTCTGTCCGTTTTAGTACTAGCTATTGATAAATGTATTATTACATTGAATACACAATGGAATACTATTTGTAATGGACATAGCTATCGGATCATTTGTGTTTAATTTACTTTCCTGCTATTAACTTGCAATCATCATTTCTTCATTAAATGCCCATTTCATTCTTTCTAAACCTATTTTAAAGATTATTGAACAATATAATTTTCTAAAGGTTATTAGCACAACATAAAGTTGCAATTATGTTTTGGTTGCTCCTAATGCGATGAAACCAGTGGCAGTAACATCAAGACATATTATTAAGAAATACTTGGATATTTATTGATAATTAATACGAATTATTTCTCCTTTTATGAATAAATTATGCATGTTAAATATGTGTTAGTATGTTAGCTTTGTGATAAACTATTAAAAATATGTTGATTCTTTCAATAAATATTATTATAAGATGTTTTTCAATAAATAGTCTACTATGAAATTGTATAACAATTGTAATTACATAGAAGCATTGTTATGGAAACTGCATCTTTATAGAAATATGGCTATAATCATGTGATATATTATTATTCCATACTCATATAACATAGACCACCATCATATTCAAATAACAATAATTTTTTCAATGATTATGTTATTTGAAAGCTAACTATGTACGAAATCAATAATTATAGTGACATTAACTATTACCATTGCATATATTTTATTAGTTTGTGGATTGAAGAATCGTAAATTCTATGCATCAGTTTTTCCTAAATTTAAACTAAATGTAATTACTCCATAATAGTGTAAAGGTGACCACCATTATATTCCACTAGCTATAATTATTTTAATTGATTATGTAAATTAATAACTAACCATATGAGTATTTCATTATCATATTGGTATAAACTATTAATACTATATTTGTTTCATCAATTTACAAACTCAAAGGCCAAATAAATCGTTACATCACCTTTAATGATAAATTTGTGTACTATCATGATTTATTAAAAAATGATGAAATTAAATCTTTTACAATTTTAATGCAAAATTTATATTTTTGAATTTTGATTTTTTGATTACTTTGATGTCCTCATATCATCTAACTATCTTGATATAAAATTTGGTCAGACCATATTAAATCATAATATCATGTATAAACTAATTGCTTTGATTTCTATTATTTTACTGTTGTAAATGAAGTCATAATCCAACAATCACATTCTCTATAGTTTTTTTATCATTTTTTTTAAGAATTCTTATTTCACAAGAGGTTTCAATTTTCAAATTCTCCACTAAAAATATATAAATAACAATAAATAAATTCCTACAAAGATATGTGCAACTTAATTTATTGTCATAGCATTCAAAACTAATATTGATGTGGCAGTGGACAATGAATGTAAGGTAGTTAATTTGAACAAATAGATTTCTTTTGCCTATTTTCGTGCATTATACTTATATTCATGTCCTTAAGCATTGATCATATATGACATCAAATGAGGATGTATCTTAAGCTACTATAACTTGATTAGTTGTAAACATGTTTGCTCTGATTTATATGTAGGGTGACTGGAGTAATGAATATCACGAAGGTGTGTTATCGTCCGAGGCAAGCATAAATGGAGCAGGTACAATATCTGTTGGATATGCACCATCAAATATTGTCATGAAAATATGAATGGATTGGACTTTCTGTAGTCATTTTATTTGAGATTTAGGTTTTATTTAGTCTACGACCTTCCAGTAATTTTAACTTTATTGGTATATAGTATTTACAATACATAAACTTATAATTCATTTAATATTAGATTCGTAGTTATATTAGATTCTTCAAACTAACGACACGGCCACTTAGGACTTGAAATCAAGATTATATTATTTTCAAAAATTGTATATTAGTCTTCAATATAAAATAAATTGATATTCATTATATTTTACCAACTAAATTTGCTTATGAAATCTCCATTTATATCGCATGTTTTATTTACATATTTTTGGTAGTGGTTAAAATTTTGAAATCAGGAAATTATTGAATTGCATATGATTTGATGGCAAATAATTGGTTGCAAATCAATTGAAAAATTATGAAAGAAATGATGTTGTCAATACATAATAAAGAATTTGGAACCCTTAATTTACATAGAGGTACATAAATAATACCTTTTACAATGTGGTTGTTGGTTAAACTTCTTACTACTCCATTTATGTAGATTTGGGAAAACTAGATCATCAATCTCTAAATTTAAATAATTTTATGTGATAATATAATTCTTTTGGTTCTCTTTATTGTTAAATACCTTTTTCTTTAGTTACAATTAAAAACTTAGATTAGTTGAAATTAACATTTAAGGATTCTTAGCAAATTGATTTTACTTTTTGTACTTTATCCAAAATCTTGAATTCAATGTTAACATTTACCAACATACCAAGAGAAATAAATTTATATATTAATATATTAGTGTGAAGTAACATAACTAAATATTTCGTGAGACCATATGCACTACCTTCTTATGCAAATGTGCACACTAATCTTTAGAAATTGAGCAATTTAATTCTACTTTTTTGCATAGCAAAAGTTGGACCCACAAAAAGTTTAGATGGAGGTTTGAAACTTTTCTATGGTTTAGGAGCTTAGTATAATAAAATTCGATTTTATTAATATTAATCTTCAACCATTTCTTCAAACGATTACATTTTCAATAAGTGAATGTTGTATTAGGTTGCAATAAACTTTTGTTTCATCATAAAACTACTTTAGTGTTACTGGTAGGTTGAGCTGACTGATGAAAAATTGGGTTTGAAAACATTATTCTTAGTTCTGACATCATCAGGTTGAAGAAGTCCCAGATGTTTTAATATTCATAAAGTTTATCCTTAGTAGTATATAGGCATACTACAGACATCATCAGATAGAAGATGGTGCTGCCTCAAAAATTAGTTTATAAGTTTTTGTTACATGCCCTAAAATGATATTACTGAATCATGTTAATTTATAAGGTTAAACTAATGATTTGATTGTATTGAATGCAATGTATCTTATGACATGGCTAATAACCGTATTGAATGCTAATAGTGACACTCATGTCAAAAGTTGCATTTATCTCTCTCGTTGTCCTATTTCCCGAACATACAACTTCTGGTATAAGTAATCTCATACAACATTAAAACTTACTTTCCCTTCTTTTACTTTAAACTCTTTATTGTATTATGAAGGAGGGGTTAAACTTACTGTGATGTGCTAATAGGACAATGATTTTATTAAATAATAGCGGTAATGGATGGTGATTAATAATTTGTTTGATTTGTATCTACATAGAGTATTGTGTTTATTTTTATGAATTTATATTTAACATTAACGTATATCTTACATATTGAAAAGTTGTAGCTTTGTTGTAATAACACATCAGATTATATGGGCTTCATTAGATTAATAACTTATTAATTGCTATATGAATAGATATTGGTTTACAATGATATGTACTTCGATTGTATGATTTTGTAATGAAGAATGAAGCTCAGTTGTCCAGAATGCTTGCTCATTGTGTGTAATATATTATAATGTAATGCATTACATTGTTGTCTGTGATCCAAGTTTTTGCAGCTTTCATACCATTTTAATTAGCAATCATCAATCTAATATTATCTTTTTTAGAGGTGGATGATGAAATTAGACATTTATATCCATATGACTAAAATAGAATTTTATAAACAAAATATTTTACATTAGATTAAAAAATAGCACCGTAAGTAATAATTTTCTTCATATGGGACTTAGCATTGTAACTTGATTCATTGATTTATTTACTTGATTTACTTGAAGGATCTTTGTAAACAACATGCACGGTTTTATCTTTGCCTTCATGACACTTTCATGAGCATAAAAAATTGATATCTCTATTTTATCGCATTGGTTAGAACATAATTTGACATTTGTACTAAAACAATTACTACAAAAAATTACCTTTTAGACAATATCTTAAGCGTCTGTCAAGAAGTGAGAAATACTCAATTTAATTTTCGATAGTCCTACAATAACACAAAGGTTCAACAATAATTACACTACAAGAAAATCTGCTTTTAGTTGCATTAATTGGTAGCGTTTATAACCATATGCAACCGTTGGAACTTTTTTAGTATAAAAATAAACAATAAACTCGGCTAATGGGTTCCCGCCAACAATTCATGAAAATTTAGCTAAATTTTTCCGTGATCGCTCATAGCTTATTTTAACAATTAACATTTTCCCGTCCTCCTTCCAAAAAGTACGAAGGAAAAAAAATCTCAAATTCTCATTTTCATATTCTTATTCCTGAATTCTCGCTCGAAAAGAAAAGAAACAAATAAAATCGACTGTTTCCAAGTCAAGCTCCACAATACCAAATTCTCGATCAAAATCAAATAAAATCATACGTTCGATTCTGGGATTCTTGCGGAGGCAGTGGTTCGATTTCATGATGTGCGATTTGGGGACTTTGTCAGTTGGGGGTAGCGGTAAGTGAAAATTGGCAGTTGAATTAGTTTTGAGAAGTGATGGAGGTCGTAGTGTGGTTCGGGTTGAAGGTTGTTCGATTTGCGATGGGATTTCGGGTTGGCAATTTAGGGTTGAAGGAATTGGGATTGCGACCGATGATGGTAGTGGTTGCAGTGTGGTCGACTGATGTGGTCGCATTTGGCAAGAGATTGGAAAGCAGTAGTGTTCTGAAAACTTGGTTCAGAAGTATGAATTCGGAGTTGAATGTTAACTGCAGTGTATGGATGTATTGGTTGCAAGCAATGTGTATGAATGGTTGCAGTGATAAAAGCAAGTAGAGATGCTTGTATGAACGTGTATTGATTGCTATGTGGATTGTGGCAAACAGTGGTGATTGGTTGGCCGGGAGTTGTGCACTGTTATTTTGGTGCTGTTGATACTAGCGGGAGTGGGACGTAGGGGAGGATGCGTTGAAGTGATGCTGTTTAAAAGATGATGGCAGGGGATGTATGGCAATGAGAAGGGATGACTGTTGTAGCATAGTTTTGGGTTCCAGGCGAGGTTGAAGTGCACTGCAATGCTATGGTGGGGTGGTTCGACAGCAGAAATGTAGTTGATATGAACAGCAGTTTTGAGGCTGTTGAAATGTTGTGATAAGGTGGGATGGTTGTGTTGTTGGAGGTTGTAGAGCAGTTGTTTGGTCTTCGTGATAATGTGCACTGTCGTGTAGGCAGTTGAATGCTTTGTGCGGTTGTGATTGATCATGGAGATTGTCGCACTACATTGAATTTGTGCTTTGTTGCTTGAGGTTATGTTGAACCGTTTAAATGTGTGCGCGGTGAGGTTTCTGTGTATTTGTATTATCATTTGTTTATTTGATAAGCAATAAAACTAAGAAGTTTATTGTTGCAGGGGATTCTCTTCTGCTTGTATTATGGAGTAATGGACTATTTCCTGGTGACTGTAAACATGAAAAGGCATTAAATGAAATAAACAAAGCAAGAAGAGGGAGAAATTGGGCATTTGTTCATGTATATCCTGAAACAAATAAGATGGCTGAAGAGACGACGATTAGAGGAGCACAACCGTGTCAAACATGTCACATATGAGATCATCAAGGTAACTTAATTTTAGTAAAAATTTAACTGTCTGATGTATGTGCCTGGATGGAATTAAAAAGATCTTGTTGTATATATTGAAAATCTATTTGTGTGCATACATAGGCTGAATCTGTTAGAATTAATGCATCTTAGTTAATCTGAAATTATGAAAAACTTGTTTAAATGGTCTGAGTGCTGTTTCATCTATATAAGGTTAGGCTGAGAAGACATTCACTTTTTTCACTGTAAAGAACTGAAGATTTTTGTTTTGCTATTCTTTCTGGTTTCTTCTTTGCTTTATTTTCTTTGGGTAAAGCGATTTGCTCTTTCGGTTATGAGACTTTACTATTTACCAGAATATAGCTGAGATTTTGCAAGTATAATTTATGAATGAAAATAAATTAGCGCTTTCACCTCAAGATTTTGTTGCTTTGTCCATCTATGTATTGTTACAAGTCCATCACTCTCAGTTTTGCCTAGATGCACACCATTAGTTATGATGTATATTTGATGAAATATAGTAAAACTTCTAACATAATTTTCTATGTTTTTTGTCTTCAGCTCAAGGATTTTCAATTTTATTTTGATTTATATATATAGGCATGTATTATACATTATTACATGTGGTGAATATTGATTTCATTTAATTATAAATATTCTTATCATTGTGTATAATAATAGTTGTGTGTGTTTATTTATTTTTATTATTTGGTTACCTATCCATCACATCCTGTTTTGGTCAGTTTTAGTTGGTTCTTCTGCATAAAACTCAAAGAATATCATTTCCTCAAAGTTAAAACTCTTCTGTATATCTCAGGCTTCGAACATTGCAGTGTAGTGAAGCAAACTATCTGAAATTGTCTTGCAGCTTCAGATCTGGAACAAACAATCTTTATGATGGTCTATAAAGGGGATTCATGATTTTCGACAGCACATGGGTAACGAGAAGGTTATGGATGAGAATAGACATGGCTTGCTTTGGACTATTGTAACTGATAAGTGAAGAAACATTAATTGTATCGGTATTAGCTATTAATTTATCGAATTTTATTCAGTTGAAACCATTTGCATCCAGGCTTTTTGAAGAAAATGATTAAGAAGCGGATTGTTTGAGCCAACTTGTGACAGTAACTTCGTGAGGTTGGTTATTTGGCTTATTGAAATAAGTACGGATTTGTAGAATAACACCTGTTTTGTAGAAGCTGAAAGTTTTAGCTTTTGTGATGACAATGCTGCCTGAAAGGTTTGCTACATTGAAACTTATTTCTTTAGGACTTAACAATAGTTTTTTAACTGGTGAAATCCATTATGTAACGACCCAGAAATTTTATTAATTAATATTTGAGTATTTAATTAATTTTAAATATTAATAAGTGAATTTATAAGTCAAATAAATTTTATTTGAATTATTGGATTTTATTGAATAATTAAATCGATAATTTAATATGTTAAATTATGGAAATAATTAAAAATTGAGTTAAATATGATTGAAAATGATTTGTAAAATTTTATTTTATCATGTTGGAGTTAGAATGATATTTTAGAACTTTTAAAATCGAATTAAAAGTTTATTTGTGAAAATTGAATATTTTAATATTTAATAATCGACTGTAAAATAGTCAATTTTTGAACAGTCTCAGAATTGAACGAAACCAGTTCCATTGGATCCATAATATTTAGTTATTACCGGATTTCAATTTTCGTGTCAATCGGAGTTATCGTTTGATCGTGGCAGCTCGAAACGCATCGAATTGTTTTTAATTTAAATTTGGCGAGTGAAAATAGCCATTTTTCAAAAAGTCTCGGATTTCGACGAAACCAGTTTCATCGGATCCGTAATGTGATATTATTGTAAGGTTTCAAATTTCAAGTCGATTGGATTTACCGTTTGTCCTGTAGAAATTAAAACGCCTAGAAAATCGCTTAAATCGGTTTAATTCAAATTGAACGTTTTTAGCCATAACTCGCACTGATGTCCGAATTAGCTTCCGAAACCTGTTCCATTGTGTCCGGAACGCGGGATAAACCCTAGGTACGTCAGTTTCGGCGCGTAAATCGGAGTTCGGAATTTCCGGATGAATAGTGTTCGAATTTTTCTCTATAAATAGCCCCCCACTTAATAAAAAAAAAATATATATATACAAAACCCTAATCACGTTGCAGCCGCCACCATCAAATTGTATGGCCGAAATTTCATCATCTTCCCTCTCCAATTTCTCAAAATCCATGCATCGATTCAAAGAACTTACAACTAGAAACTTGTAGAGCGTAATGAGAGCTACAATCTGAACGGTGGAGATCGCGAATGGAGTAGTATTTCGTGTGATAATGGCCTGCGTGCGTGCGGTGTATACTTGCGTGCGCGAGTATCAAGGTTTGACCGAGCTTCCTATGCTTGAGGCCGAGTATTGTGTTCGTCGAGCTCTTCGAAATGGCGCTCCCTGATCGAAGTATCATCGAGCGATGGAGGTGAATAATTCAACCCTAGTTCGTGTGCATATGGGTTTGAACGGCTATGTTTTGTTCCTGGAAACTTTTGCGCGTGATGAGGAAGAAGGAGGTGGGACGTTAGATCTACAATGGACGGCCAAGATTTGCTTTGGTATAAAATTAGTAAATTTATATTGTAATTAAGTTATAAAATCGTGTACAATCTTTAAAAAATCATAACTTTTTTCTACGAGGTCGAAAAAATGCAAACTCAGTTGCGTTGGAATCGTATGGACGAGCACTACGCGATGGAGTTGGTTTGGAGTCATTTGGAGTTAGTGAGAATTTTGGGTAAAATTAAACGTACGTTTAATTTTATTCGAAATAAAAGCTGAAACGGAAATTAAAATCAAGGTGAAAACTTCTCACTCAATCGAATCGGTTTCGATTTTATTTTAAATAGTTAGATTTAAAATATTTGAATGCATGTTTGAATGATGATTGATATCTATTGATTGTTAAAATAGACATTATGCGCCATTAGTAAGCGGATGCTATTTAATAAAAACATATACCGTGAATATTTCATAAACAGTGAAATTGGTATTATATATAATATCAATATATATATATATATATATTGGCATATGTATATATTGGAGTTGATTGATTTCCCGTATTTTTTAGCGGATGAGACCCTATTGCGCCGTTATTAAGCGGATAATATTTAATAAGAACATATACCGCGATAATTTCGTACTGGAACGAAATTGGTATTGTGCTAATGTTTTTGGATGCAGGAAAACAGGTTGGAGGGATCCAACTGGATTCCTCAACAGTTTTTATTTGATTTCAGATATTTTGATATTTGATGGATTATCATATCGATATATGATATTGTTGTAGTCGTGATTGACTATTTGGTGTGTAGCATCATTGGACCCAAATTTTGGGATTTTAAAATGATTTTAAAAGTGATTTTTTGAAAATATACTATATTTTTAGAATTGATCCATTTTAAATAATTAAACGATATAATTTTTAATGTTATAAAAATTATGATTTTTGTGAAATATAGTTAAAAGCTGATTTTAGAGAAATATGGATTAATGATTTTATAAAATAGTTTGGATTGGATTTTTGAATATATTATAAAAGTTTAAATATAGGATTTATAAAATTTGATTATTTTATAAATCAAAATGGTGAAATTATAAAGGAAATTAAAGACGTTTTAGAATAATAATATAATTTGATTTATATTAAGAGATTTATAAATGGATATTTATAAATTGAAATATTGACATTATAAAACGAGTTTTTATAAGTGTTGGAATGAATGGTGAATGAATGTCATCGATGAATGAAATTTATAGAATTATAAACTATGAAGTTATAAAAGAAATTTATAAATAGTAAGATTTATAAATTTGGTGAAATTATTTGAAGAATAGATTGGTTAGATAAATGGATCTTATAAGTTATAAAATTTATAAATTGGAAAGTCTCTAAAGGAACGATTTTGTAAAATAATCGTTTTATAAGTAATTAACTTATAATATGAACGTTTAGTTTATAATTTAGTTATAAACTGGAATAGGTTAATAAAGGAATTTATAAAAAGGAAGTTTTTATAAATAAATAGAAATGGAATTTATAAACGTTGTTTTATAAATCCGCAAACAACTTATTTTGATAAGTTAATTGTCATAACTTATTTAATGGAGTTATATTCACATTTTTGAATAGTGAATAATCCTTTGAATTAAAATGAATAAAAGGATGAGATTCGTTAACGAAGTTTATTCACATTTTTGAATAATGAATAATACGTTAAAGAAATTGTTTTGAATGTGAATGTTTTAAATAGAATTAAAACGATCTAACGATGTTTTAAAATGTGTTGAGATTCGAAACCATAGATTTCAACATTTATTGTTGAAATAGATGTTTCGAGAAATAAAAGGAAATTGTGGACTATAACACTGTTGTTATAGTAAATGATTTCTGAAAGGAAATGTTTTGTATAGTATTGGGATTTATATATCTATTTTAATTTCGAATCCCTATACTAGTGATTTTGGGACGTCGTAACGATGTTTTACGCAACATTCGTTTTGACCCAAATAAATATGTTTAAGAGCATGTTTACCTTAAAGAATGAAATATATACTTAATCTCGATTAAGTATATTGAATATTTTCCAAGTGTTGAAAATAAATGGATTGAAAATTACTTATGAATAAATAAGTATGGAAATGTTTTCCAATATGAAGTGAATATTTAGAATTTATCTTTTGGAAGATAAATTGAAAATGGATAATTGAAATCGTATATGCATGAATATTTTGGAATATGAATTCACTATTGAATTTATGAAAGAAAGTGGAAATTTGTATAAAAATAAATGTTGATTTATTTTTGAAGTATTGAAATTTAATATCTAGTGAAGATATTTTGGAAAATAAATAATTTGGAAAATTATTTGGAAACTGGTGATGTGTGCATATCAATTGATAGTTCAATAGCCGACTATCAATATTTCTCTTTGAATGGGTATTTGATGTGATTTGTTTGAATTTGAATGCCACACTTATTTTTGAATAAGCGCTCACTATTCGGGTTAACCGGGAAAGGACCATGGGGTCGTATAACCCATTCCGAATATGTGATACGTCGTTGTGAATTGCATTGAAGATCGGTGTTGAAGACCCGGTATTTGCAAAAGCGATAGGATGACCTGTCGATTGACTCTGCACCGAGTAGCTACGGTATTGAGTTCTCCATATGTGATGGTGAATCCGATCAGGATTGTGAATATCCAGATTGCAAGGACTTCTTTGTAAGTGCCTTCGGTTTTGTTCGAGCCCGGAACAGACTTGTATGGATTGTATGTCTGACATTACAAATTGAGATATAAAGCCGATTTCTTTCAAATATATTTCTGTTGGTGGCGGAGAATTTATTCTTTTAGCTTAACACCCTTCTCTGAGACGTATGAGCTCAGAGGTTATATAGTTGAAGTTATCAGCGATATATTCCCAATTTGGTAATGTGGCATGCTGAGTGATGCTGAAATGATCATTGTGTTGATTATTTGTGATAGGATCGTTTATTTGATCGTCTATCCTTGTGATCATTGTGTTGATCATTTGTTGACCCAAAGCATGGCTTTTGTATAAAGTATGTTTTTGTGGACGAAACTTCGTCGAGCCTCACATCCCGGAATGGTCAAAACAGGAAAGATGCGGCAAGGTTATCAGGGGTAGCTCCCTTTAGGGTATGTGCATTTCCTTCTGGAAAGGGTGGTATCATGGTATGGAGCCCAGATACTTACTCATGTTGATACACTATATTTATTACTGTGTGGCGTTGTTGGTGACGAGCGCTCGGGTTAAAGGTCCAATGGGACCGGGGGGGTGCCATATTCGTGTAGTAGTTACCTAGTGATAAAGGTAACCCGGCCTCGTGTTGGCAGAGAGCTGGTTAAGTTCTCGGGGACGTCCAGCCAGAGGCATTTCCATGTGGCAATAGGAAGTTCCTTGGCCTGACCATTTGTTGGAAATCCAAAGAAACAATACGAAACTTGTACGGTTTTAGTTGTATAACCTGCTATGGAATGTGGCGGTAACCTGCTATTGAACATAATAGCTATAGTAGGCATAAGTGCGGAATGTCTATGCTGGCTAAGATTTATATCTTTATTTTTGAAATGATTTTCCTATACTATGCACTAATAATAATATCAAATGTTATTTTAAATGCGTATCAAGCATCTTTGACTATCATAAGGAGAAATCTCCTCCGATTCTGCGTTTGCATGTGTGTGTGTGCGGGAGGCCTTATGGTAGTCTCATTTTTAAAAGCATTGCGAATTGATTTAAAAATATTCCTCTATTTTTGTTTTCAAAGATAAATAAACTGTTTTGAGTTCTCACACCAGTCTCATGACTGACTCAGAGTTTATTGTTTTCCTTCCTAAACTCTGGGTGCCCACCAATTTCTACACGGGCAGTCAAGAGTTAGGTTTATCAGGATATTCTGGATATTCTGGAGTTGCTGGAGGCAAGCTGGATGGCATGGCATATTACTTATATAGTATTTCTTTTTCCGCTGCACTGTTTGTTGTTGTTGTATACTCTGATGATATGATGAAATGAAATGTATAAAATGTAATAACTGATATAGCTCTTTGTTTAAAAATTATTCATTTATTATTATATGTTGTTCCGCTGCGATTGTGAGATTGTTCTGTTATTCTGCTGTTCTGTTCCGTTCTATTCTCTTTTTCTTCTATTTTAAAATTTTCTGTTCTCTTTTCTATTTTCTCTTCTCCCTATTTTCTGTTTTCTTCTCTATCTTTTCCCTCTATTTTCTCTCTTCTTTCTTCTTTCTTTTCTTAAATTCTTTTTAAAACCCTAACTATTCGGTTTTTCGGCAACGAAAATCCATATACGTTACACATTATGTATACAGAACATGGGCATTTAAACCTGATTTATCTTTACCATGTTTTAACACTATTTTATTTGTTTTACAGAATTAGTTGCAAAATCAGTTGCCATTACCAGAAGGTTTATCTTACCATGTTTTAACACTATTTTCTTTATTTTGCAGGACCAGTTACCATGTTTTACAATAAGCGCTTGGTACAGTAAAGGAACTGGGCTTGCATATGAAATTATAGACACTTTTGTGTTGGTAATGGTATACACCGTGTTTGCTGCTACCGACCCTAAACGTGGTGCTAGAGATACTCATGTGCCGGTATGATACTCTTCTTTTATATTTCAAAGAATAGAACCTGATTTATATTTGTAAACTGTGATAAATTATGCGTCATACTATAAAATTTCTTATGTTCTGTAATTATTTAGTTTTAAACTAGAATTATAAGTAATAAATGGGTTGTAGGTACTAGCTCCACTTCTAATTGGGTTTGCGGTGTTCATGGTTCATCTGGAGACCATTCCAATTGCTGGTACTAGGATTAACACTGCTAGAAGTTTTGGAGCTGCTGTTATTTACAACAAGGATGAAGCTTGGGATGATCAGGTTAGCTTGCTTTTACATATTATTCAAACTCATATTTCATATTAATAATACGATTACAAGTACCTGATAAGTTACTCTATGTTGTATGAACAACGAATATTCTGGGTTGGTCCATTCATTGGTGCAGTCATTTCAGCAACTTTAGTTTCATTAAGTTTCGTTAAATTCAGTTTATAAATAATGTATGGTTTCATTATATAACTTCAGTTTCATTCATTAAGTTAACACATAAGTGTTTGCAAGTAGCTATTGAGAGAAGAGAAATAGAGGTCAGTTTCGTATGTTATAAATGCATAGGATGTATGGTTTTGTGTGTAGGTAGATGGTTAATTGAAACTGCAGTTTTTGGTTTTGAAGTGGATGGGCAGTTTTTGGTTTTGAAGTGGATGGGCAGAGGCATATTTGTTTGAAGTATTATAGTCTAAGGACTTCTATATTTGTCCATTTTTGATCTTTGATACCTTCACCTCACAAATATTTAGTAACATGATTATTATTGTTTACAGGTAGATAAACGTTTGTGAAGAATTCAAGCAGCAGCACTGGTTTTTGGTATGGTACTAGCACATGTATGTAGTTAGGTTGATTAAAATTGTTATGAAACTATTATGAAACTAGTATGTATGGTTCAGGGGAGGGAAAATAATTAATGGTGAGGAGTTATGTATGGATTGTGGTGGAATGTTAGTGATGCAGTTTTAAGTTCAGGTTTTGTTTTCTCATTCTTTTGTTCTGTTCTTTGTTGACAGGTAGTTCAGGTTTTGAAGACATCAGCAATGATAGGTAGTTCAGGTTTTTACGGTGATTCAGGTTTTGCTCGGTACTTTGGTTATTTCAGACGTTTATTTCAGATGTATATGTACGGTTATGACACTTATGGTAGTTTGGTTATAAAACTTATGGTAGTTTGGTTGTGTATGTGTACGGGTAGCTTTTTGTCGACACCTATGTATGTGGATGTATGAATGTCTATGTATCTTGTGGATCTTCAATGCGTATACGTATTTTGTAGTTGTTTAATATATTGTGTTCAAAAGTGTATGTGCTTGCGTATTCTGTTATTATATAATTGGATGCTAGATCAGGGGTAAATCTGGAGTAGCAGGTGGAGGGAAACAAACGCTACTGGATATTATTTATTTTGGTAGCGTTAAAATGTCGCTACAAAAGAGTGATTAAAAACTCAAGTACACTTATGCTGGCGTTTATTAAGCGCTACAAAAAATGTATATAACGCCATGAAAAGGTAACGTGGAGGAGAAAATCCTTTCGGTGGCGTTAAATAGGCGCTACAAAAAATTTAGATAACGCCATAAAAAAGTATCATGGAGGAGAAAACCTTTTCGGTGGCTGTAAATAGGCGCTACAAAAAAGGAATTCTATGGCATTATAAAAACGCTATCAAAAAAAAAACAAATTTGGTGGCGTTTAAAAAAGTGCAACTAATACTCGAGGATTTTTAGTGGCATGTTTTTTCGTAACGATTATCGGAACGCCACTAAAAATACATAGTGGCGTTTTTTGGGCGCTACAAAAAATCAGTTTTCTTGTAGTGTTACAAAAATAAATATAGCTACGGCACGTGTGCGAAGCACAGGTTCATGCTAATTAATGCATATGTGAGTATATTGATTGTGATTGTATTATGTGATGTTTAGAGTTGACATTCAGTATTGTTGAAGTTTAAGGGATGTGTCGCTATTATTATTGTTACCTCATATTTACAATGATTGACTATGATGACTTAGCGGATGTGGTGTTTTCTGTTTTCGTGGTTGCTTTATTATGCAATGTTATGTGCTAACGAGTATTTAAAGTAGGAGAAAAGAGGGAAACAAAACTACATGGATTTGATCCCAAAAAGGGTATGTAGGTAGCCTTTCCGTATGCAATAATCCTCGAGCCTTTGGATAGAATGTATAGGATAAGATGCAGTCTAGACATAGTTAAACATTTTTTCCTCCCATGTAAACTCGAGTGAAGGAGGGAGTAGGATTCTGGATATAAGCAAATTCACATATTATAACTCAGTAAATTTCTCTTGCATCATTCGTACATTATTTTTGGATTTGACGGTGATTAATGCATTGGATATTGCATTACGTTTATATTATTCAGATATATAGATTTTTATTTAAATTCCTTTATAAGGTTTTCTCTTTTTCCCTTATTGATTTTAGATTTTAAATTATAAACTAGTGCTTCACTACTTTAATGTTGATATTGGTATGCGAGCATATTTTGACGGTGCTTGTCACTAATTTTTTATATGTTAGAAATAGTGGGTCATCGCACTTGGTATCATAGCTTAGGTTTAGCAATTCCTTGAGCCTTGGGTAGGTTTAACCATTTAAGACAGATTAATTTACACCTTAGGTTGGGTTAGAACATAAAGTGAGGGAGCGTTCTAATTGATGATTGTATTTTTTTATGCATTTGTTATTTTTGTAACCATTATTACCTCACCCTAAGCAATAATCATTTATGATAAAGATAAATAAAGTAAGAGTGTGTTAGGATGAAAACTTGTAGGAAGGTTTAAGTGTTGGTTATAACCTGAGCGACACACACAAAGTTAACTTAGAATTGAAACCAAACCTTAATAGATAGAATTACGTTTTATTATTGAAATTTCTAAGTGAATAATGTTTGTCGGTAAAAGTTACATTAAATATACATTTTTTAATGATATTTTATTAAAAAAGGAAAATGTACATTTTTTTTATCTTATGATGATTTGTTGAAAATATTTACATGATAAATAAAGTTTGTAATTTAGGATTAAAATAATTTTATGAAGATATTTTCATAAGGAAAAGTGATTATTGAAAAAATATTTTAGTTGAAAACACTTTTTGAGAAGGTATTTTATTCAAAATATTTTAAAAAGGGAGGAATATTTTAGCAGAAAATATTTTGATTGGAAATTGGATTCAATATTTGGCACAAAAAATTTGTGTAGACAATTTAATTGTTTTAAACATCCTTTGAAATGTATTTCTATAACAGTATTATGATTTGAAGCGCTTTGTTAAAAGTTTAACATTTTGTCGATAGATATTTATAGAAAATTCTTATTTGAGGAGAGAGAAAATTTTTCTTTGAAATATTTAAAATTTAATTCTGTAAGATTTGTGGAGTATTTATTTAAAAGATGATTTGTGTGAAAAGGGTTTCAACAAAAGTATCAGGATTCAAAATGTTTTGTTACAAGCAACTTGCCAAGAAAGATTCATTTTAAAGGTGTTCTAGAGAAAAACCATTCTGACAAAAAGGTATTTGCTTTTCAAAGATTATTTCAAGAAATTATTTTATGAAAGGGGATGTATGACAATATTTTGTTGAAGGTATCTTTCTTTGAGAAACTATTTTTTGGATAACGTATGTGGAAACACTTTCATTTGACAAAAATGTTGTTCAAATAATAACTTAGGTTGGAAATCTTTTTATTTGAAAGTTGGTTTTGGTTGTATGACTTTATTAAATGGTTACTCTTTGAAAAACGATGTTTTGAAAGGGAAAAGATTCTAGGTTAAAGATTTTAGTTGGAAAATACATAATTTGAAATTTTGTTTTATTGAGAAAATATATTATGGAGAAATGATGTATTATAGTATATCTTGTTTTAAAATACTTTATGAAAATATTTTACAAAGTTGTGAATGATTTGATTCAAAAGTAAATAATATAAAAATTAAAATATTTAATTTGAATTACAAACTTTGAGAGGTGTATTTAAAAAGTATTTTATTGGAAAGTTATTTTATACGGATAAATTTATACGAAAATTGTGAGATTGGATTGAGTGTTATGGGGTGTGAGACAAACAGCGAGATGAGTCTTGGTGTGATAACCTGGATTTTTAAGCATCTGTTAATTGGTAATTAACTGGATTCAATTTATTAAATACAGAGTTGTGAGTTGAGCAAATAAGATTTTGATGACTAAAAATATCTAGATGTATGTAAGTGGATCTAGAACTATAATAAATGTTGAATTAAATATCTGTTATGATGAATCTCATAGTAAATTAATAACTATATATAAATGAATATGTGCAAAAACTTTATATTGTTGAAATTTTAAGTGTGTTCATATACAAGTATACAAGTAATTAAATAGCTTTAAAGAAAAACTATTATATTGAATTTAAAACATAACTTCTAAATCTATATATATTCATATACATTATAATTTGAAACCATATTTTTATTAAAAGTATTTTTGCGTAAGTTTGAAATAGAAATTGATAAAAAGATTTAAATATTCCCTCTTTTAAATTTAACATGAATAAATGAAATTTGTATATGTATAAACACTTAAAAACATCATAGATAAATTTATCAAAACATAAGAAAACAATTTAGAAAAAAGGGTTTTGACATTTGTAAAATAATAAAAACATGTATTAGGCTTGTGTAGGCTTAATGTAACTTGAAATAACAAGTGGCATGAGTTTTCTTTTAAATTTCAAGTATGTATAAAAATGGTTAGAAAGGAAACAAGCTTTATTTTTTTTACTTCACTTCTCAATCTTCTCTAATTTCTTTCATTTATTTTCTAAACTGAAAACAAAAACCTGGAAACTAAATCAAACCAGAAAAGATATAAGATCAAAACTAAAACCTGAAGCAATCAAAAACCAGAGAATTAAAAACAAAGCAAACAAGCAACTGATCAGTTTCAAGATCATTCAAATCAAGTATCAAGCTAGGATTCAACTCAACAAGGCAGGTCAAATTCAAGTTTTCAGTTCAAAAGCAAGTGTATAGGCTCTCTGTTCAAACATTCGAAAAGGTGAGTAAACAATCTGTTTCTTTTTTTTTAAAAGCTCAAACTGTTTTGCATGTGAAGAAATTTAGAAGTAATGTGTACATATGATTGGCATGGATGAATTTTGTTTGGAAAATGGCTGAATGCCTCTGTGTGTGTGTATATATATATGTATGTGTGTGTGTGTGTGTCAGTATGAATAAATTAACCTCTGTTTGATTTTAATCAACCAAATCAAGCTCAAAAATTTATACCTCTTCGTATAAACAATTTTAGGTTGTGATCTTTAAAGGGAATTGGTTTATCATAACTAAATTTGATTTTTAAAAAATATTTTTTATGAAATTAATAAGAGGGATTACTTGAAGGAAGAAGAACGGTAAAAAAGATCAAGTTGTGGTGGAAATTAGTCGTTTAAATCATGATTCTCGCGTATATCATCTTATTTGTATTTAAAAACTAGGATTTTTAAAGATAAAATCTATATTTTTAAGCTTGAAAATCATGTGGAATTTTGAATTGAACGAAATTGGGGTTTTGTTCAATTTCTGGCGAGGAGGTCGACGTTTGGGGTCGGCATCGGGTCTAGAGGTGGTTGCCTAGTTTGGGAACTCGGGAAAAATCAGAGATGATTTTTCCGATTAACAGAGTGGTCGGTTGAGGGAGGATTAGGGTTTTTAGGCGTGTTCGATTGACGCCGATCTATGGCGTCGCGGTGAAGCTTCAAGGTCGCGGACCAAGGGGACTCGAAGGAGAAGGTCACGGTGAAGATCTGGGTGTTTTTAGGCAGGTAATAGTGACTGGTGGTGTCAAGTCTAAGGGGGCTGTTAGGGTGGGTTAACTAAAGTTTGTGGTTTCGAGGGTGAATTTTCAAGTGGGGGCGAATTCGGGAATTTCAGGGGTGGTGGCAAGTTCAGGTGGTCGGAGGTAACTTGGCAGAGGTACCGGTGGGGGTCGGAGCGCTTTCGGTTAAGCGTGCATGTGCACGACTGGGAAATTGAGGAAGGGTAGGAGCAGGAATTTGGAGAAGAAGAGAAGGGGCAGGGAGAAGAAGATGTTGCTTGGGTTTTGCTCAAGATCAATCGCGGGTTTCTTCGAGAAAGGAAGGGTCAGAATTTGATCGGGTGTTGTTCGAGAATTTCAAGTTTTAGCTCGGGTTGTGATTAGCTAGTTTTTTTAAGGCATGTGTTAGTAAATAAGATCAAAGTTAATAGTAACCAAGTTTTCAAAGTAAAGTTTTATCAAGTTCCAAGTGAAGTTTCAAAGATTTCGATGTTAAGTTAAATGTTTTAAAACTTTTTTTTTTTGAAAATTAATTGATTTGGTTTTGAAATAATTTATATGATGATAATAATAAATTAATTTCAAATTTTTAATCCAAATAAGTTTTAAATGATGTAACTAAGCGATTAATTAAGGTAAATGGGTTATCGTAATTATTAGTAATTAAAGATTTATTAAATTAATGAAGTAATTAAGGATTAATTAAATTAGTACTTAAGGTTTAATTAATTTGTAATTAGGGATTAATTAATTAGTAATTTAAGGATAATTACTTAATGGAAGCAATTAAAAGATTAATTACTTAAAAAAATTAATTAAAGGTTAATTTATGTAATTAAATAAAGGGTAATTTAATTAATGTAAATAATTAAGGGTTAATGAAAGTAATTAAAGGATAATTAATTACTTAATATAATTAATTAAAAGGTAATTACTTAATGTGATTAATTATGGTATAATAAATTTATGAGAATAATTAAAGGTTAATTTATTTTAGTACAATTAATTAATGTTAATTAAAGGTTGATTAGTTAATTTCATTAATTAATCAAAGTAATGATGAATGATTTGTAATTAATTAATGTTTAGTAAGAAGGATTTAAGAGCAATTAAATTAATTAGAAATGGTACAATTAATTTATTTTGCTTATAGATGATTAAGATATATTGAATGACTTAGATTATTTGATATCTCTGATATGTGATTTGTAATGCTTATGATATGAGATACTTTGGTTGAACTGTGATATTGTGGGTTATTTATCTGAGATGAATTGTTGTGTGAATATAAAATCCTGAATATGAATTGTATTGTTTAAACTTAAACATTTGGCTTAAAGGATAACATTGGATTTGAAGAGATCGGGGTTGGGTATCAGCAAATACCCGAAACCACTTCGATTAGTAATCTACAATGATTATTTATAGATTTGATATGTGAAACCAATAGGCTGGAATGGAATAATTTAAGAAAACTAGACCATTGAAACTATGTAGTGGTACTTAGGGATTGATTTGTGAAATAAGTGTTGGTTTTAACAAGTTAAGAACTCGTTGTGAGATACGAGTTACCCTAGGTTTTCAAATATGTTTATAACTCGGTATTTTCAAGTTATGGGTTTACTCATGCTGGTTTCCATCATGACACGGGTGTTACTTTGATGTAATGCTCGGGTCAGACCAAGTATTACAGATTTTCAAGTTGGGACGTTCTGGAGCTCAAGAGGAGAGCTGGATGGCAGGAACGTATGGAGTATATTCCGATGTGTATTGTAGTCATATTGCCTGTATTCTGGGACAAGTTAATCTTAACTGTCAATTTATGTGATTGGTTGTAACTTTGATGTATTGGATGTATATTAACAGATACAGCTTCCTTTGTATAAATGCTATTATTTGATATTATATTTTGATCCGCTGCGGATGTGAGATGATGTTGTTTTCTGTTTCTTCTTCTACGTCTTTTTTCTTTACCCTAACAATCTGAAATTTTCGACGTTCGATTGCTTGACACTTCTACAGTGAACGTATTAGTGTCGAATTCTCGAGGTCAAATATTTTGGGTCATTACACTTGGATTTTTCCAATACCTATTATGACGATGTTACCTTTACAACTATTATGTGTGACCTTCCTGCAACAACCTACATCTTAATGGACTCGAATTTTGATTAAATCGAAACCCAAGTCTATTTGGATATGGATCGTTGGTTTTATTAACATATAATAAACATAAGTATATCTGAGAACAAACTCATGATGAAATAGTAAAATATAATAAAACATATCTACTGACTAAGGCTACTGTCTTGGAATCAATATTATTGCTTTAGTATCCGATTGCCATGCCAACACCGAGTATAAATGAGCAAACTTCTCCATCAACCATTCCCATCTTTCACTAGTACCATGTCCCTCTAAACCTATCATGTATGTTGTAACGAGGAGAGGGTCAAAACAATGTTTTAGTGGCAGGTAGATTACATATTTTATCTATAACAATAATTTATGCGATTGAATTCTATTTAGGTTTTATGTCTATAATTCAGGCTTATCCATTTCCTATTAGCGTACGATATACCCAACCTTCTCTGAGGTATAACTATACACCAATATATATATATATATGTTGTACTACCTTAAAGAAAATACTAGCCACTTTATACTTCTTGATTATGGAGGAGGCAGACCCAACGACCATTTAATACCTCAACCCCGAAGCAGGTCCTCCGTAACGTAATTGGTGGTCAATCGGTTTTAGCTACAAAGACTGATGACTCCTAGATATAGTTTTGTAATTTAATTCTCGTATTGCTAATACATCTCAAAGACTTTCCGAATGATTACTAGTCCACCTCCAACAAACAAATAACTAATTAAACTTTGAGGTCTTTTCCTATCTCAAATGGATTCTACACTAGTAGGAAGCAAGATCCATTAAGGCATAAACCAAGTCTTAGCTTACGATGGCCCGAGACTGCTAGTGGTCATAAACTATATGCCAACCCTACTACTAAATATCAATCCAATAACAACATTGACATATCCCACCGGCCTCCACAATCGAAATCTCGTTTAGACTATCCTAATGAAAGTCAAGGAAAATACCCATCATAGTTACTTAATGCCTCTTTGTTGGAAATGAAGCAGACCTCATTTTCCTATTAGGTACTCTCGTAGGTTATTTAAGACTTCTAATATAAGGAGGATGCATACCCAATGGTCATTTAATACCTTCCACCATGAAGTAAACCTCTTAACATCCCTAAGTAACCAAGCCATTTAATACTTAAAATCCAAGGTGAACCTTGGTATATTTTTCCACGCATATATGCAAACATATACCCCTTTCCCCAAGGGTCCTAAGGCTGGAGATGTCCTACATCAGTAGTACATATACACAACTGTTGGTAGCTTCTAGGTGAAGGGTAGATTTCTGTTATGTAACTCTATTGACTTTGCATTCCAACCTATTCTAAACCAAACCAATTATCCAAGGCCTAAATATTGGGCTACGCCACTAATTCAAGCTCGTCCTATATGTATTATTGAGGCTATATAATTTCCTACTATGAAAATTATACCGTCTCTTAAATTTATTTATTAGTATTTTATCCACTTAGTCGCTGCGAATCTATTCCTATTTTATATGCTTATTTCCTATATTCCTCATTTACTTTTATGTTCCATATATGTCAACTGTCCGTCAAATTGGACAATCACCAATGACAGTTGTTTATTCATTTCAAATTTAACTTATTATGCCTATTTAATTTCCCCATAAATGTCATATTAAATTTTTTAATCAGTCTTATTAAATGCATTTATGTCCCATTTAATTCCTGTAACTCCATGTTAACTACACATTTATTGCAAGCTAAATTTGCTGAATTGTCCACTAATTTGCGGTTGCTATCTTTTTTCCATCCGCACCACCTAGTCCTATAATTTTCTACGCTATTAATAGTTAGTCTTCCTAACCATAAGTAATACGCATACCAACATATATTACTCTTTATTTGTTATAATATATATATTTATATTTTTAATCGTCAGGCGCGGTTATACCTCTGTGTGTGTGTATTCTAACTCATTGATTTCCACGTTTGGGAATTTCAGAATATACACTGTATGTACATTCTATAAAGAAAATTTATGTTCATAGTTTAATATATTAGAGCTATCCTTCCCAAAAATGATTACCGTTATAACATTCCATAAATTACCTAAAAGCAAGACTATTGCTCCGATTGAAATTACAAGGAATTATCTCTTTCCTTTTATTTAAACAAACAATGCAAACTACGGAGGAGAACATCCGTTTATACATCTCTTCCCTTTTTGGTATATTCTTTATTATTTAAACCGACGCACTTTTTTTATACATAATTATAGAATTAGATCATTTATGAAAATTACACGGAAATGGATACAACTAAATTGTACCCATATCGCTTTTAATAAATTGAAACATATAATTTACATTCCAAGTCAAATTAGAGCAATCTAAATTAATACTCACAATTTACAACCCAATTATCATAAATATGAAATGAATCTTGAATCTTATCAACTTTCTACTTTAAAAAAATTTAGGGACTGATTTTCAAATTTCCAAATTATATTGTAAATATCATTCAATTCTAATTACCTCAATTACAGAATATGTAGGTGTAAATACGTTCTTTCTATGCCTACAACTCAACAGATCTTGCATCGTCATAATAATCAAATAAAAATAAACGATATAAATTTCAGTGTTATATATATATCATATAATTTCCCATTCTCCTTTCTAGGTTTCCAAATCGCCCAAATCTAAATTCATCTCGCTAATCGATTCCTTTTCCTTTCCAATCCAAAAATACATATAAGTAGATATATACATACCCATTATAATTACAGATCTGAGAAAAGATTTGAATTAAGTGGAATATAGATTACAATTATAAATTTACATTTTTCCACGGTATCGAATCGCTCAGTAAAGACCCAGTAAAATTTACCGGTTTGAATAACGTAATTAACTAATTTTTTGTGAAAATCAACACTATAAATTTTTGCAATGAAAATTTGATATTTGAAATGCTTCTATTTAAACATCGCGAATAGCAAATTTTCTTTGGTAAATATGGAAGTTAGTTCTATTATGTAATTTCCAATTTCAATTTAAATCAGTTGAAATTTCATTGAAATAAAATATTATCGAAGCCTGAATATTTGCATATAATAAAAACGTAGAACATTTTCTCAGTGAGAAGTCATATTTCATTTCGCCAAATATGGACTGCTCTAGCCTTATTTATTTTATTTTCGGCGTTTTAGCAGTAGTTTTGGCAGCGAATATTCGAGTTTTGATAGTTTTATCGTATCCTTGATATCAGTGTGCCATTCTGTTCATCTCATCATGCCGATCTCCACAGTATATTAATTTGTGCATTTCAGCCTTCCGTACGCGGTAGAATCTATGAAACGATTAGCCGTATCGGTACTCGTTTTGTGCTTATTTGTTTCTTATATCCATTCATTTGCCCACCATATTATATCAACAGTCATTAACATTTATATTTCCTGAAATTCAACGCGTTGGCCTTTGCGATTCTCTATTTCATAATATAAACTGGTTCGTTTCTTTCTATTTGAATCCTTTCGTTTCTATGCTCATAAAATAATATTTATTATATATTATGTTTTGTAAATATTCCAAAGCCAGCTCATGTTCATTTCTCCCTTCACTAAAACCCATCACCTTCACCATAGATCCGCCTCGCCACCTCATCTTGCTCCACCCTTGACAATAGCCTTTCCGCCCTTCGATCTCGCCTATCACCCATGTCACCGTGTGCCACCGGCTTCTCTTCCCATCACCGCCGAAGCTTCCACCTATGCACCCATTTTCCCTCTGCTCGTCACCTTCTTTTTGCGATCTGCCTTCCTTCACAAGAACAACTTGCCCACCTCTCTTTTCCCCTTCCAGTCACCCACCACCACCTCCTCCCTTGTTGATTGGCCGTTGCCCCTCCAACTCCTCCGCCATCACATTCGCATGTAGCATAAGTTTGCTTTCGTATTGTTCTGGAACTTCTCGTCTTCAATCTTGAGGTGGTTTATCATCATTTCTTCTTTGATCCGATCTTGCTTTTTCTATTGATCAAGGCGAAGGTGGCACATGGATTATGTTCTCTACTTGGCAGGCGTGCTGAGAAATAATATATATACAATGTTATATATATTTTACCTAAGCTTATGTAATTTATTTTGATCTGAATCCTCTTTGCTTAAAATTAAGTTTTTGTTTAAAATTATATATATGTTTATAATAATATTGACTTTAAAGTATATATGTATATATGTTTATAATAATATTGATTTTAAAGTATATATATGAAGATTTTATTCTAAATATGGGTTATATTAAATATAGATTTCTAAATTTAATATAAAGATCTTAATTTTAAACATATGTATATTTTTTTCATCGATCTATAGTCCACCTTGCTCTGATTTCTCCATTTCTATTTGGAGATTATTTCTGCAAGTTTAGCTTGTTCGTGTGCATCAGTGTACGTGCTTCCCATTCTCGTTGTTCTCTAGCCTCGAAAGGTTAGCAATCACTCACGATTAACATTCTTATATATAGTAAATTTAATTCACTTGAAATGATGTTTGAAATATGCTGTTAAATTTGAATTGTTAAGTTATTTAATTGCTAGATATGATATGCTATTATCTGTAGCAGTATACCTATGACATATGACACCATAACCTGTTGTATATATTATAAATTTTCTCCTGATGATATATGCCTATTGTTGATATGTTATATTATGTCATATTTGTTCTTACTCTGCAAGTTCTCTGTTAGTTTTAAAACTCCCTATGGGTTGAAATGATACATGCCCAAATGATTTTATAGATTAGAGGAAAATCATTATGGGTTGAAATGATATACCCAAGCGATTTTATTGAAATTTTGGGATTGCGGGCTAAAATGATATATATCCGTAAATGTTAAATTTAAATTACGGATTGAAATGATAAATATCTGTATCACTTGACCATTGGATAGAAACTATGTATGGACACCGTTATTCTATTTAAATGATTTTCGGAATTTTGAAAGGAAAATATATGGGTTTTGATAAATATTTGTATTAAATATAATATAATATTTATTTTATATGTGTAAAATTTAGATATTTAAAACTATACGTTTTCGAAATTTTAAAATTATAAGTTAAGTTTTAAAATGAAATTATAAAATTTTACTTATAACTTTATTATTTTTAAATATATAAAATCAGATTTAAAATAGATTTAATAAAAATAAGATTTAATTTAATAATAATTAATATAATAAAATTAATTAAGAATTTAATTTAATTAATAATATATATATAGTATGTTAAGTATTTATTCAATTAAATTTTGTAATAGCTTTAAGTAAACGGAGGTTTGAAGATAAATTAGATAAGAACTGATTTATGATTAAATTTGTTTAGAATTGAAATTAAATAATGTTTGATTCAAACTTACTGATTTTGAGATTTTAATGATATGTTTTATAACGATGACCCAAAACGATTAAAAAAAAGATAAAATAATGGCGTCCTCTAAAGATTCTTGTTTACAATTTTCACCGTCTTCTGGGATTTCTTTTCATCTCTATCGATACTCTAATATTTCTAATCGTAATTCTCCTCCCGTTTCATATGCTCAAGTTGTAAAGAATTAGCATTCATCTCAAAAATCGATTGTTCGTAAACCAATATCAAAATGGATCGATTCTAGGAAGGGAAAGAATTTTTGTTTCAGATGTGATGATCTGAATCATTTCGCAAATCATTGCGGTGATTCGGTCAGATGTTTTACTAGTGGATTTTTCAGGCATAAAGCAAAGACTGTGTGACGAAAATGGTTTCTTCTGACTCTAATTCTTATTCGATCAACCATGGGTTCCAATTTGTTTTGAAATTCTTGTTGCTAAAAGGAGTTTTGATGGACTATCTATGGTATAAGAAAAATAAAGGAATTAAATATCTTGACGAATTATTATGTCACTTTGATATCATCAATGAACCGAACATAGGTAAAGGGTACACCAAAAGATTTGGTAACCCTGAAGACTACTTCGGCAAATCAGAAGTTGGAGTAATTAAGGGGCAGGAACAGGGAAAATCAAATCCAATATTGGTTAATCATGGATTTTAATTTTCCTTGAATTACTTAATGTTGAGGGTTATTTTGATCGATCATCTTTGGCACAAGAAAGATTTAGGAATAAACTATCTTGATGATCTATTTTGTCATTTAGATATTATTAATGAACCGAATATCGAAAAAGGTTTCATCGAAAATCCAGTAGAGTTCACCGTCAAATATGATGCCTTGATTAAAAAGCCTGATTCATCTAAGATAGTGGAGTTGATAATTCCTAACTTTCTTGCTGTTAAAGAAGTAAATCAGGGTTTTGATCCCATTCTTTTAGATCCAACCGTTTCTCTATGTAATGAATCGTTTTGTTTAAAATCATCTTCGATTGGATTTGAAAAGGTGGAAGATCAGAGCAAAGTTTTCACTTATATTTGTAACAAAAGTCGCAAAACCAAATACCGTGTTCAGGAAAATTTTGATATTTTTATTTCTAATAATTTTGATTGTCTTGCTGACTTAAATGATAATCTAGATGGGGATGGTGGTCTGTTGGATAACTCTGAACATATAGCCGAACTTTCGGATGTTTTGAATGATAGTATATGAAGATCTGATAACGGAGAAGGGGTAAACTCATTTGATAGCAGTTATTCGAGCATTGTTAGGATGGAATTGTCTGATGCTCTTAAAGTTGTGGATTTTGATTTTGTAGAGCAGGAGTCAGTGGTGTTTGACAATAAAAGTTCTATGGTTCTAATGTTTTATGGTTTAAAGATTTTTGTTGCGAATTCGAACTTCGATGAGAAGAATTATTCTGATAATGTGTTGGATCTTTCAAGCTCTATTGTGCTTCATTCATCGGATTTAGCTAATAAATCAGAGCTATTCCTTGAAGTTTTATTATCTGATAATACAACAGAACTAGGTAATTATGATATCAGTAACTTTACGAGCGAATCTAAACCATACTCAGAAATCAGTTCAATCAATAATGATATACTGGAATGGATTATTGGGTCTGAAGTAGTTGAAGTTTTGGATGAAGTTGTGGCTTTAGTTGACTTTGACAACTTGCTGGAGGTAAAAAAATGATTATAGGATGGCAACACCAGAGATTTCAACTGGTGTGTACACATGCGCAATGGATACATAAAGTTGCTGTAGCGAATTTATGGTGGATATTGGAAAAGACAAACAATGACTGCTCTCAGATTGCTGTAGGTGTGAATAAAGCTGATGATAGGGAGTTAAACATCATTCCAGTCCTTTGTCTTTCTTCATCGAGGAAGGTGGATGTTGCTTCAGGAATCGCGTCAGGAGATTGTGGTTTTTCGTTGAACACTTGTGTGGCGACAGGAACAAATTCAGTCAAGGATTTGGAGTCTAAATGGATAGAGAGTGGCAGTAGGTCAATTCCTAGCTCTTCATCGTTGAAGAAAGAAAGGTGCAGGAAAACAGTAGCTTCTACTAGACCTGTTCGTCGAATTGCAAGGATTCGCAACTGTCAGCCACAGACTATGGGTGAGGTACGTGGATTGAGTGCCATGTTTGGCGCTACGAATCCAGGCTCAGGTATGATTTTATTTATGGGTAGTACATACTCCACTTACGCATTAGGCAGTCCATCATCTGCTGAGTTTAGTCAGCTTGCGTGTGATACTTCTTTTATTTTTTTTGATATTGAGATTGATAGAGAGTATATTAGGTGTAAGGAATTAGAGAGGGCTAGTACAGTTAGTTTATGAGGATCATTAGTTGGAACATTAGAGGTTTGAATGATTTGAATAAGTGTGATAAGGTTAGAGCGTTCTTTAAAGACTATTCTATTGACATTGCTTTACTTCAGGAGACTAAAATTAATTGTCCAGACATTCATTTTTTTAGAAGATTAGGCAGATATTATTTTAGAAAATGGGTTTTCCTACCTTTTGTGGGCTCTTCAGGGGGTTTAATGATAGGGTGGCATGATAATTATTTGAAATTGCTTCAATGTATTATTAACCATCATTCACTTCATATTATTCTTATTAATCTTTCGGATAGCTCGTTTTTGAATATTTCTAATGCCTATGGGCCTAAATCAAAAATCAACCGGAGAATTTTAGGGAAAGAATGCCTAGAATTATATCATTAGCTCCGGGTTCTTGGATATTGGGGGGTGATTTTAGTGTTACACATTTCATAGATAAGCATTCTCCTAGGGAAGGGGATTATCTGCTATGGAGGAATTTGATCAATTTATTATTAATTCTAATTTGATTGAAATTCCCCTTTCAAATAGAGAGTTTACTTGGAGTAATGCAAGAGTGTCTCCTTCCATGGCTCTTCTTGATAGATTTTTTGTTAGTGATGAAATCAAAGATAAATTTCCAATCTATAGAGTCACTGGTTTACCGTACATGTACTTTGATCATTGTCCTATTATCCTCACCTGCGAGCATCATAGAATTTTTATTAATAATTTTAAATTTGAAAAGATGTGGCTTTTGGAATCTAACTTTGTCAACTTAATTAATGGTAAATGGATTTCTTCGAGTTACTATAATATTAGAAATAAGGAAAATTCTGCAAAATCTTTTATTTCTAAACTTCGGGATCTTAGGATTTTTCTTAAAAATTGGAACAAAAAAGTTTTTGGAAATTTTAAAATCAAAAAGATAATATTCTTAATGAAATGCTTAAAATTAATAAGGTTGAAGAATCTAGACAATTAAGTTTAGGTGAACATAATGTTCTCGCCAATTTAAAAGATGAACTAAATTCTCTTATAGAAAAAGAGAGGTTATGTGGAAGTAGAGATCCATAATCCAATGGATTAATGAAGGTGATACTAACACTAAATTCTTTCACAATATAACTAATGGTAGAAAATATAGTAACACAATTAACTCCATTATTGTTAATAATGAAGAGTTAGTTTATCAAAGAGATCTTAATAAAGCTTTTACAGATTATTATAAGGATATTTTTGGCAGCAGAATCAAACGTAGAATCAATGTTAGATGGAAAGATCTGTATCCATCCGATTCTATTGTTGATTTATCTGAGCTTGATAATCCTTTTACTGTTGAGGAAATAGAAAATCTATTAATGACATGCCAGGTGATAAATTTTCGGGCCCTGATGGGTTTCCAATTCTATTTTATAAAACTTTTGGGGATGTCTTAAAATTTGACTTAGTTAATATGTTTAATGAATTTTATAATGGTAATTTGCAACTAGGAAGATTTTATATTGCAAATGTTATTTTATTACACAAAAAAGTAGGAGCTAAAAACTTTAAAGATTTTAGACTTATATCTTTGATTAACTATTCAGTTAAAATCATTTATAAAGTTCTAGCTAATAAACTAAGTACAAGAATGAGCGATTTAATTGATTGTTCACAATCGGCTTTCATTAAAGGGAGAAATATCATTGATGGAGTGGCTGTTGTTCAAGAATGTATTAATTACTGTTTTAAGATTAACATATCCCGTGCGATTTTAAAACTAGATTTTGCTAAAGCTTTTGATTTGGTGGATTGGAATTTTCTTGTAGATATTTTTCATGCTAGAGATTTTGGTCATAGATGGATCAATTGGATTATGACTTTTCTTAGAACTAGAAACTCTCATTTAAAGGTTAATGGTATATTAGGTAATGGAATTCAATCTATGAGAGGTTTAAGGCAAGGGGATCCCTTATCGCCTGAGAGGTTTAAGGCAAGGGGATCCCTTATCGCATTTATTATTTAACTTAGCTGGTGATGTTTTTGCTAAAATTATTAAAAGAGCAGTGGATAATTGATCTCTAGGATGTGTAGGCAATGACATATCGCGTAATGGTATATCAGTTCTTCAATTTGCTTATGATACCTTACTCTTTTCTTCCCATCTTCCTAGACACATTATAACCCTCAAGTTTATCCTGTACAGTTTTGAACTTTTATCAGGTTTAAAAATAAATTTTGATAAAAGTTTCGTGTTAGTTTTAAATGATTTTGAAAAACTTGAAAACTTAGTTGCTAATACTCTAAATTGCAAAACTATGAACTTTCCTTTTGACTATCTTGGTTTTGTGATTAGACCCACCAAACTCAAACATGACGATTGGATTATTATCATTGATAAAATCAAAAATAAGATTTCTAATTGGAATAGGAGATTTTTATCTAGAGCAGGTAGATTAGTTTTAATAAATTCGGTTTTGTCAGCCCTTTCGATTTATTGGATGTCCATGCATCTATTTCTAGACTGGGTTATTGATAAAATTGATATAGAAGAGATTTCTTATGGATTGAGGAAAATCCTAATAATATTATAAAATGTCTTGTAAATTGGGAAACAGTTTGTAAAGCCAAAAGGGAAGGTGGTTTAGGAGTTATTAATTTGCGTAATATGAATTTGTCCTTGCTAGGTAAATGGTTATGGAAGTTTAAGGATATAAATGATAACACTATTTGAAAAGAGATCATTTCTAAATATTACTATAATGGAAATAGAAATTTATATCAAATTGCTTTTCCAGTCACTCAAAATATATCTAATTTTTGGAAAAATATTTTAAAATGTCATGAGATTTTTAACTTAGGAATAAATACAATAGTTCATTTTGGTAATTGTACTTCTTTCTGGCACGACCATTTGATTTCGATCTTACCTCTTAAATTGGAATTTAAAGAGCTTTATGAAATCTGTAATTTTAAGTTTGCTTTAATTAATGAAGTTTATTCTCCTGAAAATGATCCTCCTTGGAATTTTAGTTTTAATAGAATTTTAGTAGGTTCAACCCTTAGGCAACTTTCTTTGCTTTATGCAAGATTAAATCTTTATAATATTGATAATGATAATGATATTATTTGTTGGGAATGAGATAAGAGTAAGAAATATACTTCTAATTCTTTTTACAGATTTTTTAATTTTTTGGGTACAATAAACAACTCATTTAAATTTATTTGGAAATATAATGCTCCTTCTAAATCTAAAATTCACATGTGGTTAATACTGCATGGAAAACTTAATACAATAGAATTCTTAAAGAGAAAAAATATTCAAAATGATAATAAATGTTATATTTATAATCTACATCTTGAAGATATAAAACATATATACTATGATTGCACGGATTCTTATTACATTCTAAACAATATTCTTAAATTTTTTAAGTTTAATATAATAACTAAAGTTTTGGATTGTGACTTCTACTGGAATAATTTTAGATTTAGGTTCAAAGAGAATATTAGATTTTTACTTGACACTTTATTCATTATTATTACTTGGTATATATGGTTTGAAAGAAATCAAAGAATTTTAAATAATAATAATATTTATTTAACAAACTGATTTTTACAATTTCTTCATTTTGTTTTAATTGGATTTCTAATCCCAAATATGAATTAGCTAAAAATAATCTATTTAAAGGGTATCTTAATAAGGTTAGTTATAATATTAACTTATTCAAACACAACAATAATATATTTAACATTAACAGTATTAATTTTAATATTTTTTTCAAATTTATATGATGATCTAAATGTTAATCATAACTCACTTATGATTAAAGATTCATAAGAATCTTTTAAGATTTGTTTCAATTATTGTTCTTGTCTTTGTTGGTATTAGTTTATAGGTATTTTAATTCTATTGTTTTTGTCCAGTTTAGTCTTATTTAGGTTTTATTTCCTACCTCATCTATACATACATACATATATATATTAATTATATAAATATACATATATATATGTACCATTCTAACTTTTTCCTTAATCATCCTTCAGACACAGGTATGGGTGATAGGGTGTCAAGCTCTTTTTGCAGGTTCTCATGTCTTCAGATTGCAGAATTAAGGCTTAAAGAGAGGCCATCATAGTAGATTTTTCCAATCAGGATTACTTGTAGTTCCACTGCTGATACATAATACTTTCATCTCTATTGTGGCCTATTATCTTTAGGAGGATCCATTCTTCTGCTTGGCACTTCTTCCTTTGTACAGAGCCTCCAGAGTAGATTTTCTGTTCAGCATCATATTCAGTTCCACTTAGGAGTAAATGATTCTTCATTCCTTCCGATCCAGATGCATGGAGCTTCCTTCTTAGTTTGTGACGCATAGAGCTCCTGATCCAGATGAATGAAGCATCATATTCTTTTGTTTCTAGATACTCGTAACACCTTAGTAGTGGGTGGTGGCCATGCCGAAACTCGATATCGGGGTGTGATGGGTGGTGGCCTTGCTGGAGTTCATCTTAAGGGTACCTCATTTTCTTTGATACTTGTATTTAGTTTTGTTACCTGCCAGGCATGTGTGGCAGCGTTTTATTAGTGTGATATATATATAGTTGCATGTGTGCTCTCCTCTATTTACAGAGGATCACACATTTTTGTCAAAAAGATATGTTCTATAACTTGATAACATGATTTTGATTAAAGAGGACTTAATGAATATTTTAAATTTAAATAAATTGAAATCGAATATTTAATTTTGATTCAAATTTGTAATCGGGGATATTTGAATGGTTATTAAATTGATTAAGTGAATAATTCAAAATTAAATTAAAATTAAAGTTGAATTTGAAATTTATCAAATTGAGTTGTTGAAAATTGTTTGAATATTTAAACTTCAAAACCTTTTGAATTTGAGATGGTTTAAATTTGTAGTTCAAATCTGGATTTAAAATCAGTTGAGAATTTGAATTGAGATTGATTTGAATTGAATTTGGAACTAAAAGTTGATTTGAATTGATTTGTGAAATTGGAAGGAACAATTCTAGTTTGAAAATCATTTTTTAATATATATACTATTTTAATATATATACTATTATTACAATATATATTATTTTAATTTATAAACTATTTCAATATATATATATATAAACTATTTTCAATACTTAAACTATTTAAGTTGGAACTGTTATGTTTAATGGATTTAAATGCGAATATTTTGATATGATGTTTAAACTATTTCGTGGATATGATTTTGAATATGATTTCGAAAGTGATATGATTTTGAAATGAATATGATATTTTGATATGAATTATGAATTGTTTAAAATAAAATAAGCACGGTGTGAAATAAGAGTTTGGTTGTTAAAGAGACCGAGACCGGATATTGTCATACTCTCTGCCAATACCGAAAACTACTTTAACAACTGTGCATATGATGGAGATTCCAGAAAGAAGTAGGATAGTTTGGTGAACGGTTCTATATGAGGTATGAACGCAGCTCTGACTCCCGAATTCAGCTTGATGTGGCTAAAACAGGAGCCATGCCGGGCCAAGTGAGGTCACACCTCTGATCGGGAACATTTCTTCGGTACCATTCTATTTCTTTGTGATATGATTGGGTGCACCTTTGATTTTGGGAGTGTGTCTCGAGGTGGGATGTAGTAGCTGCTATGCGTTAACACCAGTCCAGATCCGCAAATCGGTAGAATCCTACGCTAGGCATTGCCTCGCGTGCCTTGTCACATGCCTTATCGTGCCTTCTACGAGTTGGGTTTGTACCATACCTATGGAGTGCCCTCAGATAACCCGCTAGTTTACGGAGTAATTACGATACTATATAGACTATGGGAATATATAAATTGTGTTAAGGGGATATGGGTAACACCTGAACACTATTTTAATAGTTTCCTTTACCGTAGACATTATGTAGCCTATCTTACTATGTATGTAGATAGTTTAATGGATCCTTAGAGGATGGGAATCTCAAATATCTTTTAAGTAATTTTGTATTTAAGTTGACATTTCTTTTGAGTTGAATTTACCGATATAAGAATGTTAATCTTGACTCGAGTGTTTTGTGTTTTGCTTTATGGTCGGGTCAGAATGAGTGTCACAACATTTATGACTCGCTTTTGGAGTTTGGAGCTTCGCTTGAAGATCGGTCTTTGTCTATTTAGTGTTCTGGCTACTTTAGATTATTCCAGTTGTTTGTTCTTACTTGTCATTGGCATTTGTACTAGTATTTTCTGAGCATTCAAGATATTTGTTGTATTTTATTTTAAATCCTATTGTTTATATAGTAGCTTCATGAACTGCTATTTATCTATTCCGCTGCTTATTATTATTTTACTCTGTGTCTGTGATTCTGTGATTGATTTATTTACTGTATAGTCTGAGTTTTTCCAAATAAAAATTAACAATCCGTTGTTTTGAGCAATTCAAGTCTGGTTTAAAATAGCGGGTCGTTGCAGCTGGTATTGGAGTTCTGGTTTTGGCAAAACTTAGCATATGGAGTACAAAGTCATTAGAGATAGGGTAGTGATACTCTAGAATTAGTTGAATCAATTATAGAATCTTATTCATTCGAGCTTGAATTCTTTGTTAGGACCTCCTAGATTAAGATTTCTTTTGATTTTTGGAACTTTACCTTTGTTTTAAAATCCATTCTTGCCTCTTCCTATTCGTGTTCTTTTGATACTGGTGCATCTCATAACTCCAATTCTGTTGATCTCTATAATAAATTTTGAGCTCATCTTACCACCTCAACTTTCAACTTCACTTTTATGTATGACTAATTCCATTGGCCGTCCCGCCAACCATTGTATGATTTTTAAAGGGGTGGAACTCCTTTACAATCAACATCGATTCACCAGAGATTTCTATGCCCTTGGTTTATGATGCTGTTTTATCTTGCTAACCTTAAACATTCTCTAATAGACGACCGGGTAATCCTCTTGTTATCAAATATCGACTGCCTCAAAATTTTGCTGGCAGTTCTATCTATTCGCTTGATTTTCAGCCTAGTAATCTTGAACCCACCGCGATAGTCGGGAATTTTCCTGATGTTTTGATGAAGTCACTTCTCTTCCTCCCTTCAAGCGGGAAATTTAGTTCCTCATCAATCATATTCCTGGAGCTCAACCTATTGTCCTTCCTCTCAAATGAATGATTTCCATGAATGGTTAGTCATTCCTTTTGGATTAACCAATGCTCCTGCCTTCTTCGTCGATCTCATGAATTGCGCTTTCCACAATGGTCCCAACAAGTTGTTCTGGTTTCTTTGATCATATTCTCGTCTCTTCTAAGTCTTGGTAAACCCAGTTAAGGTCGTCGCAATTAATATTAATTTACCCATCTTTTCTCTTTTGTAATTTGATTATCCTATCTTCCTTTCAAACCTATCTTCGTAGTTAGAATTCTCTTTGATCAGGGTCCCTCTAAAATTTGAACCTCCATCCTTGCTCAAAATCCATTCTTGAATCATCTTGTGAGGGAGTGTATTTGTAATTGATATAAAAATGTTTAATACTGTGTTGTTTGAGTTATTAAGTTTGAATTATGGGTTTCGATCGATTAGGCTGGCTACCGCCATCGATAGTAATTCCAAAACACTTAAATAGAGCAAACTGACACAATAATATTTCGAAATTGGTGAATGAAATAATTTTATATAGTTATACATAAAAGCATAATTTTCTGAAGTTGTGTAGTTAAATGAATTGGTTGTTAAAATGATAATACTATATTATCATTTAATTGTTTTGTCAACACCCCTAAAACTGTTAACCTTATTATATGTTAAGATGATGAAAATTTTAAACCATGATTTATAAAATTTGAATTGTAAATAAATGAATTGAATTAGGATTTGAGAATTAAAATTTCGATACTTTTCTAAACCTGGTTTTCAAAGCTGGATATATATTTATATATATTCAAAGTATTTTCGAATGGAAATTATTCCAGATAATTTTAAAAGAAGTAAGCTAGCACTCTTCTCTTTTGTCGCTGGAAAATAATTTCAGTGATGACTGCAGCATCGTTGACATTCATTTTCAAGTCTCAAAGTGGGGAGACCACGTAGCAGCCTCGCTATACTTTTGTTTTGGAAAATGGATTTGATTTGGAATTCTTTAATATGATTTGATGTAAAAAAAAATATGTATATATTTATTTCAAAATGTTTTGAAGTGAAACCAAAATTTAACTCTTTAGTTTTATATTAAGTGATGGTTTTCAATAATTGAGATGAAGCAAAAAGAAATTAAATAATTAGAGTGTCAAAATTGTGAAAGAGAATTGAAACAACTTAAGACAGTTGAACTGGGATTAAATTAATTGGTAGTTGCATTCTAAAACATATATAACTTGCCTGAAATATTCAAAAGTTAAAATATTTATGAGAATATGTAACTGAATAATGCGCAAAATAAAATGTCCAAAAATGAAACTTTGTGAAGAAATATTATAAATATAAATTTAGTGGTTATAACGAAGGGAATACATTTAATTAATGTTATAAGAAATGTAAGTGAAATAAATTGAATAATAAAATAAAAAAGAAAATACTATTTGAGTAAAGAAATATGAACTTAAGAATAGCTGAAATTGAATTTTTAAGTGGAATCAACCTAATTGAAGATAAATGGATAAGATAAATGAGTTAAATAAAATAAATTTTGTTTGAATAATTTTTTTTGACAAATATTAAATAAATTGAAAGCAAACTTATTGAATTAAAATACTTAGAATTGAAATCAACCAAATTTGTTGAATTTTTATTGATTGAATAAAATAGATTGAAACCAAATTAGTTGAATAAATCAAATAAAACTATTAAATGATTTGGATAACAATACGTGAATGTTAATCAAATCAGAAGTAGATAAGGTGAATGCCAATAAATTGGATATGAATGTAAATTAATTGAAAGTGAGTTAATTAAATAATAGTAAATGGATGATGATAATTAAATTGAAATTTATATATTTTTAATTAATTATTGTATCCGGTACTATTTATTTCAAATCTATTTTTCCTTCTGTTGTTTTTATTTTCCTATCTCGTTCCTTTTCAGGGACGAAAAGTTTTGAGTAGGGAAGAGCGTAACGACTTGGTAAAATTTAATGGTTTGAATAATGTAATTAACTAAATTATTGTGAAAATCAAAACTATAAAGTTTTGCAACGAAAATTTGATATTTTAAATGCATCTATTTAAACATAACGAATGTCAAATTTTCTTTGGTAAATATGAAAGTTAGTTTTGTTATGTAATTTCCAATTTCAATTTAAATCGGTTAAAATTTGATTGAAATAAAATATTTTTGAAATCTGAATATTTTTATATAATAAAAATATAGAACATTTTCTCAGTGAGATGTCATATTTTGTTTCGTCAAATTTGGACTGCTCTAGCCCCGTTTATTTTATTTTCGGCGTTTTAGCAGCAGTTTCTACAGCGAATATTGAATTTTGATAGTTTGATTGTATCGTCGATACCTGTGTACCATTCTATTCATCTCATTGTGCTGATTTCCGTAGTATATTCATTTGCGCATTTCGGCGTCCGGTATGCGGCGGAATATGTGAAACAATTAGCCGTATCGGTGCTCGTTTTGCGCTTTTTTGTTTCCTATGTCCATTCATTTGCCCACCGTATTATATCCACAGTCATTAACATTTATGTTTCTTGAAATTCAACCCATTAGCCTTTCTATTCTCTATTCCTTAACATAAACTGGCTCGTTTCTTTCTACTTGTATCCTTTCATTTCTGTGCGCATAAAATAATATTTATTATATATTATGGTTTGTATATATTCCAAAGCCTGCTCATGTTCCTTTCTCCGTTCACTGAAACCAATCACCTTCACCATAGATACACCTCCCCACCTCACCTTGCTCTGCCCTTGACAATAGTCTTTCCTCCCATTGATCTCGCCTATCACCCACGTCACCGTGTGCCACCGGCCTCTTTTCCCATTACCGCCGAAGCTTCCACCTATGCACCCATTTTCCCTTTGCTCGTTACCTTTCCTTTTATGATCCGCCTTCCTCCATGAGAACAGCTTGCCCACCTCTCTTTTTTCTTTCCGGTCACTCACCACCACCTCCTACCTTGTTGACCGACCGCGGCCCCTCCAACTCCTCCGCCATCACATCCGCATGCAGCATAAGTCAACTCGCCCAGTCCATGCCACAAAAAAAAGAAAAAATAATTTTCAAGTTTGCTTTTGTATTATTCTGGAACTTCTCATCTTCTATCTCGAGGTGGTTTATCATTTCTTCTTTGATCCGACCTTGCTTTCGCTGTTAATCAAGGTGAAGGTGGCATGTGGGCTCTATGTTCTCTACTTGGCACGCGTGTTGTGAAACACTGTATATACAATGTTATATATATTTTACCTAAGCTTACATATATATTTTTTGTTCTAAATCCTCCTTGTTTAAAATTAACTTTTTGCTTAAAACTATATATATGTTTATAAATATATTGACTTTAAAGTATATATGTATATACGTTTGTAATAATATTGATTTTAAGGTATATATATGATGATTTTATTCTAAATATGGGTTTTATTAAATATTTATTTTTAAATATAATATAAATATTTTAATTTTAAACATATGTATATTGTTTTCATCGATCTCTGATCCACCTTGCTTTGATTTTTCCATTGTTGTCTAGAGATTATTTCCACAATTCTAGCTTGATCGTACATATTCGTGTACGTGCTTCCTATTCTCGTTGTTCTCTAGCCTCAAAAGGAGAGCAATCACTCACGATTAACATTCTTACATATAGTAAATTTAATTCACATGAAATGATGATTGAAATATGCTGTTAAATTTGAATTTTAAGTTATTTAATTGCTAGATATGATAATCCATTATCTGTAACTGTATACCTATGACATACGACACCATAACCCATTGTATGTATTATATTAAAATTTGTTATTGATGATATATGCATGTTGGTGATATGTTATATTATATCATATTTGTTCACACTCTGCAAGTTCCTTGTTAGTTTAGAAATTCCCTATGGGTTAAAATGATACATACCCGAACAATTTTATAGATTAAGGGAAATTCGTTATGGGTTGAAATGATAAATCCAAGCGACTTTATTGGAATTTTGGGATTGCGGGTTGAAATGATATATATCCATAAATGTTAAATTTAAATTAAGGATTGAAATGATAAACATTCATATCAGTTGACCATAAGAGAGAAAAATATATACGGACGTCGTTGGTCTATGTTAAATGATTTTCGGAATTTTGAAAGGAAAATATATGGGTTTTGATAAATATTGGTTTTAAAAAGTAATATAATTTATTTTACATGTGTAAAATTTAGATTTTTAAAACTATATTTTCGAAATTTTTAAAATTATATTTTAAGTTTTAAAATGAAATTATAAAATTTTACTTGTAACTTTATTATTTTTAAATATGTGAAATAAGATTTAAAATAGATTTAATAAAAATAAGATTTAATTTAATAATAATTATAATAAAATTTATTAAGAATTTAATTTAATTAATAAAATGTTAAGTATTTATTTAATTTAGATTCTGTAATAACTTTAAGTAAATGGAGGTTTGAAGATAAATTAAATAAGAAGTGATTCATAATTGAAAAAAATTAGAATTGAATTTGAATAATGTTTGATTCAAACTTATTGATTTTGTGATTTTAAAGATATGTTTTATAACTTGATAACTTGATTTTGATTAAAGACGACTTAATAAATATTTTAAATTAAAGTAAAACTGAAATTGAATATTTAATTTTGATTCAAAATTGAAATCGGGGATTTTATTTAATTGGTTATTAAATTGATTAAATGAATATTTAGAAATTAAATTAAAATTAAAGTTGAATTTGAAATATAAATGAAATTTATCGAATTGTTTTATTGTAAATTGTTTGAATATTTAAACTTTGAACCTATTGAATTTGAAACAGTTTAAATTTGTAGTTCAAATCTGGATTTGGAATCGATGAATTAAAATGGTTTTAATGAGAATTTGAATTGAGATTGATTTGAATTGAATTTGGGACTAAAAGGTGATTTGAATTGATTTTTGAAATTGGAAGAAACAATTCTAATTTGAAACCATTTTTAATATATATACTATTTTAATATATATACTATTTTTAATATATAAATTATTTTAATCTATAAACTATTTCTATATATATATATATATATATAAACTGTTTTCACTACTTTAACTGTTTAATTTGGAGCTGTTATATTTAATATATTTAAATGTGAATATTTTGATATGATGTTTGAACTATTTTGTGGATATGATTTTGAAAAACGAATATGATTTCGAAAGTGACATGATTTTGAAATGAATATGATATTTTGATATAAATTATGAACTATTCGAAATAAAATGAGCATGGTGTGAAATAAGTGTTTGGTTGTTAAAGAGACCAGAATTAGATATTGTCATACTCTCTGCCAATACCGAAAAGCACTTGAATAACTTTTCACGTGGTGGAGATTCCAGAACGAAGTAGGATGGCTTGGCTAATGCTTCTATATAAGGTATGAACGCCGTCTTGACTTTCGCGAGTCAGCTTGATGTGGCTAAAATAGGAGCCATGCCGGTCCAAGTTAGGTTGCACCTCCGATCAAGCACATTTCTTCGATGTCATTCTATTACTTTGTGATATGATTGGGTGCACCTTTGATTTTGGGAGTGCGTATCGAGGTGGACGGTCGCAGTTGCTATGCTTACCACCAGTTTGGACCCGCAAAACGGTAGAACTACTCCAGGTATTGCCCCACGTTCCTTGTCACATGCCTTGTCGCGCCTTCTATGAGTTTGGTTTGTCCATATCTATGGAGTGCTCTTTGATTGCCCTCCAGCCTATGAAGGAATTATGATACTGTACAGACTATGGTAATATATAAAATATGCTAAGGGGGATAAGGGTAATGCTTTAACGCTAATTTTGTAGTTTGCTTTACTGTAGACATTATTTATTTAGCGTATCTTGCTATGTATATAGATAGTTTAACGGATTCATAGAGGATGGGAATGCCAAACATCCTGTCATGACCCGCCCTTCTCGACCCTCGAAAATCAACACAAAATACGCCACAGTATAATATGCCAACGATCGAGGGCCGGAAAAGAAAGAAGATTAAAGAAAGAAGGAACTAAACAATAACAGAATCTCACAATCGCAGCGGAACAAAATATAATAGTTAATAACAAATCTTTACACAAAATGAAAACATATCTGTTTTACATACATCATCAGAGTAACACACAGACAAAACAATAATTACCAGCCTGGAAGTCATAACAAACTGCCTCACAACTTGCTGGCAACTCATCCATCACAGCAGCGGAAATAAACAAGTACAGGGCAATACGTCTCGGACTCCAGCTCCTCTCCTGAGCTCCCAAGCATCCTATCTTGTATTATATAATACTCGGTCTTACCCGAGTATTATAATAAAATAAAACCCGAGTCAGTCTGCAATACTAGCGTGATAAAAATACACCCAAATTGATTATTAAAGTTTCAAAAATCCTTTGAAAAACCAAAAGCATCTTGTAATACCACGCCACAAATAACATGTCGGGTTTTCACCTTACAATAGCTAAAACATTTCTTATCAAAATCCTCTGATATTATAATAGTGTCTATATACAAATACTTATTCAAAATAGATGAAATTGTTACATGATTAAATTCCAGCATATTAGCCACAAAGTGGGTTCTACAATCAAAACCGTACAAGGCACGTAGGGAGAATGGATTTCCAACGAACGACTAGGCACTGTGGTACCACCTGTCAAAGTACCTGGTCTAGATCAGCGTACCGAGGATCCACCCTAAATCCCCTGCAACACAAGACCGGGACTACCCCTTACTGGATAATCCGAGTAAGATCACCCCGTGGCTGGGATCAGCAACCGCACCACACAACCGAAATAAAAATGGACATCTAGACAGGGATGACCTTACCGTAATAGGGGCAACCCACTTAGCCTTGCTGCATAACCCCTGATTTTCAGTCATTCCCGGTTGATGAGGCTCGAGGCTAGGCGTTACCTTTTAAGAACATTTCACTTAGAATGCTCACCGTCCTCCTGACGATGTTTTGAAAGCATTCATCCATACAAGTCCGTTCCAGGTCCGAATGGAACCGAAGGCACTACTCCTACTACATCCATTTTGGAATCACCCTCAGGATTAGTAGCGATTAGCCCTTGCACTTCACTGCTCCATCTTCGACTCCAATCTCTTATCTTCATCACGAAAACGTACTCATTGGATCGAAGTGGTTTTCGGATTACAAATCTGATCCCGGTCTCTTCGAAACAACGTTCGCAATTTCCGGGTTAACTCAACCCCGGTTCTTTAGGAAATGTACAGATGAAGATAAGATCGGAGTTCACCTCCTAACCGTTAGTGGACGGATTTCCTTACCAACATCCTAGAAGAACGAACAAGTTTATACGTACAATATAGCACCTCGAACGTTAACTGTACAATATAATTCTCATACGTCTTCTAGATATTTTCAAAGTTATATTTGGGTCCAGATTTGATAGTCGGTTATTTAACTAACAAATAAACAATCAATTCGACCAATTATTCCATTTCCGCTGAAAACACCAAGTCTTTTAAATTTAGATTTTTATATAATTTAAATAACTTTTCTCAAAAATATATACTTAAAACTTTTAAAAGTAAACTGCTTAAGTCACTTTACTCAAAATATTAGTCATGAAATTTTATAATAAATTTCCAAGTAAAATTTAAGCCACAAAACTATTTAAAATAAAAGTTTTATACAAAGTATAAATATTAGAAAATCTCTTTAAAAACATAATGCCAGTTTAACCTTTAAAATAACTGTTACTAAAATTAATTTGCATAGATTTACTTTAAGATTCTAAAACATTTAAAAATAATAAATTTTTCTAAAACATTCTTTTTTTTAAAAAATTTAAAACTTTAGGCTTATACATAAAAATTCCTTTGAAAGTATACTTGGTTTTTCCTGTAAACACACTACCATTTCAAAATAACCATATAACCCTTATAAATCGTGCTCGATTTATCTCAATTCAAATTAACGTCTTAATCCCGTGAATTTCTTCCCACACTTTAAAAATAAAACACTTTTTTATTTTTAAACACATTTCCCATTTCCTGGAAATCACTTTCAAAAGATATACTTAAATTATTAAAATAGGTTACTAAAATTACTTAAATAAAAATGATACTTAAGAAATTTCTTAAGGGTTTCTGAGTAATTTAAACCAAGATTACTTTTTTTAAATAAAGTTATTAAATCAAATATTTATATTAAAATTTCCTTATGAAAACATAATTCTAAATTTACCTTTATAATAATTAAATACCATAATGACTTTTATAAATATCTACTTTTCTCTAAAAAATAATTAAAAACATTGATTTTCCAAAACATTTTAAAAACTCAATTTTTAAACTTCTAATTTATACTTCGAAAGTTTTTCTTTGAAAACGTACTTAGTTTTTCAGGAAAATACACTTCCCATTTTTTAAAAATAATTTCACTATTACCGTTAAAACAATTTTTCACCTTCTTATAGAAATTTCGACCGGAAATCTATATTTTCAAATTCATCCACTGATAAATATTCCACTTCATTTGTAAACCCAGATTACGAATTTCCATTCCTCATTTCCTTTTTAAATCACAATTTCAAAGCACTTAACAAATTCCAAACCAATTTCTCGAATTTGATTCCCTTAAATTCATTACTTAAAAATCTCTTTCATTTCCCTTTAAACCCAATTCATTTTATTTATACATTAAAATATCAGATTATGTCCATCCAATCTATAACATCGAATAATTTAATTCTAATATAACCTATCACATGATATCACATGACATATATGAAAAATAACTACAATAATTCAAGGAATCCAGTTGGATCCCTCCGACCTGTTTACCCTGCGTCCATAGATGTTAGCACAACAAATAGATATCAAATCCAAACTAATAATAATAATCACATTCAACCAATCAATCAATCATTTAAATATTAACTATTTAAATTAACTGGAATTCCAGATTTGAGTGAGATTAACTCACCTTGAATTCGAAACGCCGATCGTTCAAATTTTACATTAAATCGAGCACGTTCGATTTAGTGCAAAATTTTAACTTTCCCAGAATGACTCCAGATCTGGACCACAGTGAACCGCTCGTCGCTGCTATTCCAATGCTTCTTGTTTCGTTGAATTCTGATTACGCATGTAAAAGATATTCAGTTTTAAAGATTTGTATATATAATTTATAAAACTAATTTTCTTTTAATTATATTATACCAGAGCAATCAAAACCGTTGATTCCAAGACCAAAATCCTGGCCGCAACCTTCATCTTCCCAAGCATGATCACCTCCAGCTAATAAAACAACCCATCATCGATAAAAAAAAATCGATCATCGTTCCCTATACAATCATCTAGACGTTGATCAACTAAGATCACGTCGAAGCCCTAAGAGACGCACACACACGGCCAGATCATGGTTCAAATCGACGGCCCTCACGCCTCGAAATTCGCACATGAACATGAGGCGTTCGAACTGCTGTAGCCACCAATCCACTCCGCCAAAACACATCGCCACCGTTAGATGGGTAGTCCTCGGCGTGCTCTACAATAATGCAATTGAAAGTATTTGCAATGGATTGATGGATTTGGAGGAAGATCGAGGGGAAGTTGGGAGTATTTCGGCCATTGTTTTATCTCAAGTGGCGGCCGTGAAAATAACTAGGGTTTCGGCCTAAAAATTGAGTATAAATAATATTTAATATTATTTTAATATTATTCTCAAATTTTAACAAGCTATACAAACAAACTCCAAATCACACGTACCGTGTGGCGTTTATAAGGTTTTACCCGTGTTCTGAACACAATGGAACGCGTTTCGGAGCCCAATTCAGTCATATGTGGAAGATAGCCTTTTGAATCGATTTAAAATAATAAATTTTCGATTTAAATTTCAACGCGTTTCTCACCCGTACGAACAAACGGTAACTCCAAACACTACGAAATTTAAAATCCGAGAATAACTAACTATTACGGAACCAATGGAACATGTTTCATCAAATTCCGAGACAGCGTCCCAGAAGGCTATTTTACACATCGATTTAATTCGACCGATTTTCAAAATCGTCGAAACCACTTAAGATTTTACTTTTAAAACTTTACTAACTTAATTATAAATCATATAGAATTTATAATCACATTATAAATCATTCTGATTCATTGCGAATCAAAATCTGATTATTTGCATTATTATATTAAATTCTATTATTAAATTAATATAAAAATCCAATTTTAACTTATCGATTTTTGTTTCCATCCAAAAGTCCATTATTAAAATTCAAATCAAACTAGTCTTCAAATAAATCTTTGAAACCATTTTCATAACTATTTATGTCCAGATTCATCAATAATTCCAATTCCAAATATTAAATTATTCTTATTCAAATCCAATTGAATTACCATATTGGAAATTTTAACTAATTTCATTAATTTAATCAAAATCATCTTATTTAAAATCAAATCATAATTCGCATTCAACATTTAAAATGAATTAAATGTTCAAAATCTAACGACCAAAATCCTGGGTCGTTACATTCCTCCCCCCTTATAAAAATTTCGTCCTCGAAATTTGTTAAGGTAGGAAAATGCTACTAATTTCATTTACTTACCCAAACTTTCTTAGTTAAAAACTTACATTTATTTTACCAAAACCTTTAGCACAATTCCAAAAGCATCCGCTTTAAGCTTTGTTTACAACACCATTTCAAAATGCAACTTTCTAGTTAACCCAAAATTTCCAAAACTTTCAAAAAAATATTAACTCCCAAAAATTTTGAATTTTTTTGAAAGCGTCTCCTTTGTACGGAGAGCGTTTTACAATATCACAATTATAATAAATACATATACATCAACCTGCACGGTCGGAAAACAAATATTTCACAATATATTATCATTTTCCAATTTTATTGCGTAGGCGTACCTTACATTCGCGTTTTATAAGCAAACGGCTAATATGTTATGCATCTACGCATTCCAAACTCTATCGACTGCCTCCCATACCTGTACTTACTCAAATAAGTACGTAAGTTTTCAATAATACGAGATTTTGACAATCTTCCATTTATTAATTTTAGCCAAACACATTAATTGCATAGCCCAAACAACACATTTCCATAATCCTACATGTTAACCTTCTTTATAAGCAATCCACAAGTTTTCAACACCACTTTAATTCCCTAAAAAATCCAAACTTCATTTTATTTCACTCGAACGATTTGCATTCAAGTTTACTACCTACAATTCATATTTGTACCATTTAATCTCATATTCACAAAAAATTGGTTTATAAGCCTTACTTACATAAATTTCACCCTTTCCAATTCCAAATTGATTAATTTGCATCATATTCATAATTCACTTTCATTTATATGCACATTAAATTAAATCCCATCTCAATCCAATTTATTCAAAAACCAACTTCATTTACTTCTTTAAATCAATTTACTTCCATTTGCGACAAAACGACTAATTTCAATGCAAGTTTGATGTTATTCATGTAAATAACAATTTACTTACGTTTATAACCATTTTAAATCAATTCCTACTCAAACTATATTAATTTCATTCCATTCTGAATTATTTACAACCTATATATTCTTACTCTTACATTTCAATTTCATTATCCATACAGGTTCATTCAAGACCATTTCATAAGTTTGACAACAAACATTTCACAATTTTCTTAAGTTATTTCAATTCCAAAATATCTCAATTTCTTCTTGCATCAAATTTATTTTTATTTTAATTTGATTCTTATCCAATCAAATTCCAATCCATTTACAAATTTAATCCAATTAGTTTATTCACTCAATCCATTTTAATCAAATTTTTATTCACCATCTCAATTCATTTCCGAATTTATTAATAACATGACCATTCCCATTATTCTATACCAAAACAGGGTTTTATTTTGTTTTTTCAATTTTTTAAAAGCTACCAAAATTTTATTCATCCCATAACTCTTTTTATTTAATTTAGCTTACGCTAAATTCCACTTCAAATAATTCTTTGAATTTAGTTGAGTGAGAATTCAATTCATTCAATATCATTTCAACTAAATTAAATTTTCTTTCGATTCAATTCTTTTCCAAATTTAATTCAAGTCCAAGTAAATTTTATTTAACTAACTTAAATTCATTTCATTTCCTTTACTATTTTAAATAAGAATTAATTCCATTCAATATTATTTATAACACAACTGAATTTTGATTTCAACTAAATTCAATCCAAATTCAACTAAATTTTATTTCTCAACATATAAGTTCAAAATTTATTTACTAACCTAAGTCCATTTACCTTTTATATTTTTCTTTGCCTTATCTCACTTCTTCTTTCATTTAGAATTTAAATTTTGAATTTCCTATAAATTATCAAGCACTTAATTTTGGTTTTACACTTCATTTTTCCATTCATAAGTTCCCTAACTTATTTACTTAAAATCTTACATTTCTAACATGAGTCTATTTACATATAACACTTAATAACTTAAGTGTATAAATTTTCATTACACAATTATAACCCAAAATTATATAATCATTTTATATTTCAACTTTATACCCAATTTAATTCAATTTCAATTTCAATTTTATTTTAACATATCTTAAGTTAATTTCAAATATATCTTGTTCACTTTCATACACTCAAGTTAAATTTTAATTTCAGGATTAAAATTTCAAATTTCCTTTCTTGTTTATCAACTTCACTTTATAAGTTCATTTGTTGATTCACCTTAGCTTTACACATTATTTAAATAGAATTTTCCAAAATTCAATTGCTTGGTTTTATTTCAAAACCATTTTGAAATAATAATCAGCAGATACCCACTTGGTATATCAAATCAAATCTTCGAATTCCAAAACAACTTGTTTTTGTCAAAACGAAATTTCCTTTTGAAATTCTAACACAACTTGTATTCCCAACAAGTCCAAACAAATATCATAACCAACCTCCACGGTAGCAATCCATCACCTTAGAAACTTGAAAATGAATACTAATGATGTGGCCATCATCATCAGGATTATGTTCCAACGACTGAAGTGAGTTCAGGGCTTCCTTATTACCACAAATTCCTTTCAAAACAATTTCCATTCAAAAATATTTTCCAAAATAATACTCCATCATTGCTTTCAAACGCTTTGGAAAATATTTCAACACTCCCAAGATTTTAAATTCCTAATTTCTTTTGTTTAAATTCATTTTAAAACGCTTTTCAAAATTTCTAGGATTTAAATTCTGGTTTAATTCAAATTTTAGTTATACTTATAGGATTCTATTTGGTTATAAACCATTTTTAATTTTAGCTTCTTATTTGATTATAGTATTAACAACCAAACATCCAAATATATATAATAATTTAGAAAATTATTTCTTTTATATCAAAATATAATTTTGAGTGAAATTATTTCATTTACCCACTTTAGAAAAAAATACTATGTTGGTTTATCTTGTTTAAGAGTTTAGAAACCCCTATCGATATGGTTGTACTTCCCGTACCGATTAGAATTCATAAACACTCAACCGATAAGTCAACACAGTATAAAAAAATTATATTCACTAACAAGTACGCGCTCATAGCTATTAACACACTCAACTCATTACAAAGTACTATTGACTCTGTTTCTAATGAGTAATTTCCCCACCAAAGCCAAGGTTATCGCCAACCTAAGCTCTGATACCACTGTCATGACCCACCCTTCTCGACCCTCGAAAATCGACACAAAATACACCACAGTATAACGATCGTGGGCCAGAAAAGACATATAGTTGAGGGAAAAGAAAGAAGATAGAAGAAAAAAGGAACTAAACAATAACAGAATCCCACAATCGCAGCGGAACAAAATATAATAGTTAATAACAGATCTTTACACAAAATGAAAACATATCTGTTTTATATACGTCATCAGAGTAACACACAGACAAAACAACAATTACCAGCCTGGCAATTATAACAGCCTACCTCACAACTTTCTGGCAACTCAACCATCACAGCAGCGGAAATAAACAAGTACGGGTAATACGTCTCGGACTTCAGCTCCTCTCCTGAGCTCCCAAGCATCATATCCTGTATTATATAATACACGGTCTGACCCTATCATTATAATAAAATAACACCCGAGTTAGTCTAGAATACCAGTGTGATAAAAATACACCCAAAATGATTATTAAAGTTTCAAAAATCCTTTAAAAAATCAAAAGAATCTCGTAAGACCACGCCGCAAATAAACATGTCAGGTTTTTACCTTACGATAGCTAAAACATTTCTTATCAAAATCCTCTGATATTATAATAGTGTCTATATACAAATACTTATTCAAAATAGCTGAAATTGTTACATGATTAAATTCCAGCATACTAGCCACAAAGTGGGTTCTACAATCAAAACCGTACAAGGTACGTAGGGAGAATGGATTTCCAACAAATGACTAGGCACTGGGGTACCACCTGTCACATTACCTGGTCTAGATCAGCGTACCGGGGATCCACTCTAAATCCCCTGCAACACAAGACCGAGACTACCCCTTACTGAATAATCTCGAGAAAGATCACCACGCGGTTGGGATCAGCAACCGCACCACAGAGCTGAAATAAAAAGGGACATCTAGACAGGGATGACCTTACCCTAATGGGCGCGACCCACTTAGCCTTGCTGCATAACCCCTGATTTTCTGTCATTCTCGGTTGATGAGGCTCGAGGCTAAGCGTTACCTTTTTAGAACATTTCACTTAGAATTCTCACCGTCCTCCTAATGATGTTCTGAAAGCATTCATCCATACAAGTCCGTTCCAGGTCCGAACGGAACCGAAGGCACTACTCCTACTACATCCATTTTAGAATCACCCTCAGGATTAGTAGCGATTAGCCCTTGCACTTTACTGCTTCATCTTCGACTCCAAGCTCTTGTCTTCATCACGAAAACGTACTCGTTGGATCGAAGTGGTTTACAAATCCGATCCCAGTCTCTTCGAAACAACGTTCGCTATTTCCCGGTTCACTCAACCTCGGTTCTTTAGGAAAAACACAGACGAAGATAAGATCGGGGTTCACCTCCTAACCGTTAGTGGACGGATTTCCATACCAACGTCCTAGAAGAAAAAACGAGTTTATACGTATAGTATAGCACCTCGAACGGTAACTGTAGCTTATAATTCTCATACATCTTCTAGATATTTTCGCAGTTATATTTGGGTCCAGATTTGATAGTCGGTTATTTAACTATCAAATAAACAAACAATTCAACCAATTATTCCATTTTCACTGAAAACACCAAGTCTTTTAAATTTAGATTTTTATATAATTTAAATCACTTTTCTCAAATATATATACTTAAACATTTAAAAGTTAACTGCTTAAGTCACTTTACTCAAAATATTAGTCATGAAATTTTATAATAAATTTTCAAGTAAAATTTAAGCCACAAAACTATTTAAAATAAAATTTTTATACAAAGTATAAATATTAGAAAATCTCTTCAAAAACTAATGCCAGTTTAACCTTTAAAATAATTGTTACTAAAATTAATTTGAATAGATTTACTTTAAGATTATAAAACATTTAAAAATAAAAAATTTCTCTAAAACATTCTTTTTAAAACAAAAATTTAAAACTTTAGGCTTATACATAAGAATTCCTTTGAAAATATACTTGGTTTTTCCAGTAAACATGCTACCATTTCAAAATAACCCATATAACCCTTATAAATCCTGCTCGATTTATATCAGTCCAAATTTACGTCTCAATCCCGTAAATTTCTTCCCACACTTTAAAAATTAAACACCTTTTTATTTTTAAACACATTTCCTATTTCATATCAGTCCAAATTTACGTCTCAATCCCGTAAATTTCTTCCCACACTTTAAAAATTAAACACCTTTTTATTTTTAAACACATTTCCCATTTCTTGAAAATCACTTTCAAAAGATATACTTAAATTATTAAAATAGGTTACTAAAATTACTTAAATAAAATGATACTTAAGAATTTTTTTTAAGGTTTCTAAGTAATTTAAACCAATATTACCCTTTTTTAAATAAAGCTATTACATCAAATTTTTATATTAAAATTTCCTTTTGAAAACATAATTCCAAATTTACATTTATAATAATTAAATACCGTAATTACTTTTATAAATATCTACTTTTCTCTAAAAAATAATTAAAAATAATGATTTTCTAAAACATTTTAAAAACTCAATTTTTAAACTTCTAATTTATACTTTGAAGGTTTTTCTATGAAAACGTACTTAGTTTTCCAGGAAAAATACAATTCCATCTTTTAAAAATAATCTCACTATTACCTTTAAAACAATTATTCACCTTCTTATAGAAATTTCCACCGGAAATCTATATTTTAAAATTTATCCACTGATAAATATTCCACTTCATTTGTAAACCCAGATTACAAATTTCCATTCCTCATTTCCTTTTTAAATCACAGTTTCAAAGCACTTAACAAATTCTAAACCAATTTCCCGAATTTGATTCCCTTAAATTCATTACTTAAAAGTCTCTTTCATTTCCCTTTAAACCCAATTCATTTTATTTATACTTTAAAATATCAGATTATGTCCATCCAATCCATAACATCGAATAATTTAATTCTAATATAACCTATCACAGGATATCACATCACATATATGAAAAATAACTACAATAATTTAAGGAATCCAGTTGGATCCCTCGGACCTGTTTCCCCTGCATCCACAGATGTTAGCCAACAAATAGATATCAAATCCAAACTGATAATAATAATCACATTCAACCAATCAATCAATCATTTAAATATTAACTATTTAAATTAACTGGAATTCCAGATGTGATTGAGATTAACTCACCTTGAATTCGAAATGCCAATCGTTCAAATTTTAAATCAAGCACGTTCGATTTAATGCAAAGTTTTCACTTTTCCAAAACGACTCCAGATCTGGACCACAACGAACTGCTCATCACTGCGATTCCGACGCTTCTTGTTTCGTTGAATTCTGATTACGCGTGTAAAAGATATTCAGTTTTAAAGATTTGTATATATATAATTTATAAAACAAATTTTCTTTTAATTATATTATACCAGATCAAATCAAAACCGTTGATTCCAAGACCAAAATCTAGGCCGCAACCTTCATCTTCCCAAACATGATCGTCTCTAGGTAATAAAACAACCCTTCGTCGATATCAAAAAATTGATCATCATTCCCTATACAATCATTAGACGTTGATCAACTTAGCTCACGTCGAAGTCCCGAGCGACGCACACAGACGGCCAGATCACGGTTCGACTCGACGGCCCTTACGCCTCGAAATTCACACACAAACATGCGGCGTTCGAACTGCTGTAGCCACCAATCCACTCCGCGGAAACACATCACCACCGTTTGATGGGTAGTCCTCGACGTGCTCTACAATAATGCAGTTGAAAGTATTTGCAATGGATTGATGGATTTGGAGGAAGATCGAGAGGAAGTTGGGAGTATTCTGGCCATTGTTTTATCTCAAGTGGCGGCCATGAAAACAACTAGGGTTTCGGCCTAAAAATTGAATATAAACGTTATTTAATATTATTCTCAAATTTTAACAAGCTATACAAACAGACTCTAAATCACACATACCGTCTGGCGTTTATAAGGTTTTACCCGTGTTCCGAATACAATGGAACTTGTTTCGGAGCCCAATTCAGTCATATGTGGAAGATAGCTTTTTGAATCGATTTAAAATAATAAATTTTCTATTTAATTTCAACGCGTTTCTCACCCGTACGAACAAACGGTAACTCTAAACACTATGAAATTTGAAATCCGATAATAACTAACTATTACAGATCCAATAGAACTAGTTTCATCAATTTCCAAGGCTGTGTCCTGGAAGGCTATTTTACTCGTCGAATAATTCGAGCGATTTCCAAAATCGTCAAAACCGCTTAAAATTTAACCTTTAAAACTTTACTAACTTAATTATAAATCATATAGAATTTATAATCACATTAGAAATCATTCTGGTTCATTTCGAATCAAATTTTGATTATTTGCATTATTATATTAAATTCCATTATCAAATTAATATAAAAATCCAATTTTAACTTATCGTCTTTTGATTCCATCCAAAAGTCCACTATTAAAATTCGAATCAAACTAGTCTTCAAATAAATCTTAGAAACCATTTCCATAACCATTTATATCCAAATTCACCAATAATCCCAATTCCAAATATTAAATTATTCTTATTCAAATCCAATTGAATTGCCATATTTTAAATTTTAACCAATTTCATTAATTTAACTAAAATCTTCTTATTTCAAATCAAATTATAATTCACATTCAACATTTAAAATGAATTAAATGTTCAAAATCTAACGACCAAAATCCCGGGTCGTTACACATCCTTTAAGTGATTTTGTATTTCATTTGACATTTCAACTGAGTTGAATTTACTGATATAAGAATGTTAATCCTGACTCGAATGTTTTAAGTTTTGTGTTATGCTTGGGTCAAACTATGTGTTACTTCAGATTATTCCAGTTGTTTGTTCTGACTTATCATTGGCTTTTGTATTAGTAACTTCTGTGTATTCGAGATATCTGTTGTATTTTAATTTAAATCCTTTTATTTTTATAGTAGCTTCATAAAATACTATTTATCTATTCCACTGCTTGTTATTGTTTTACACTATGTCTGTGATTATGTGATTAATTTATTTACTGTATAGTTTGAGCTTTACCAAATGTAAATTAACAATCTATTGGTTTGAGCAATTCAAGTCTTGTTCGAAATAGCTGGTCTTTACGCGCTCATTCTCTATTTCTCTTTTGTTTTCCTCCCTCATCTGCTTATACATATAAATATAATATATTATTTTATAATTAATAGAAATAGTGAAGAAGGGAAAATGGCAAAGCTTGCTTTGATCAGAAAATATGAGAAGAAAAGCGAAGGGTTAGGCATGTACTTATAGGCGCTCGAATCAATTGTATCCATTAGATTTGAGATAATTAAATTTGGACTGTTCGATTAAGGTTCAACCAAGCCACCACTATTTAACTGGTCAACAGCTCCCCTGTAAATGGTTGACGGCTAGCGGTCGATCGGCTCGAGGAAGGGGTCAACCACAATTTCCACACTCCTACGAGCAGGAGTATGGTTCAACCAATTTTGCATCCAACCCCTACCATCCAATACTTTACACACAATTTCTAACATCCAAATTTTTAAAAATCCAAATTTTCTAAATCAGTACTCTTATACCAGAAAAAAACTTATATGGAAAATTTCACATTTTCACCCTTCTTTTAGGTACCTATTCAGTTGTACTTTGGAGCTTCTGTTTTACCTTCAAAAAAATTTCAACTTTTCCGAGTACAACTTGCATAAGGAGGTTTAACTTTTGGATGTTGAAATGGAATTATCTTAAACGCAAGTTTCGTTCAATATCAATAAGGTGTGAAAATAGAAGTTTCAAAGCTAAAATGTCTTTTTCCCTTGTTATTCTTTATGTTTTCTATACTATCACCTTATCGGATAGTAAAATTCATATTTGCTGACACGTCAAACCTCCCTGCACTAAGCAAGTGGCACTAGAAAATTGGAATCTTCTCATTTTCCATTAAAAAAATTTACCTCTTCCAATCAAACTCTCAAAATAATTTGAAAAACCAAATTTCCAAAAGCATTTAAACACCATTTTGTTCAAAAACACTTGAAAAAAAATTTCAAAAGCATTTGAACAATTTTTTTTCAAAAGCATTTAAACCTCACTTCTTTTCAAATAAAGCAAGCCACATCTTAACATAATTGGGATTCGATCATGAGTTAATGCGTATAACAGGTCCTAACTTGCATGGAAAATCCTAGATTTTATTGACCTTTTCTTTTATTTGAAAATGATACATAAGCCTATTTATAAATTTTAGCTTAAGACATATAGATAATGATCCATGATTTTGCAACAATCTTTCCCTATCCTTCGCGCTAAAATTTACTTTATAACTTCTAGTCTTACTTTGCATTTATCGTTGTTTAAGTGTCTATATAAGATTTCCATAATTATAATTTTTTTCTCAAATATATTATAGTAGTGAACATATCCAGAAATACGAGCACAATATATAAGCATGAACACGTCTCATAATACATCATGCTCATCTTTTACATAGGAGACAGTTAATATTTACAACCCAAATAACCACAAAAAAGAAACAAATACAGAAAGAAAAATAGCAAGAACTATTACTGCTAATCCTAAACACCATCGATGAGCTAGAGGATGGTCCCGATTTCCCTTAGGAGCTCGAGCTATTACCGCGACCCCTAAAGGGTATAACATGGCAGTTATGCATCCGAGCTCATGGCTCTAGCATCGTTGCTCGACTTGTATCTTCCGTGGCTCGACCTCGATCCGGAGCTGAGAGTCTCGGATCGCTAATAGCTTAGGGCTCTGTAACCCTACAGCACCCTACACTTGCTATGTTGCCTACAAATCTTGCTCCTCCGCCTATGGTGCTTCTACGTTGGCCAGCTCCTCTATGATCCCTATTCTCCTTATGGAGGTTTTATCAAATGTAGCAGGGACCTTCATCTAGACCTACTCTCCATGAAGGTTCACTCTATATCGACTGATGACGCGAGTGAAATGATAGCATTGTGGAATGTAGTTCTACGGAGTCCCTACTCCTGGCTCTATGTGGTTACTTATGATAATGCGAGCCTAGTTCATTATCATACCACCCATGATGGCATGGATGGGCTTCTATACTTGCGAATAAATCTAGTTAAATTCCTCCGTCTTAGAAAGTAATATTCACTGAACAATTTAAACGATGAGGCGGGCTGTAGGCTGCAAGTTATCTGGCCTCCAAACACCAACATCTCTAAGAAAGATCTTCTGCAAAATCCCTAATTCAATGGTTCCAGTATCCACCAAATCTGCTCCTCCCATGGCTATACCCAAGATATCTTCAAAGGCATCGTCTATCAGAGCAATCGCTACCCCTTTCACCTCTAACGTAAGACTATCGATGTTTTCATCAAACTAGTATTCCATATTAGCGTCAAACAGCCGCATGTAGCATAGGTATCATCCCCTGCAAAAGTGTCGAGGCTTAGGATCAGTGTTAGTCCTAAGGCCATGAACTAATCCCCTAGTCCATAAGTGGTGAAGAGCCCAAACTTCACTAGTCGTCCTTGTAGAAATGCGAAGTTTGCCAAGGCTTCATAAGTGGAGATTTTCCCGGTGTTCTCATTGCGCCATGCGACCTCTTAAGGAGTAAGATTCAGGTGGCACGAGGATGTGGCAACGACTTACAGTGTTGCTATGGGCTGTGTTTTTGAGGAGTGTGAGTTTGGGGTTCAGATCTAGATTTGGGGGCTGATTTAGGTAGAGCGCCCACTGTCTTCAGGATATTGGAGGGTGGGGCTATCTTGGTGTCTCATGCGAAAGTGGGAGGAGGCGTCATTGGTGAGAGGAGGTGGAAAGTCGAAGGGAGGAGAGGAGGAAGATAAAAGAAAAGAATGAGGAGGGGGGCAAGATCTGGGCATGGCTATATGTTGTGTTCGGGTTTCGGGTTGCACAAAAACCTATTGACCGAGCGACCGCTCTAGGGGTTAACCGGTCGATTGCTTCCGGTTGACCTCCTAAAGTTAGGCTATCAATGAGTTTCCTATTTTCGGGCCCAGGTTAAACCTAGACCCTATTCTAGTCGGGTTAAATCTATTTATAATATCATTCCGTTCTGCCATCGTCTTCTCTAATCCAATACGATCCACACAGCTCCAAGAAATTGCAGTCTATTACCCGACGGTGCCTTAGCCCACCATCAAATCTGCCAGCCTCTCTGCTTTTTTCCTTTACAACTTTCCATTCTTATTCAATTTAGTAGTACACTAACTTGTATTGCTTTGGCCATCAACTTTTTTTATACCCGAAGATATTTTACCTGTTATCCTCCATATTTTCCTTATATGGGAATATTCCTCATATCTTTATTATAGGGTGTTCTTACACTTCCTTACTCTTTACCCCATTTAGATAATGTGCCATTTCCATTTATCCACCCCTTAGAAAGAATTTTTAAAAACTTTCGAGTTTACCAAAATAGAAAAATTCATCGAGCCAAACCTATGCTCTTTCTTCCATTTATTTCAAAAAGGAAAAATCTCTTTACCCAAAAATCTTTAAATTCAAAACTTTTTACTCAACTAATTCTAAACTAAGGATTTTCCAATTTTGCTAGCTTTTTCAATACCAAAACTTCCCAATAAATCCTTTGAAAAACTCACTTAAAATGTTTCAAGAAATTTTCAAAATCCTTTTGTCAAATTCTTTCGCACAGGATCAGACTCGAAAATGGTCTTTAATTGTCTTTTCTTTTGGATATTCTTTTTCCTTTACTCTTAAGCCACTCTTATTAAGAGTATATTCTAAAAATTCGGATACCCTCTTGTGTAGATTAATGCACACATTTTTGCAGGGACTTGCGAATCCTTTTTCACATCTTACTTCTGAATGTTTGCAACATATAAGTTCCATCTTCCCATCTATTTGGATGAAATATACGTCTTCGGTCAATAATCCATCGAAATCCACAATCATAAGGAAACCTAGGCCCATCAAAGGAGTTAAATACCATCTAGCTTCCAGGGTCCTTCTATATGTCATGCTTATGCTTTTTCGATCCATTCCTCATGGTACTGCCTCCACCCCATGGGGTAATTGAGGTAGGCACATAAATTTAACTCTATTTATTATCCTAACTCATTGTTCCATCATCCACCTTTTAAGGGTATAGTCAGAACTACATCTATAGTCAGAATTCATAGAGTTTCGCGTATTACATATATATATATATATATATATATATATATATATCTGTGTGTGTGTGTGCGCGCACGCGCATGCGTGTGTGTAATTATAAGTAAAAATGAAAATATGTTCTCTTAACGTATCCTTATTTCTAAGGTCGACTAATCTAAGCTCTAATACTTAGTGTAACAGCCCGCACCTTACTAGAATCAAATTTTGACCAAATCGAACCCTAAGTCCATTAGGTTACAAATTGTTGGTTTATGTAATAATAAAAATAAGCATACTAAAGAAAGAACCCATGGCAGAATAGTAAAATATTGTAGAACATATATTCTAACTAAGGCTACTACCTTCGAATCAATGTTAATCCTTTTGTATCTGATTGCTTTGCCAGCGCTGAGTATGAATGAGAGAACTTCTCCATCAACCGTTTCTGTCTTGCACTAATAACATGTCCCTCTAAATCTTTCATGTGGGCTGTAACGCGAAAGGGGTTAGAAAAATGATTTAGTGACTAGTAAATAACATACTTTAGCCATAACACTAATTTATCCGATTGATTTCTATTTAAGTGTTATGTCTATTCTTCATGGCTTACTCGTTCTCTACGCACATACGATATACCCAACCTTCTTCGAGGTATAACTATACACACACATGTGTGTGTGTGTGTGTTGTACCACCCAAAAGAAAACCGCGACCACTTAATACTTCTTTAATAGGGAGGAGGCAGGACCAGGGCTACTTTTTACCTCAATGCCGAAGCAGGCCCTCCATAGTGAATCACTAGTCCATCGGCCCTAGCCATAGAGACAAATGACTCCTAGATACAACTTTGTAATTTATCTGTCACGTCCCTTGTTGGAGCTGGACCAGCCCGCAATGTAAGTTATGGATGAATTTCAAAAAAAATTGCCCTATAGGATCTTTATTTGACCTATGAAGTCTAATTTATTTAGAAAATTTATAAATTTAATTTAAATAAAATATTTTATTTCATTTAAATTTATAAATAATGAATGAAATTTTATTTAATTCAAGTTTGATTAAATATAATGGTACAAATATGTATCATATACATACATGTATGTCTATGCATGTATAACATAATAATCCATGCAAGGTATAACATGCTTATATATAAATATTGGGATTTGCATCACAATGGATATGTTAGCTCATCTCATATGTATTGTATATTGTTTATATGTATGTATGTATGTACGTATATAAACATATTATTTAAATAGATATTAAAATATAAATATTTGCTTATATATAATACATATATACTATTGCATAAATGTAAAATGTTAATAATACACACACACACACACATATATATAATTAATTGGATATCAATTAAATAAATGACTATTTATATAAACATATTATGCATACACACACATGTATAATATACAAAGTTTTTTAAACATAATATGCACGTATATTTTATAGTTAGAAACTAATATGTATGTATGTATGTATGTATGTAATTATATCAATTATGAAAACTAAATAAAACTAAATATTTATTTTCATATCATTCCAAATCTAATAAAATTCACATAAAATATTTTATTATAATCTTATATTATTATACTACATATATTAGATGAAAAGCATTAAAATAATATTAAAAACAGTTTCATGACATATTTTTCAAATTATAAGTTTTATAAAATTCAAATATGATATTATAAAGCCACAAAAAAATTCCATAATTTTCTAAGCCAAAATTATATTTTTAATATTTAATTAATTTTGGCCAAATAATTACATGATTTCTAAAAACAATAGTTTTGATTTTTTACTTCTAGGATTTGGGCTGAAAGATAATGTAGTAATGAATTTTTTTAAATTCGAAATATAATTTTCAAAACTTATATTGTTTTTGAAGAATTAAACTTATAATTTGATTTAAATAATATTAAAATTAATAAATTATTATCTAAATATACTTTGTGGGTGCCTAAATTATATTTAGTATAAATTTTCAAGTATAAAAATATAAGATCAATTTTAACATGATATGATGGCAGAATTAATTATAACTCTTTTAATTTATGTAATATGACATATTAACATAAATATAATTAATTAATAAAATAATAAAAAATAAAATAAATTTATTTGGCTATGTATATGTAAGATCTATATAAATAATTATTATACATACATATATATAACCATTCAATATGTAACAACATCATACATTAGGTATCTCACTTAATCAACAATGTAATTATGATACATATAAACAAGCAATATAATATTATACGTTAATTATAAGTATATGAAGTAATAAGACGGTATCAAAAACTATCCCTTGAAGTATATCTTGCTATTATGAATATCTCTCCTTAGAATTCTTCTCAATTCGGTAGATTGTCAATCCTTGAATCGTAGAACACGTGCTATCAAATAGTATAGCTTTGAATTGATTTGATTTGAATATTAATGAAGCTCGTGGAGGCATGTATCGACCATAAAAATAGAGATAGAATGCAGTTAAAAGTCTTATAAACGTTGAGAATAGAGATGCTTGTATAGAGGGGAAGTTGAAGGTATTTTAGGATCAATATCCTATATCATCACTTATCAATTCTCGTCCATCTTAGCCCTCCATCTCAAAGCCTTTGTTGCACCATCTTATGGTGGCATATTGCCATCATTTTGGTCCAAATTTCCATCCCCTGTCATGGGCTTTAAACCCAATTTAAACCCAATTAAATATTATTAATTAAATCTAGTTTAATTTTTTATCGATTTCGCATATTGTTCAATATATTTATAACTATTATAAATATATAGAATAATATTTATTCCCTAAATCATAATAAAATTTTTATAATTAACACTTCATAAATATTAACTAGTATTAATTTATAACGGTTATAAACTCACTAAATCGTTTAGTCAAAAGGAAAATCATCATATCGGTTATGTGACTCATCAGGTGTAAATTTAGTCAGCGACTAACATTGAATTATTTGAATTTTAACGTTCACACATCACTTACCAAGTGGTTTGAAATTTTAACCAAATGTATCACATACTTAGTTTTTGGTAAAATCTAATTTCATATTATTAAGCATTGCCCGGTTATGATATTTATTTATGCCAATATTCTTCGTTTAAACTATATCACTTTGGACTTATGAATTTGGTAGTGGTCAAAATTCCAACATGTCTATATTCAACTGGACTTATTAAATTTGGTAATGGTCAAAATTCCAACATCGTCTATATTCAACTAGATTTATTGAATTTGGTAATGGTCAAAATTCCAACATCATCTATATTCAACTCTATAATTCAAACACAAAGTCCTTGGTCCAATAATAACGATTATTATCTATCTAATTGTTCTGGCCAAAGCCTTTGACTTTGGGTTGACTTGAATTGACCGTGATTCTAGCCTCATATAACTGAGGAGAGGAATCCTCTTTTTAATAGTGCATAACTTCTAATACTTCCACTCGACCAAACTATAGTCACTCGATGGAATGCCATGCCATGACTATAATTAAAACAAAGCTTTTGTATTAAAGATCCATAGTGTTCTCAAGTTGGGAGAATTGTGTAAATACACCGATATTTTTGTTTGACCTTAGTTACGTAAACTAACAGAAAACTATCGAGTGAGTCATTCCATGGTTATCCAATAGCTATCAATACAACTTTTTGATGCCCCCAATAGTCATGAGTAATACACTGTTTAACATTTAGAGGGCGTTATGTACTCTAGTCTCAACGGATACATCGATATTCAGTCTCGATGCATTTTGACTATGAACATTTAAAATAGTATTTTTTTCATTGTGATAAATTGCCCATTGTTACAACACTTTGTAACTACTATCACAAAACATACCATTTATGGATTTTATATTAAATATATTTTAATTAAATTAATTAATTAATATAACACATTATATCAAGTACATGATAGAATGAAAAGACCTTTATTTCGAATAGGATTGGTCAACGAGTTAGATATATGCAATGACTTACATAATTACCCTTAAGGCATACTCCTAACTCTATCAATCTTCCACTTGAAGTTGGGATTATTATGAGATCTTATTACAACTTGTCCAGTTTGTTTTCTCCAAACTAATTGGGCTAGTCCCTCAATGAATGGTATGCTATTATGTTTCAATTATCTGCTCTGTCAATCAACTTTCTTTAGCACCGATAAACTACCTTAATCATATGGAACAATTCAGAATATGTCTCTTGATTCTCGGTGAGCTCTAAGTTCTATTACGAACTATATCATGACATTGTTATCATATAACAATGGTATGTGATTCTCAATATTTGGAATCACTCTCAGCTTAGTTATAAATTTGTGCATTTATTATATATACATTACATTTATTGTCGCGCTATTTAATGTGATGTACTTAGCCTTTTTATTGAATCAGCCACCATCTTTCATTTGGAACATTTCCAATTTAAAGATTTTTTCTTGAATTTATTATTGATATTATATACTCAATATCACTTATGAAAGTTTGAGTTTGAACACTCCTTCATAAGGAGTTTCCTGTTTCTGTAAACAATTCTCTAGTATTTTATAAATACACGAGAACATTACAAACAACCATTTAGCAATACAATTTGGATTTGATATTTGCTTACATAAATAAATCAATATTATAGACATCATAACATGTATGATAATTTCTATTGCTATGTATAAGGCATTTGTCTCACATGTTCCGTATTAAACAATTTAATAAGGTGCCTTTGCATATCGTTTTGGGGCACTCCCAATATCTTTTATAATCACTATAAAAGTCGTTATTTACAAATCCAACGTTGAGTATTAAAAGAACTAAAACTGATTTTAAAATAAGTATATCGTTAACAATCAGCAATGTGTTACTTATGATTTAGAAATACCTGTGTATCTTTAAATGTTCTTTCTTATAAACACACGCTTCCTTTGCATTTTAGTTGATAATCAAACTATTTGATACATCTATCAAAAAATTTGTTCAGTTTTGATGCTTTTCAAAATGATACCGTTTGTATTCATTCTTGGATCGTATCCCAAAACCCACAAGCCTCCCACTAATTTCAAAACACTTTATATGTTATGTGCAAACAGTTCATTTTAAATCATTGTTTAGAATTTTCCATTTCATCACATATGTAACAAACACAAAGTTATGCTAAGCAATAATTTTGTGAGTGTAACGACCCAGAATTTTAATTAATTAAAATTTGAATATTTAATTAATTTTAAATATTTATAAGTGAAATTTATTAGTCGAATAAATTTTATTCGAATAATTGGATTTAATTGAATAATTAAATCGATAATTTAATATGTTAAATTATGGAAATAATTGAAAATTGAGTTAAATATGATTGAAAATGATTTGTAAAATTTTATTTTATCATATTGGAGTTAGAATGATATTTTAGAACTTTTAAAATCGAATTAAGAGTTTATTTGTGAAAATTGAATATTTTAATATTTAATCGACTAGTGAAATTAGCCAATTTTCGAACAGTCTTAGAATTGGACGAGACCAGTTCCAATGGATCCGTAATAGTTAGTTATTATCGGATTTCAATTTTCGTAGCAATCGGAGTTATCGTTTGATCGTGGCAGCTCGAAACGCATCGAAATTATTTTAATTTTAATTCGGCGAGTTAAAATACCCATTTTTCAAACAGTCTCGGATTTCGACAAAACCAGTTTCATCGGATCCGTAATGTGATATTATTGTAAGGTTTAAAGTTTCAAGTCAATTGGATTTACCGTTTGTCCGGTACAAATTAAAACGCATCGAAATCGGTTTAAATCGGTTTAATTTAAATTGAACGTTTATTGCCATATCTCGCACAGATGTCCGAATTAGCTTTCGAAACCTATTCCATTGTGTCCGGAACGCGGGATAAACCCTAGGAACGTCAGTTTCGGCGCGTAAATCGGAGTTTAGAAAACCCGAAATGAATAGTGTTTTGAATAATTTCCTATAAATAGACCATACCCTCATTCACAAAATAAAATAAAAAATTTAACCCTAAACCTAATACACAGCCGCCACTCTCTTGCGTCCAATGGCTGAGAAGCTCCATCGATTCCCTTCGATTATCGATCAATCCACACAATATTTCCCAAAACTTCCTAAACGAATATTGTAGAGCATGAAGAGATCCACAAGTTCAACGGTCAAGATCTAAATTGGAGCGACGTGGCGGCGGCTAGGGGGGTGCGACTGTCGCACGTTCAAGCACGCGTTTCGCTGCGCAGAGGCCGCTGAGCTTGGCCATGGTTGGGGCGTGGGTGCGCGTGGGTGAGGGCTTCAATATGGAGGTAGTTGATCGTCTTGGAAGTTGTCGTGGAGGCCGTGGTTATTAACCCTAATTTTTGGGCTTTGGGTTATGTGTGTGCGGCTAGGACCTGTAGAGGGTTGCGTTGGGAAGATAATGCAGGTGCGGCCAGGATGAAGGGGATGGAGATCCTACGGCTCTGAATTGATTTAGGTTTAAAATTAATTAAATGTTGTAAATTAGTTTATAAATAAATTCGTGTAACTTCATAAATTCATAACTTTTTCATACGAAGTCGAAAACGCGCGAAACCAGTTGCGTTGGAATCGTATGGACGAGTACTACGCTATGAAATTAGATTGGAGTCATTTGGAGTTAGTGAGAATTTCGGGTAAAATTAAACGCGCGTTTAATTTTATTCGAAATAAATCGCTAAAACGAAATTGAAATCAAGGTGAGAACTTCTCACTCAATCGAATCGGTTTCGATTTTTATTTTAAATAGTTAGATTTAAAATATTTGAATGCATGTTTGAATGATGATTGTTATCTATTGATTGTTAAAATAGACATTATGCACCGTTAGTAAGCGGATGTTATTTATTAAAAACATATACCGCGAATATTTCATAAACAGTGAAATTGGTATTATATATAATAGCAATATATATATATATATATATATATATATATATATATTGGCATATGTATATATTGCAGTTATTGATTTTCCGCATTGTATAGCGGATGAGACCCTATTGCGCCGTCTATTAAGCGGATAATATTTTAAATCCCATATACCGCGATAATTCCGTACTGGAGCGGAATTGGTATTGTGCTAATGTTTGTGGATGCAGGAAAACAGGTTGGAGGGATCCAACTGGATTCCTCAATAGTATTTATTTGATTTCAGATATTTTGATATTTGATGGATTATCATATCGATATATGATGTCGTTGTTGTCGTGATTGACTATTTGGTATGTAGCATCATTGGACCAAGTTTTGGAATTTTAAAATGATTTATAAAGTGATTTTTGAAAATATACTATATTTTTGGAATTGATCCATTTTAAATAAATAAACGATATAATTTTAATGTTATAAAAATTATGATTTTTGAGAAATATAGTTAAAGTTTAATTTTTGAAAATACGAGGCTAATGATTTTATAAAATAGTTTAATCGGGATTTTTGAATTTATTATAAAAGTTTAAATATAGGATTTATAAATTTGATTATTTTATAAATCAAAATGATGAAATTATAAAGGAGTAAAGATGTTTAGAAGAATAATATAAATTGATTTATATAAGAGACTTATAAATGAATATTTATAAATTGAAATATTGAGATTATAGAACGAGTTTTTATAAGTGTTTGAATGAAGTGAAAATGGATTGCATAAGTGAATGGAATTTATAAAATTTTAAATGGTGAAGTTATGAATGAAATTTATAAATAGTAAGATTTATAAATTTTGTGAAGTTATTAAAGAATATATTTGGGTAAATAAATGAATCTTATAAGTTATAAGATTTATAATTATGAAGTTTAGAGGAACGATTTTGCGAACAAATAAATTCTAAGTGTTTAACTTATAACATGAACTTTTGTTATATAATTGAGTTATAAATTGAATAGGTTAATAAAGGAGATTTATAAAAAGGAAGTAGTTATAAAATAAATAGAAATGGAATTTATAAACGTTGTTTTATAAATCCGCAAACGACTTATTTTGATAAGTAAATTGTTGAAACCTATTAATGGAGTTATATTCACGTTTTTGACTGTGAATAATCCTTTAAAATGAAATGAATAAAAATGATGAAATTGTTAACGTAGTATATTCACGTTTTTGAATAGTGAATAGTATGTTAAAGAAATTGTTTTGAATGTGATGTTTTGAATAGAATTAAAACGATCTAACGATGTTTTCAAAACGTGTTGAGATTCGAAATCATAGATTTCAACATTCATTGTTGAAATAGACGTTTTCGAGAAATAGAAGGAAATGGTGGACTATAACACTGTAGTTATAGTAAATGATTTCCGAAAGGAAATGTTTTGTTTAGTATTGGGATTTATATATCTATCTTAAATTCGAATCCCTATACTAGTGATTTTGGGACGTTGTAACGATGTTTTACGTAACATTCGTTTTGGCCCAAATAAATATGTTTAAGAGAATGATTTCCTTAAAAGAATGAAATATATGCTTAATTTCGATTTGAGTATATTTAATATTTTCCAAGCATAGAAAATAAAAAGATATTATGAATTACTTATAAATAAATAAGTATGGAAATGTTTTTCCAATATTAAGTGAATATAGAGAATTTATCTTTTAAAGGTAAACTGAAAATGAATATTAGAATTCGAATGGAAATCGTATACTCATGAAAATATTTTGGAAATGTAAATTCAATATGGAATTTATAAATGAAATTGGAAAATGGATTTAAAAATAAATATTGATTTATTTTTGAAGAATGGAAAATATATATCTTGTAAAGATATTTTTGGAAAATAAATAATTTAGAAAATTATTTGGAATCTGGTGATGTGGTGCATATCTATTGATAGTTCAATAACCGACTATCAATATTTACCTTTAAATAGGTATTTGTTGTGATTGGCTTGAAATTGAATGCCACACTTATTTTTTTAAAATAAGCGCTCACTATTCGGGTTAGCTGGGAAAGGACCTTGGGGTCGTATAACCCATTCCGATTATGTGATACGTCGTTATGAATTGCATTCGAAGACCGGTGTTGAAGACCGGATATTTTCGAAAACGAAAGGGTTTCTCGTCGATTGTCTTTGCACCGAGTAGCTACGGTATAGAGACTCCCTATGTGATGGGAAGTCCGGACGTGATTAGAGATTATCCGGATTGCAAGGACTTCTTTGTAAGTGCCTTCGGTTCTGTTCGAGCCCGGAACAGACTTGTATGGATTGTATGTCTGACATTACAAATTGAGATATAAAGCCGATTTCTTTCAAATATATTTCTGTTGGTGGCGGAGAATTTATTCTCTTAGCTTAACACCCTTCTCTGAGACGTACGAGCTCAGAGGTTATGTAGTTGAAGTTATCAGCGATATATTCCCAATTTGGTAATGTGACATGCTGAGTGTTGCTGTGAAATGATCATTGTGTTGATTATTTGTGATAGGATCATTTGTTTGATCGTCTATCTTGGTGATCATTTCTATGATCATTTGTTGACCCAAAGCATGACTTTGTATAAAGCGTGTCTTTGTGGACGAGACTTCGTCGAGCCTCACAAACCGGTAATGGTCGAAACAGGAATTGTGCGGCAAGGTTTTCAGGGATAGCGTCCCTAGGGTATGACCATTCCTTCTGGAAAAGGGTAGTGTCATGGTATGGAGCCCAGATACTTACTCATGTTGAAACACTTATTATTATGGTGTGATGTTGGTTAGAGAGCTCTCGTTTAAAGGTCCCAAAGGACCGGGGGTGGCATATCTGAGGGTTTATAATATCCCTTGGGAAAAGGGGTTCCCGGCCTTGTTTGGCAGAGATCCAGTTGGGTTCTCGGGGCGTCCTTCCAGAGGCGTTTCCATGTGGCAATGGGAAGTTCCTTGGCCTGACCATTTGTTGGAAAATCCATCCTTCAAATACGAGCCTTGTACGGTATTAGTTGTATTACCTGCCATCTACTTATGGTGGCGCCCCACTGTTTGGATGGTAGCTATAGTAGGCATAGTTCGAAATGTCTATGTTGGCTAAGATTTATATTCTACTTTCGAAATATTTCCTACACTATGCACTAGTAATAATATCAAATGTCTTTTAAATACGTATCAAGCATCTTTGACTATCATAAGGAGAAATCTCCTCCGATTCTGCGTTTGCATTGTGTGTGTGTGCGGGAGGCCTTATGGTAGTCTCCTTTTTAAAAGCATTGCGAATTGACTTTAAAAATATTCCTCTATTATGATTTTAAAGATAAATAAACTGTTTTGAGTTCTCACACCAGTCACATGACTGACTCGGAGTTTATTGTTTTCCTTCCTAAACTCTGGGTGCCCACCAATTTCCACACGGGCAGTCAAGAGTTAAGGTTTATCAGGATATTCTGGAATTCAGGAGTTGCTGGAGGCAAGCTGGATGGCATGGCGTATTACTAGTATATAATATTTCTTTTTCCGCTGTTTGATGTTATTGATTGTTGTCGTTGTACACTCTGATGATATGATGTAATGTAATGTATAAAATGTAATAACTGATATAGTTCTTTGTTTAAAGATTATTCATTTATTATTATATGTTGTTCCGCTGCGGATTGTGAGATTTTGATGTTGTTCTATTGTTTTCTGTTCTGTTCCGTTCTATTTTCTGTTTTCTTTTCTCTCTATTCTCTATCTTCTTATCTCTTCTTCTTCTCTTTCTTCTTTCTTAAACCCTAACATTTCGGTTTTTCGGCAACGAAAAATCGAAATCGTTACATTTGGTATCAGAGCATATAATTAAGCGACAACCATGGCTCTGTTGGGTATTACTCATTAGAGATAGAGTCAGTAGTACTCTAGAATGAGTTTGAGAGTAATAATAGCTATGAGAGCGTATTTGTTAGTGAATATAAAATTGTTTTATGTTGTGATGATTGGTTTATTGAGTGGCATATGAACCTTCGTCAGCACGGTCTGGACAACTATGCCGAAGGGGTTTATAAACACTTGAATAGAACAATTCGACACAATATTGTTTTAAATTGGGTAAATGAAATAATTTTACCTTGATTTTATTTTATATATAAAGAAATAATTTTTCAGAATTATTAAAGTGTATATAAATTGATTGTTTGGTTGTTTGAATAATCTAAATAAAAGAATAATTGTATAAGCAAAAAGAATTATAAGAATTGAATTATAATTAAAGTGATTTACAATTGAGAAATAAACTTATATATGTAAGAAGTGAAACTATATGAATATATGTAGGAATATGAGTTGTAAATAAAAATGAATTTAAAGTTAAATGAAAATTTACTTTAGAATTTGGAAGCTGAATTGATTTATAAGTGGGAATTTAAGTTAAGTAAAACCAAGTGATGTTTGTAAAATGAAATATAACTTAAGAGATGTTGAATGAAGTTGATTTTGGTATCAAAGTAAATTAATAAAGTTAAGTGATAAATATGAACTTAAGTTATATAAATGAAATTCAACTTTTGTAATTGAATTGAATGAATGGATTGAATGTAATCAATTGAATGTAAATTAAGATGATATGGAATAATGAATGTAAGTGTAATTCATTAAAATCTTATGTTATTGGAAAATTTAATAATTGAATGCAAATCAATTTAATTAAACCAATTGAAAGTGATGGTGTTAAACCAAATTGAATGAATATAGGCAAAGGAATTTGGTTGTAATTAATATACATTGGTTGTTATATGGTTGTTAGTTTATTGTATATAATTCATTAAGTATTAATGAAATTGAGTTAATGAAATTGAAAGTTAAAGTAATTGAAATCCAATTGGAAGTTAAGTGAATCTTAAATGGAATTGAATTTGATTTGGAAGTGAACCAACTTGAATATGAATTAGTGAATATAAACTAATTGAAAATGAATGTTAGTAAAAACATCCACTGTTAATAAATCAAATGTGATTAAATTGAAAACCAATTCATTAATATTAATGAGAATATGAATGAATATACATTGGTTATGAATTTGTTGGATGATAGTTGGTTGATGTTTGCATTTGTTGTTTTGTTTCATTTGCTATGTTAGCATGTATAGTTATTATGTTGCTATATGATGTATATCGATACTATTGTCTATATACATGATTCTCATGTTGTTGTTGAGTGATTAGTAGGTGCGGATCGCGTTTGCTTCGCATTTGGAGCTCGCTTTCGCGCTATATTAGCCGTATATGCTCGCTAATAAAATATAAGGTACATATCTGGGATTAAATACCGTACTTTTATACTTTTTTCCCTTCGGGATGCCTCATTACTTGATGAGATGTATATTTGTGATATACATACTGTCATTTTTTTTTTCGGATCGAGCCGCGCAAAGGAGACTATGGCAAATTTTTCCGAAAATTTAAGGAGTTAGAAATTTTTTTGAGAAAATTGGGAAATTTGTGAAAACTATAACTTTGATTTTGGAATTGAAAGTTAAACAATAGTAGTTGTTTTTGAAAAGATAACTAAGTATGATTTGAAAAATTAATAAAGTTATTGTAAGAAGTTTAACTATGGATTTTGGGAAAATTAATAGATTCTGTAACTTTTCTTACTTGATAATTTCGTGGACGAAATTCTTTTAAGGGGGGAAGTATGTAACGACCCAGAATTTTAATTAATTAAAATTTGAATATTTAATTAATTTTAAATATTTATAAGAAATTTATTAGTCAAATAAATTTTATTCGAATAATTGGGTTTAATTGAATAATTAAATCGATAATTTAATATGTTAAATTATGGAAATAATTGAAAATTGAGTTAAATATGATTGAAAATGATTTGTAAAATTTTATTTTATCATATTGGAGTTAGAATGATATTTTAGAACTTTTAAAATCGAATTAAGAGTTTATTTGTGAAAATTGAATATTTTAATATTTAATCGACTAGTGAAATTAGCCAATTTTCGAACAGTCTCAGAATTGGACGAGACCAGTTCCAATGGATCAGTAATAGTTAGTTATTACCGGATTTCAATTTTCGTAGCAATCGGAGTTATCGTTTGATCGTGGCAGCTCGAAACGCATCGAAATTATTTTAATTTTAATTCGACGAGTTAAAATACCCATTTTTCAAACAGTCTCGGATTTCGACGAAACCAGTTTCATCGGATCCATAATGTGATATTATTGTAAGGTTTAAAATTTCAAGTCAATTGGATTTACCGTTTGTCTGGTACAAATTAAAACGCATCGAAATCGGTTTAAATCGGTTTAATTTAAATTGAACGTTTATTGCCATATCTCGCACAGATGTCCGATTTAGCTTTCGAAACTGATTCCATTGTGTCCGGAACGCGGGATAAACCCTAGGAACGTCAGTTTCGGCGCGTAAATCGGAGTTTAGAAAACCCGGAATGAATAGTGTTTTGAATAATTTCCTATAAATAGACCATACCCTCATTCACAAAATAAAATAAAAAATTTAACCCTAAACCTAATACACAGCCGCCACTCTTTTGCGTCCAATGGCTGAGAAGCTCCATCGATTCCCTTCGATTATCGATCAATCCACACAATATTTCCCAAAACTTCCTAAACGAATATTGTAGAGCATGAAGAGATCCACAAGTTCAACGGTCAAGATCTAGATTGGAGCGACGTGGCGGCGGCTAGGGGGGTGCGACTGTCGCACTTTCAAGCACGCGTTTCGATGCGCAGAGGCCGCCGAGCTTGGCCATGGTTGGAGCGTGGGTGCGCGTGGGTGAGGGCTTCAATATGGAGGTAGTTGATCATCTTGGAAGTTGTCGTGGAGGCCGTGGTTATTAACCCTAATTTTTGAGCTTTGGGTTATGTGTGTGCGGCTAGGACCTGTAGAGGGTTGCATTGGGAAGATAATGCAGGTGCGGCCAGGATGAAGGGGATGGAGATCCTACGGCTCTGAATTGATTTAGGTTTAAAATTAATTAAATGTTGTAAATTAGTTTATAAATAAATTCGTGTGACTTCATAAATTCATAACTTTTTCATACGAAGTCGAAAATGAGCGAAACCAGTTGCGTTGGAATCGTATGGACGAGTACTACGCTATGAAATTAGATTGGAGTCATTTGGAGTTAGTGAGAATTTCGGGTAAAATTAAACGCGCGTTTAATTTTATTCGAAATAAATCGCTAAAACGAAATTGAAATCAAGGTGAGAACTTCTCACTCAATCGAATCGGTTTCGATTTTTATTTTAAATAGTTAGATTTAAAATATTTGAATGCATGTTTGAATGATGATTGTTATCTATTGATTGTTAAAATAGACATTATGCACCGTTAGTAAGCGGATGTTATTTATTAAAAACATATACCGCGAATATTTCATAAACAGTGAAATTGGTATTATATATAATAGCAATATATATATATATATATATATATATTGGCATATGTATATATTGCAGTTATTGATTTCCCGCATTGTATAGCGGATGAGACCCTATTGCGCCGTCTATTAAGCGGATAATATTTTAAATCCCATATAACGTGATAATTCCGTACTGGAGCGGAATTGGTATTGTGCTAATGTTTGTGGATGCAGGAAAACAGGTTGGAGGGATCCAACTGGATTCCTCAACAGTATTTATTTGATTTCAGATATTTTGATATTTGATGGATTATCATATCGATATATGATGTCGTTGTTGTCGTGATTGACTATTTGGTATGTAGCATCATTGGACCAAGTTTTGGAATTTTAAAATGATTTATAAAGTGATTTTTGAAAATATACTATATTTTTGGAATTGATCCATTTTAAATAAATAAACGATATAATTTTAATGTTATAAAAATTATGATTTTTGAGAAATATAGTTAAAGTTTAATTTTTGAAAATACGAGGCTAATGATTTTATAAAATAGTTTAATCGGGATTTTTGAATTTATTATAAAAGTTTAAATATAGGATTTATAAATTTGATTATTTTATAAATCAAAATGATGAAATTATAAAGGAGTAAAGATGTTGTAGAAGATTAATATAAATTGATTTATATAAGAGACTTATAAATGAATATTTATAAATTGAATTATTGAGATTATAAAACGAGTTTTTATAAGTGTTTGAATGAAGTGAAAATGGATTGCATAAGTGAATGGAATTTATAAAATTTGAAATGGTGAAGTTGTGAATGAAATTTATAAATAGTAAGATTTATAAATTTTGTGAAGTTATTAAAGAATATATTTGGGTAAATAAATGAATCTTATAAGTTATAAGATTTATAATTATGAAGTTTAGAGGAACGATTTTGCGAACAAATAAATCCTAAGTGTTTAACTTATAACATGAACTTTTGTTATATAATTGAGTTATAAATTGAATAGGTTAATAAAGGAGATTTATAAAAAGGAAGTAGTTATAAAATAAATAGAAATGGAATTTATAAACGTTGTTTTATAAATCCGCAAACGACTTATTTTGATAAGTAAATTGTTGAAACCTATTAATGGAGTTATATTCACGTTTTTGACTGTGAATAATCCTTTAAAATGAAATGAATAAAAATGATGAAATTGTTAACGTAGTATATTCACGTTTTTGAATAGTGAATAGTATGTTTGAAGAAATTGTTTTGAATGTGATGTTTTGAATAGAATTAAAACGATCTAACGATGTTTTCAAAACGTGTTGAGATTCGAAATCATAGATTTCAACATTCATTGTTGAAATAGACGTTTTCGAGAAATAGAAGGAAATGGTGGACTATAACACTGTTGTTATAGTAAATGATTTCCGAAAGGAAATGTTTTGTTTAGTATTGGGATTTATATATCTATCTTAAATTCGAATCCCTATACTAGTGATTTTGGGACGTTGTAACGATGTTTTACGTAACATTCGTTTTGGCCCAAATAAATATGTTTAAGAGAATGATTTCCTTAAAAGAATGAAATATATGCTTAATTTCGATTTGAGTATATTGAATATTTTCCAAGCATAGAAAATAAAAGATATTATGAATTACTTATAAATAAATAAGTATGGAAATGTTTTTCCAATATTAAGTGAATATAGAGAATTTATCTTTTAAAGGTAAACTGAAAATGAATATTAGAATTCGAATGGAAATCGTATACTCATGAAAATATTTTGGAAATGTAAATTCAATATGGAATTTATAAATGAAATTGGAAAATGGGTTTAAAAATAAATATTGATTTATTTTTGAAGAATGGAAAATATATATCTTGTAAAGATATTTTTGGAAAATAAATAATTTAGAAAATTATTTGGAATCTGGTGATGTGGTGCATATTTATTGATAGTTCAATAACCGACTATCAATATTTACCATTAAATAGGTATTTGTTGTGATTTGCTTGAAATTGAATGCCACACTTATTTTTTTTAAAATAAGCGCTCACTATTCGGGTTAGCCGGGAAAGGACCTTAGGGTCGTATAACCCATTCCGAATATGTGATACGTCGTTATGAATTGCATTCGAAGACCGGTGTTGAAGACCGGATATTTTCGAAAACGAAAGGGTTTCTCGTCGATTGTCTTTGCACCGAGTAGCTACGGTATAGAGACTCCCTATGTGATGGGAAGTCCGTACGTGATTAGAGATTATCCGGATTGCAAGGACTTCTTTGTAAGTGCCTTCGGTTCTGTTCAAGCCCGGAACAGACTTGTATGGATTGTATGTCTGACATTACAAATTGAGATATAAAGCCGATTTCTTTCAAATATATTTTTGTTGGTGGCGGAGAATTTATTCTCTTAGCTTAACACCCTTCTCTGAGACGTACGAGCTCAGAGGTTATGTAGTTGAAGTTATCAGCGATATATTCCCAATTTGGTAATGTGACATGCCGAGTGTTGCTGTGAAATGATCATTGTGTTGATTATTTGTGATAGGATCATTTGTTTGATCGTCTATCTTGGTGATCATTTCTATGATCATTTATTGACCCAAAGCATGACTTTGTATAAAGCGTGGCTTTGTGGACGAGACTTCGTCGAGCCTCACAAATCGGTAATGGTCGAAACAGGAATTGTGCGGCAAGGTTTTCAGGGATAGCGTCCCTAGGGTATGACCATTCCTTCTGGAAAAGGGTAGTATCATGGTATGGAGCCCAGATACTTACTCATGTTGAAACACTTATTATTATGGTGTGATGTTGGTTAGAGAGCTCTCGTTTAAAGGTCCCAAAGGACCGGGGGTGGCATATCTGAGGGTTTATAATATCCCTTGGGAAAAGGGGTCCCCGGCCTTGTTTGGCAGAGATCCAGTTGGGTTCTCGGGGCGTCCTTCCAGAGGCGTTTCCATGTGGCAATGGGAAGTTCCTTGGCCTGACCATTTGTTGGAAAATCCATCCTTCAAATACGAGCCTTGTACGGTATTAGTTGTATTACCTGTCATCTACTTATGGTGGCGCCCCACTGTTTGGATGGTAGCTATAGTAGGCATAGTTCGAAATGTCTATGTTGGCTAAGATTTATATTCTACTTTCGAAATATTTCCTACACTATGCACTAGTAACAATATCAAATGTCTTTTAAATACGTATCAAGCATCTTTGACTATCATAAGGAGAAATCTCCTCCGATTCTGCGTTTGCATTGTGTGTATGTGCGGGAGGCCTTATGGTAGTCTCATTTTTAAAAGCATTGCGAATTGACTTTAAAAATATTCCTCTATTTTGATTTTAAAGATAAATAAACTGTTTTGAGTTCTCACACCAGTCACGTGACTGACTCGGAGTTTATTGTTTTCCTTCCTAAACTCTGGGTGCCCACCAATTTCCACACGGGCAGTCAAGAGTTAAGGTTTATCAGGATATTCTGGAATTCAGGAGTTGCTGGCGGCAAGCTGGATGGCATGGCGTATTACTAGTATATAATATTTCTTTTTCCGCTGTTTGATGTTGTTGATTGTTGTTGTTGTACACTCTTATGATATGATGTAATGTAATGTATAAAATGTAATAACTGATATAGTTCTTTGTTTAAAGATTATTCATTTATTATTATATGTTGTTTCGCTGCGGATTGTGAGATTCTGATGTTGTTCTGTTGTTTTCTGTTCTGTTCCGTTCTATTTACTGTTTTCTTTTCTCTTTATTCTCTATCTTCTTATCTCTTCTTCTTCTCTTTCTTCTTTCTTAAACCCTAACATTTCGGTTTTTCGGCAACGAAAAATCGAAATCGTTATAGTGAGCATATCCAAATCAACTTGAGCACATCGAACTGTGAATCTGTTATGTTAATTTCAACAATTGAAATTTACTGTATTATTCTTATCAATGTGGCTCACTATATTCCAACTGTATCTTGTCTTTCTTTAAAAGACATATTTCAACAATTGTTTCTTTATGTAATGGAAGAGGTATTCATAAACACTTTATGTGACGCCCCACCTCTATACTCACGCTAGCCAAGGACACTATGAAGTAATGCCATCAACTATCACGAAGAATAAGGCTGTTGAGGAGCGACCATCCGTATAATTGCTTTGTGCGAGCACCGATGTGTCAGATAGCATAACATGCATTTCATTTCAAGAGAAAATTCGACATGCCGATACAAACTCAGAGCGACTACAAAGTGGCTATAATATCTTCAGAAACAAATATAGAAATAAACATAGCACAAATCAGTCACAAATGTTCATATCACAAAGGCGGAAACAGATATGAATATAACATGTAAAAGTGTACATCAGAGTAGTGGTCAAATAAGATCCGCAACAACACAAAAGAATAGATACAAGTGCTGCACAAAAGAATATGTGTACATCAAAGGGTCTCTATCTCTAATGTATATCAACAAAAACTACAAATATAATGTATAGACAAAAGTAAGATGATGGCTCCATCTAAAGAGTCAAGCTGAAGCACCTGTAACATCTCGATCTGACCCGAGTATTATTTAATATGAAAATAATAAACGGACCAGTCTAGATATAATTATCAGATAAAATGAGATAGGATAATAGATGCGATTAAAACGTACGATAACAAAAATGTCATACTATAAAAAGTATACATAAACTAACAACAAGAAAATCATACAATATCATAAGAAATCTCAAAACGCTAAAAAGAATGTCATATCCTTTATTTTATTCACCAAACCATAAATGTTGCCAAATTTATCATTGCCAATTGAAAAAGTTAGTGAAACACAAATTCACCAATACACAAATATTGATAAAGCTTATCAATGTAAATCACAAAAATTGGTGAAACACAAATTCTAAAAGTCGATCAATAGAAATCCAGAAATCACGAAAAGGAGGAAAGAGGCCTATCACAAAACGGGAGCATGGAAACTCACCAACACGTGTATCACAAAACAGAACGTTATTTCATGGTTGCTAACCATTAACTTTGAGCTGAGACTCCACAAAATGGCCCGAAGACATTTGAGTCGAAGCTCCATTAAAACGGTCCGAAGACCATAGGTCGCTACCCCACCAAGCCGAAGCTCCACTAAAAAGGGGGTTTATTCTCCCTCGTAGACAAAGAGACATCACACATTGCTAGTCTAAATCACAAAATGATCATCATTGATCGATAAGTGTAAATTACACTAAGCTAGTAAATGAGTTTAGCTTCATGTCCCATAACAACTGGCTTAACTTAATTATTTACGAACAAATTGTAGACTTCCACTCGAGAATAAGTGTCAATTACACTAAGCTAGTAAATATATGAGTTTAGCTTCATGTCCCATAACCACTAGGTTAACTTAAATATTTACGAACAAATTGTAGATTTCCACTCGAAAATTGTCACAAGAGTTTCAATCGAACAAGTCCAAAAATTAACCGACGAAGTAAACGCAAGTGTTTCATACCACTTGTATTGCTAAGCCGTTTAATTAGATTTCTCATACGAATGAGGTAAAGGCTTGTATATACTAATAGGTTGGAAAACAGTTTAAGAAATGAGCTTTGTAATAAAATAGTGTCGAAATCGTTTTGATGAAAGAGTTTTGATATTTACTACTAGTATAGAAAAACCTTTATATTTTTAAAGTGACAGATTACAGAAATGATTGTAGAAACAATCAATCACCAAAGATTCACATTCAAAAGCGTAAATCAAAGCCATAAAAATCGATATTGAATCCAACAAATGGATATTCTCAAAAATTCCGAAAAGAAGTCATCAAAGTCGATAATAAATGATAGCAATAAGTCGGATCAACACAAATCGATTAAAATTGGAAACCCACACAACTTAGGCAAATTAGGCAAAGACAAGCAGATTCAGACATTTGAAATAAATGATTTAGACGTCTGAATCTGGAAAATAAATGTCTTCCAGAGCCCTATTCAGACGTTTGAATCATTAATTTCAGACGTCTGAAAATGGCTAATTTTAGCCTATTGCTCTCGGGTTGAACTTGAGCATTTTAGACGTTTGAAATTTATAATTCAGACGTCTGAACTAGAAAATAAATTTTTGCCCAGAACAATATTCAGACGTTTGAATCATTTGTTTCAGACCTCTGAAACTGAAGCTTGGGGTATTTTCTCCCCTAGGTCATTGATGGCCAAAGTATATCGGAAGCAATCGGATGAGTGATGATTATGAGGGGTTTATGCCAAACGACCACCCAACTTTAAAGACTCACCAATACACTCTGATCAACATGTCGAACATCCATATAAGGTTTTTCCATAAATTTTGTTTTCAAAACACCAAAAATTGGAATATTCACCAAATCAATCCAAATCAAAATCAAATGAACACGTAAAGATGTTAGGGATTCACACCTAACAATCAAAGATAGATATAGACTTAGATGTGAGATAAAAATCCCACCTTTAAACCCAAAAAAAATGAATGAGAAGCTATAGAGCACGGTAAGAACAATCACTCTTCAATTCTAACCCAAGAAGCTTGAATATAAGCTTAAAAGATAAACGATTCCTAATTTAGGGTTTAGAAATTTCTGAAATTGAAGAGTGAATGAGTTGGAGAAGAAGAAGAGAATGCTTACCAATAGCTTCTCTTGAATTATGGAGCCATAACTTGAATTTGCAAAGAACCTAGGGCTTAGGATTTTAGTTTCCAATCTCTTCCTCCATTTTTGATGAAGCTTGAGTGTTAGGAAATGAAAGTGAAGTAATGAAGAGGAGAGGGGTGGAGTAATGATATCATATGAGTTGGGTTAGTGGGCTGAACCCAAACCCAAATCCAAACCCAAAGCCCTAAGTGAAAAATAGCAAAATTCACCCAACTCAAAACATATCGATGTTTATACTAAAAAAGATCGCAAACGCCATTTTAAACTCAATGGAAGTGGTCTTGAGTACAAATTCGACTGTTTGCAAAAAGTAGCTTTTTGGACTATAACCCGACTAACGATGAAATATTTAAATAAAATATTTAAATATTCAATCGTTAAATGTGCGAGTTATTACAGACTCCCATCCTTAAAGAAATTGCGTCCTCGCAATACTTAAGAAGAAAATATAGAGTAATAACCATAAAAGCATAACAACATAAAGAAATTAGAAATAAGAAGTTCACCATAAAGAGCACGAAAGAGTAAGACCGAACGTGTTCACTTGATGGATTCTCTGGATTCCCAAGAGCAATCCTTAGGATTTGAGAACCATTGAACTTTCACAAGAAGAACATTTTATTTCGAAGGCGCTTAACCTCCGAAGCAATGATGCGAATAGGATGTTGCTCATAAGTCAAATAGGTGAAACTTCAATTTCCTCAATAACACCGGGCTCAAGTGAAAAATCAAAGTCCCAAAGGCATTTCCGTAGTTGAAAGACGTGGGAAACGTCATGAATAGCAGAAAATTGAGCCGGTAATAAAAGGCGATAAGCCACGGAACCAATACGTTCGGTGATGGAAAATGGACCAATATATCGAGGTGCTAATTTTCCCGATCGATTGAAATGCACAACACCCTTCATAGGTGAAACACGAATAAACACAAAACCTCCCACAGAAAATTGTAATTTCCTTCTTCGGTTATCGACATAGGATTTTTGCCTACTTTGAGCTTCTTTCATCCTATGGCGGATAAGGTCAATCTTTTCTGTGGAATCGCGAATAAAGTCTGGACCTAAAACTAGCTTCTCACCGGCCTCAAGCCCACAAGAAGGAGATCGGCATGGCCTTCCATGGAGTGCCTCAAAAGGTGTCGTACCAATACTAGATTGGAAGCTATTATTATAGGAAAACCCAACAAGAGAAATATGATATTCCCAACTTCCACCAAAATCAAGAACACATGCATGAAGAAGATTTTCAAGAGTTTGATTCACATGCTCGGTTTGTCCATCGGACTGAGGATGATAAGCGGTGCTAAAATTAAGCTTCGTTCCCAAAGCTTTTTGAAGACTCTTCCAAAATCCACAAGTAAACAATGGATCACGATAGCTAACAATAGAAGTAGGAACTCCATGAAATTTAACCATTTCTTTAATAAAGAGTTTGGCCAAAAGAGATACGGTCTGATTGGACCGAACAGGAATAAAATGGATGGATTTAGTAAGCCTATCAACTATCACCCATAAGCTATCATGACCCAAACAAGAACGGGGAAGGCCGTCAATAAAATCCATGGAAATTTGGTCCCACTTCCAAATTGGAATGTCCAAAGGTTGCAATAACCCACCGGGCCTTTGATGTTCGGCCTTAACGAGTTGGCAAGTCATGCAACACTTAACAAAGTTAGCAATATCAGATTTCATCACATCCCAATAATAAAGTCGCTTCATATCCGCGTACATTTTACTGCTACCGAGATGAATGGTAAATTTAGAACGATGAGAATCTTCTAAAATATCTTCACGAAGATTACTAATATTTGGCACGGTAAGTCTACCAAATTTTTGAATACCGCCACAAGAATCAATATCAAATTCTTTCAAGCCTTCAATATCATTTTTACCCCTAAAATTTTGGCTAAGAAGGGCCAATTCGGGATCTAGCTTTTGAGCTTCAATGATGTGGTCTAAAATAGAAGGATGAGCCTCAAGGCTACATTGAACAAAAAATGAACATAAATCGCATTCATAATCTCGAGCCTTACAAGTGGATAAAGTCTCGAGATCATTCCATTCGGATTTCATCATAGAAACAATCGCTTGTTGCTTACGACTAAGGGCATCGGCAATGCGATTTCCCTTTCCGGGAGTGTAAAGAATATCAAGATCATAAGATGCAAGAAATTCGAGCCAACGTTGTTGACGTAAATTAAGTTCCTTTTGAGATAATAAATACTTCAAAGATTAATGATCGATATAGAGAAAAAATTTCCCTTCCAAAAATAATGATACCAAATTTCTAAAAGCGAAAACAATAGCCGCTAGCACTAGATCATGAGTGGCATACCTAGTCTCGATAGACTTTAATTGTTTAGAAACATAAGTGAGAGAATGTTCTCTTTTGCGAGAGAACGGCACCCAAACCAATACGACTAGCATCGGTACAAACACTAAAGTTTTGGTTCCCTTCGGGAATCACAAGAATTGGAGTATAGGGAAAGAAATAGTTCTTTTAATTGATCCTCTTTCCCGAAAAGATAAAACTTTCAAAAAAAATACAATTAACTTTACGTAATCATTTTTTTTCTAGAAATTTTTTACTTATTCCAAATCAATTTGCTGCGTCTGATTGTCTCATCAAAGCGTTTAGGAAATTTATATCGACAACGTTCATCAAGCGCATGACCGGAATTCTTAAAGCACTCAATGGGCAATACAATCATCAAATCATCTTCTATATGATAAATAAGTCTCTTAAAATTTTTTTAAAGGATATTCTTTGCTTGTTTCAAGAACAAAATCTAATTATACATATAAAATATCTTCTTAAAAAGATTTACGAAAATTTTAAATTGTTGTTTCCATCCAAAATCAATAAATACCAGAATGGAGTCATCGAGATATTCGTAGAATTACTCCATTCATAAAATGGATGAAATAAGCTGGACAACTAAATGACATAATAAGATTCATAAAAATCATAACAAGTGCGGAATGCGGTAAGTTCAATGTTAACTTCCGCAACTCGTAGCTAATGAAAACCGATGGCAAGGTCGAGCTGAAAAGACCTTAACACCACTCAAAAGATTGCTTAGGTAATAATCCTAAGACAAGCTCAAAAATACCGAAAATTTCACAACTACCCAAATGAAAGAAATAACACTTTACTCAACATGTGGGCTTAAAGAATAAAATGATACCACCAAATTGGAATCGAAATCACAAAGAAAAAATAGAAATCTTCTTAATAGATTGAAAATGTCGAAGATGAATAGTCTACTCGGGACACGGAATATGGCTTCATAGTAATTAAGCCAATCCTTTCACAAAAATCAATTCTGAAGCCTAAGTAACGCATAACATGCAAATCGGCTCGGAAAGAAAAAATCACATAAAATAATCTCGACATCCAAACAAAGCAAATTGAATGTTGCGGATCCACACCCCGGATTCGCAATTCTCAAACAAGTCATCAAGCCCAAAATATTTAAAGAAAAAGAATCAACAATTTCTTTTGATATAAAATAATAAGATGAACCCATATCAAAAAGAACCAGAATAGGAAGATCCCGAAATAAAATAATGTCATCAAGGATTGAATGGAAAATACCTTGACCAAGAAAAGTGTCACAAGGGGCTTGCAAAACTTTCAACTTTCACTCTCTCCTACTTTGAAGTTTGGGGCAAGAAGATAAATAATGACCCGAAATTTTGCAATAACGGCAAGTAAGGAGTTTTGGGCACATATTGGCATAGTGGTCCGTAGAACCACAATTGTAGCATCCTCCACGATCATGGATTGGAGTCTTTGCTACCAAAGTAGTTTTCTTAACTTTCTTATTGAGATTAGGGCTTTTGAACTTAATATGCCTTTTCTTGAAAATCCCTATATCACCATCAATTCCTTTGTCAGCCTCTTCATGTCGAATAGTGATATCCACAAGCTGATTGAAAGGAACTTCTAGTTCCATAGGTAAAACCATTTCAGGGTTCTTACTCAAAGCACAGATAAACCTTTGATTCTTTACAAGATCCAAAAGTTGTTGGGCAGACATGAATACGCCATCCAGAGAAGGACCACTGGATTGACCAGCGCTAGGACTGACAGAACTAACCATCTCTTCTTCTTTAAGAAAGAAAGAAAGAAGAAGAAATTTTTATTCTCATAATGAATATCAAACAATCATGATTGATAAAACAAGGCATCATAAAGAAAATGGGATTGAACGGGTCCAATGACTCGAATAAAATCCTAAGGCACGACTCCTAAGATGGACTTAGAATGATGATCCTTGCTAGATTATTCTACATTGTTCCGAAGTTTGGCTCTGATGCCAAGCTGTGGTGCCCCGCCTCTATACTCACACTAGCCAAGGACACTATGGAGTAATGCTGTCAACTAGCGCGAAGAATAAGGCTGTTGAGAAGCGACCATCCGTATAATTGCTTTGTGCGAGCACCGATGTGTCAGATAGTATAACATGCATTTCATTTCAAGAGGAAATCCCACATGCCGATACAAACTCAAAGCGACTACACAGTGGCTATAATAACTTCAGAAACAAATATAGAAATAAACATAACAAAAATCAGTCACAGATGTTCATATCACAAAGGCGAAAACAGATATGAATATAACACGTAAAAGTGCACATCAGAGTAGTGGTCAAATAAGATCCACAATAGCATAAAAGAATAGATAGAAGTGCTACACAAAAGAATATGTATACATCAAAGAGTCTCTATCTCTAATGTACATCAACAAAAACTACAAATCTAATGTAGTTAGACAAAAGTCAGATGATGGCTCCGTATAAAGAGTCAAGCAGAAGCACCTGTAACATCTCGGTCTGACCCGAGTATTATTTAGTAAGAAAATAATAAACGGATCAGTCTAGCTATAAATATCAGATAAAATGAGTTAGGATAATAGATGCGATTAAAACGTACGATAACAAAAATATCATACTATAAAAAGTATACATAAACTAACAACAAGAAAATCATACAATATCACAAGAAATCTCAAAACACTAAAAGAATGTCATATCCTTTATTTTATTCATCAAACCATAAATGTTGCCAAATTTATCATTGCCAATCGAAAAAGTTAGTGAAACACAAATTCACCAATAGACAAATATTGATAAAGCTTATCAATGTAAATCACGAAAATTGGTGAAACACAAATTCTAAAAATCGATCAACAGAAATCCAGAAATCACAAAAAGGGGGAAAGGCCTATCACAAAACGGGAGCATGGAAACTCACCAACACGTGTATCACAAAACGGAACGCTATTCCATGTTTGCTAACCATTAATTTTGAGCCGAGACTCCACAAAACGGCCCGAAGACCTTTGAGCCTAAGCTCCACTAAAACGGTCTGAAGACCATAGGTCGCTACCCCACCAAGCCGAAGCACCACTAAAAATGGGGTTTAGTCTCCCTCGCAGACAAAGAGACATCGCACAGTGCTAGTTTAAATCAAAAAATGATCATCATTGATCGATAAGTGTAAATTACACTAAGTTAGTAAATAAATGAGTTTAGCTTCATGTCTCATAACCACAGGCTTAACTTAATTATTTACGAACAAATTATAGACTTTCACTCGAGAATAAGTGTCAATTACACTAAGCTAGTAAATATATGAGTTTAGCTTCATGTCCCATAACCACTAGCTTAACTTAAAATATCTACGAAAAGATTGTAGATTTCCACTCGAAAATTGTCACAAGAGTTTCAATCGAACAAGTCCAAAAATTAACTGACGAAGTAAACGCAAGCATTTCATACCACTTGTTTTGCTAAGCCATTTAATTAGATTTCTCATACAAATGAGGTAAAGGTTTGTATATACTAATAGGTTGGAAAACGGTTTAAGAAACGAGCTTTGTAATAAAATAGTGTCGAAATAGTTTTGATGAAAGAGTTTTGATATTTACTACTAGTACAGAAAACCTTTATATTTTTAAAGTGACAAATCATAAAAATGATTGTAGAAACAATCAATCACCAAAGATTCACATTCGAAAGCATAAATCAAAGCCATAAAAATCGATATCGAATCCAACAAATGGATATTCTCAAAGATTCCGAAAAGAAGTCATCAAAGTTGATAATAAATGATAACAATAAGTCGGATCAACACGAATCGATTAAAATTGGAAACCCATACTACTTAGGCAAATTAGGCAAAGACAAGCAGATTCAGACGTCTGAAATAAATGATTCAGACGTCTGAATCTGGAAAATAAATGTTTTCCAGAGCCCTATTCAGACGTCTGAATCATTAATTTCGGACGACTGAAAATGTCAAATTTTAGCCTATTTGCTCTCGGATTGAACTTGAGCAATTTCAGACGTCTGAACTGGAAAATATTTTTTTGCCCAGAACAATATTCAGACATCTGAATCATTTGTTTCAGACCTCTGAAACTGAAGCTTGAGGTATTTTCTCCCCTAGGTCATTGATAGCCAAAGTATATTGGAAGCAATCAGATGAGTGACGATTATGAGGGATTTACGCCAAACGACCACCTAACTTTAAAGACTCACCAATACACTCTGATCAACATGTCAAACATCCATATAAGGTTTTTTCATAAATTTTGTTTTCAAAACACCAAAAATTGGAATATTCACCAAATCAATCCAAATCAAAATCAAATGAACACGTAAAGATGTTAGGGATTCATACCAAACAATCAAAGATAGATATAGACTTAGATGTGGGATGAAAATCTCACATTTAAACCCAAAAACAATGAATGAGAAGCTATAGAGCACGGCAAGAACAATCACTCTTCAATTCTAACCTAAGAAGCTTAAATCTAAGATTAAAAGAAAAACGTTTCCTAAGTTAGGGTTTAGGAATTTCTAAAATTGAAGAGTGAATGAGTTGGAGAAGAAGAAGAGAATGCTTACCAATAGCTTCTCTTGAATTATGGAGCCATAACTTGAATTTGCAAAGAACCTAGGGCTTAGGATTTTAGTTTCCAATCCCTTCCTCCACCTTCCTATATTTTTGATGAAGCTTAAGTGTTAGGAAATGAAAGTGAAGTAATGAAGAGGAGAGGGGGTGGAGTAATGATATAAGATGAGTTGGGTTAGTGGGCTGAACCCAAACCCAAACCCAAAGCCCTAAGTGAAAAATAGAAAAATTCACTTAACTCAAAACATATCGATTTTTATACTCAAAAAGATCGCAAATGCCATTTTAAACTCAATGGAAGTGGTCTCGAGTTCGAATTCGACTGTTTGCAATAAGTAGCTTTTCGGACTATAATTCGACTAACGGTGAAATATTTAAATAAAATATTTAAATATTCAATCGTATAATATGCGGGTTGTTGCACTTTATGACTTTCTTTTTATATAAAACTAATTTAGTTTATTTTACAAAACATATGTTCAAAACATAAATATGTCATCTAGTAACTGTGTTTCCCAAACTCCTTTTGAGGGGATTCATAAAATAATCTCTCATAAACAATTATTGCGATGTTCAAAACATAAACATGTCATCCAATAATTGTCTTCCCCAAACTCCTTTTGAGGAGATACACAAAAGACCTCTCATGAACAATTATTACGTGCATACTTTCGGCTCGCACAACTTGCCAATTCCTTGGTCTAGGATATGTTGGGGTTTTTTATAAACCCTTTTTGTATTGTTTTGTAAATTATCATTTAGATGAAATAATATTAATCTTTTGTATTATTCATAATACACGACCTTATACAATGAAGTTAACACAACTTCACTCATAATTAATCGTACTTTGTCCAACCAGGTTCAGTTACTCCTTACTGATATACCATTATGTACCACAAGGAGGAGTGACTTTTGAGATTGAATCTTTATTCATTTTTAGGTGCATTTGAAACTCTTTCCACATACTCACATGTTCAATCAAATCGAATCATTTTATTTTCCTTACATGTTATTTTGTTTACTTTCATTTTATAATCTATAATCTTATCATAGATAAACTACATGTGTATCAAATACACTTGTCCATGTTGGTGACAAATCATCAATGAATATAACCAAGTACATAGTACCGATTTGGTACTGATAGACTGTGATTATACATCAATATGTATCAATCCAAAGAGCACCGAATTTTATAATGCTCCTACTAAATAGGAGCATCACCCTTAATTGTTTGAGATACAGTTAACTAGTATCGTATGATTCATAATCATGTAATAAAATTATTTCTCAAAACTACAACTTAGTCTTTAGTTCCAAAATACATGTAAATAATTTTAGATATTTCTATATTTTCCAACGCATCGCTTTTGTTATAAAAACAAATCCCATATAATAATTTAATTTCATAAAAAATAAAATATAACTATGTCTATCTTTCAGCTGATATTAAATGTACCCATTATTTAATAAATAATGCTCGACACGTTTCACGAAAACAATTTTCGTAATATGATGGAATCATTAAGCATTATATGGCATGCTCCTACTATTTCCACTATTACTATAATAGTGTATTGAATTTCAGGGTCCATTATTCATTTAATATAGATTATTATTTTCATATACCATAATAAATTTATGGTGGAGGGTTCTTTGATCAAATATCTTGTACTTATTGAAATAAATCTCGTAGAAAACTATTCTCTATATGAAAATTCATTTTGGAATAAAAATCATATTTCTTATTCCAATGTTAAGTATCATTCATTATTATTACAGTACTCATTTCTAGTAATTCTTTATGAAGCAGAAGTGACTATTCACTCTCTTCATCCGAACTATGCCTTAAATTACATCTACTCTTATATATTCACTTTCCTTTCAAATGCTCAAACCGTTCAAAAGAAAACCCTTAATACAATATTACAACAAACTCTTTAAAAAATGCATTCGATGATCCTTAACTTTTAAAGACATCAAATATGTTGTGTTTTGTATACACAGATCAAACTGACATTTCAAGGATCGAGTTCTTAGATCTACCTTGTAGTTTTGGTCCAGTGTTAAATTTAGCACAATATGATCCTTTTGTAATCAATCGAATTGAATATTTAATCTTATATTACTGTTTATTGGCTTATTTTTGAATGAAATAATTTCATTGAAGCTGTGCAGTTAAAGCCTCGTAAAATCTTTGCTATAGCGCATAGCGTCTTTCGACCGCTACGTTATTTCTATTAAGCACTATTAAACAGTGGATCCGCTTTAAGCCCCATTATTTTCCGCTGCACCCGCTAAATGAAGGAATTTTATAACTAGCTTTAGCAATTTTAATATATAAATATTGATTCAACTAGTTCTATTTGAAACCATATCTATAAAGTTAGGTTAAAGACCTAATGCCAAGGCATAAGTTCACAATATAAGTTAGAAATCTATTGGAATCAACAAATGTAGTCTGCATAAATCATGATATTCTTCAGTTTTGTTATATAAAATTAAATAACATTCTCTTTTTCATTCGCTAATATGAGAATGAGAATAATTTAGCTTTAAATGTTTGATTTTATATCTAATGAAGCTTTTTGAAAATCTGCTATTTTCCACTATATCCCCACTTTATCCCTTCTATAAATTTTTACACTTCCACTGTTATACAACCACTAAGCACTTAATATGCACATCATTTAAGTATCGCACATTATGAACAATGATCGTTCCCCATATAACTCTTATATGCAATAGTATATGGACCAAATATCCATAGTCTCGTATTGCATTTGGAGTTCAAAAATCATAGAATGCAATATACGGTCTCGACTAAATAAACACGTAAAAAACCAAACTACGAACGTATTTAGTAGTTATAAAATTAGAAGCTTGCATGGGTGTTGAAATTATAAAATTTAATTAGCATTTAATAGTAAGTATATGCCATATTTCTAGTTGTCAATTTTCAATTGAGTTCGTTTGTATATCTTAATTAATAAATGTTTTATCAATAATATGAAATGCATAAATTTATCATTATAGGTTATTGCAACATTATATAGCATATGTTTAACAATATTAGAGATGTTAAATTTTATCATTTCATTTTTCTAATAAGGCTTCCACTAGTCTTTTATGTTTCACTAAACCCTAAGTGAAACATAAAATTCTTTTGACTTCACTAGTGAGCGTTAAGATTCGTTTATCTTGAGATTCTGACCTTGAGTCTGCTCAACAAATCATAGACCCACAAATGATGGATAATATATTATCGGTTGTTTCACATACAATTCCTAAGTACCATGTCCTAATTCTGTTTTGACCTTGAGTCGACTTAACAAATTGAAACAAAATTATTCACTTGAATCTGCTGTATCGTAACAGCCTAAGTATTGTATATGTACCTTAAGTCTGCTCAACAAATACATATTGTTATGTTGCCTCGTCTATTCAATATATTAATAATACTATATATAACATCCTTAGCTTGAGTCTGCTCAACAACTAAGGAGTATGCAAGTAATTTATGAATATATATATGGTAGAGGACAATATTATACTGAAGATTCATAATCTTTAATATATTCATAATATTCAATATATAATTCTTGTGAATTACTCTAATAATTCAAGTGTCGAACACATCGAAAATTACGATATACATACATTTACATGTAATTTTATTCGTTGAGTCCGTTTAGGGTTTCTTAATGTTCCACCTTTAATTTATACATTCATATTATATAAGTTTTATTATCATATAACTTTTATATTTCATATTACTTGTATAATAGTCTTATGTATAATATTATATTAATTAAATATTATTTAATTAATTAAAATTTTAATTAATTTATATTAATGTAATATTTATACTAAATATTTATTATATATAATATACTATGACATATATATCATTTATACACACACACATGTGTGTGTATTATTTAATTAATTAACCTTTTAATTAATTTATTTAACTAAACAATTTTAATTAAATTATATTAGTTTCAAAAATCAATTCATATACGTACATCTATACTAATCTTATTTTAAACATTTTAAAAGCAACATAGCATATATCATAATATATATTACATGTATACATTTATTAATTAATTTACTTATTTAATTTATTTATTTTATTAATCTTGTTAGTAAAGTTTCAAATTTTGAAATTAATATTTATTTTCAAACATGTTGAAATTTTTATTACGTTATAATTTTTATTATATTATAATTTTGTAATATTTTTATATCCTATTTTAATTTAACTTTTAAATTTAATATCTTATATATTTAGTTTTCAAACAAGTTTGAAAATAAGCGCAAAGCCTAATTCAAATTTGGGACTTCACTATTAAGGAGAACTTTTGGGTTGTGATCTTAATAGTTAACCCTAACAAAACTAATTTAGACCGCATTGGCTATTAGGCTCAAATACCATTGTTAGAACTAGGCCAGCCTGCAGCGGAAGCTATGAGTGAATTTTGAAAAAAAAATTACATTATGGGATCTTTATTGGGCCTATGAAGTCTAATTTATTTAGAACATTTCTGAATTTAATTACCAATTTTTCATTTTTTTTTCAAAACCAAAACTTCCTTAAATCAGGAATGAAGCAACAATGGCGTCTTCTGCTTTCTCGCTCTCGCACATAACATCTTCTATCTCACCTTCTTTTTTTTCCTGTATTTCCTAATGCCAATTCTTATTTCGATCGAGATTCCTTTTCTTCTTATCATTGTTCTTATGCTCGGGAGGTAATGAATACCAAGAATCATTCTGCAAAGCCTTTAATTTGGAATTCAATAACCAGGAATTTGGTTGATTCTAAAAGAGGGAGAAGAATTTTCTAACGATGTGGAGATTTTAGTCATATAGCTGAAGATTGTAGATATCCAATTAGATGTTTTAAGTGTGGTAAATTTGGCCACAAGAAGAATGAGTGTTTGATGAATTCAACTTCTATCTCCAACATGGTGAAAATTCCTTCTATAATAGAACTTGGATTTTTGTTTGTTTTAAAAATTATGAAGCTTAAGGGAATTCTTCTTGATCATTACGAATTCAGAGGGAAGAAGGAATTGGTTTCTTGGAAGATTTGCTCAAATAATTTGATGGGTTAATGAGGTTAATATTGGTAGAAATAATTGTAAGAAGTTTGGTTATCCTGTTGAATATTTTGAGAAAGCTGATAATTCTTTAGTTGGTATGCTTTCAACGATGAATAATTATAGCTCGAACAATCTCGGTGGAATTCATAATGTTTCTATTACCTCTGCTTCGATTTAAAGGGACGTTCTTAATTACCCAGATCTGATACTTTTTGATCCTGATGAGCTGAGTAGCAATGATCCAATGTCTGTATGCCTTGTCAAAGGAGAATTTGATATGAAAACTATTTTGAATGATTTGGATGATGGAAGTGAATCTGGTGCTTTTGTTCAAAGTAAAAAATTCAAATCGAAATCTTGTGAAGTGGTGGGTATTGATCTAGTTACTGTTAATCGATTTGATTAAATTTTTGGATAATATGGATATGATGTTTGAATTAATTTAAGGAGTGAATGTGCAATTTCATATTTTGGATTTTGGTGTTCCTTCTTCTTCGGTTTCCTTAAATAATGGAAATAGTGAAGACAATAAAGGTTACATTATTATTTCTGCTAACAGTTTGAGATTTCTGCGAGTGGTAAAAGGCTAGTGGAAGTTGCTTTAAATCATAATGATCATTGCTCAGAGATATGGTCTAACCCGTTAAACAGCTTCGATCATTGTATTGGATATGTTGATGATTCACATGAGGCTGTGGTTACAGTACATAAGCATAAAGATGTTGTTATAAACAAATGGTATGAGAGAAGGATATTAAGCTTGGATGTCATTCATGCCATAGGTGATCAGACCGATTCAGGTTGTTGCTTGGATGTTGTTAATGTTCATTATGCTTTTGGTGATCTTGGTGAGGTTTCTGGCTATTTAACTATGCACAAGAATATGCAGGATATGCACAGGGTTAATAACTATATTTTAGAAAATGTTGTGCCGGAAAATGAATTGTCAATATTGGTTGATGGCATTGTTGATGATGCGTTTGTTTTAGGAGATCGGTCTGATTCTCATGGATGCTTAGATGATGGTAATATGCATGGTGAACATGGTGTTGTAGGTGATCGCACTGTTATTTGTGATGGTGCAGACAGTGATACAGGTTTTATAAATTGCATGGTTTTATCAAACACAATTAGTCAGATGGTGCAGACAGTGATACTGGATGGGGTTGGTAGTAAAGTCGTAAGTTTCAGGGGTAAATGTTTTTGTGAGGAAGTAGGGGATTTTGATGAGGAGAAAGGCTGCAAATGGTAAGGGGATTTTGGTATTAAAATATTGAATGAGGTATTGAGTTTCAATGATTATGTGCCTACTATCATTTCTATGGGGAAACCTAGAACTCTTGAATTGAATTCATGGAGCATCGTTATAAATAGGGTGGTGAGGCTATTGGAAAGGTTGGGATAGAAATAAATATAGGGAGGTTGTACACTGTTGGATATTTGTGCAGTGATTTTAGCAAGGTCATTTATTATTACATTGGGCCTTTCAAATTTATTGTGTACTGCTACTTCGCTTCTCTATGAAGATCTTCACCATCTACTATTCATACCTCTGTTTCTAATCCTAAACCCAAAGTTGATAAAAGAATTAGTAGGTGTATTTCAGCTGTTAGCATTAGAAGAAGTCTCTAGTTGAAACTAAAGCTTCTAAGTCTTTTGCATGAGGTTGGTTGAATTTTTGGGGGTGTTTTTATGGTGTTTGTTGTTTTGGAGTCTATATGTGGCTTGAGATTTTGCAGTTTGTTATTTTGAGGTTTTCAGGTTTCGGTTTTTGAGGTTGGTGTTGTAGGAATTGTTGTAAAAGGCTGCTCTTTTCATGGAGTCATTTCAGTCATTAGTTTATGGTTAGTGTAGACCATTTAGAGCGAGTCTTTAATTTTATAGGCTTTTGGGAGGGTCTTATTATTTATTTCTTTTTATATGGAGGGTTTTTCTACCTGCCAGGCATGTTGGAAGCTCCTTTATAACTGGTGATATATATGTATGTATGTATGTATGTATGTATGTATGTATGTATGTATGTGCATGTGTGCTCTCCTCTACTTTAGGAGATCGCATATTTCTCTCAAAAAAAACATTTTTGAATTTAATTTAAATAAAACCTTTTATTTCATTTAAATTTTCAAATAATGAATGGAATTTTATTACTCCAAGCTTAATTATATAATGGTACATATATGTATGATATACATACATGTATGTGTGTACTGTGTGCATGTGTAACATAATAATCCATGCAAGGTAAAACATGTCCATATATAGATGTTGGCATTTGCATCACAACGAACATGTTAGCTCATCTTATATGTATTGTATGTTTTCCAAACATATGTGTGTGTATATAAACATGTTATTTGAGTAAATATTAAAATATAAATATTTACTTATATTTATAAAATGTATATTGCATAAATGAAAAATGTTAATAGTATACGTATACATTAAATTAGATATTAATTAAATAAATGACTATAGAAATACATATACACACACACGCACACATACGCGTATATTTTATAATAAGACATCAATGTATATACAATTGTACTTATCTAAATCATTTATAAATATGTTTATCTAAAATATAACTAATTAATATAATAATAAAAATTAAAATAAATTTATTCGGCCGTATATACATAAGATTTACACAAAAAAATTATTGTGCATACATATAACCATTTGCTATGTGACAACGTTCATACATATAGGTATCTCACCTAACTAACAATATAATTTTGATATATATAAACAAACAATAGAATTTTATACATTAATTATAAGCTCTATGAAATAATAAGACCATACCAAAACCTATGCCTTGAAGTACACCTTGCTATAAGGAATATCTCTCCTTATAACTCTTCCCAATTCGGCAGATTGCTAGTCCTTGCATCGTAGACCCTTTGATATCAGATAGTTGTAGCTTTGAATTTATTTGAATATTCATGGAGCTCTTAGAGGCATGGATCAACCAGCAAAATAGAGATAGAAGGCTGCCAAAAGTCTTCTAAAGGTTAAGAATAGAGATGCTTATATAGAGGAGAATTTGAAGATATTTTAATATCGATATCCTACATCATCTCTAACCGATTCTCTTCCATCTTAGCCTCCATCTCAAAGACTTTGTTGTACCATCTTAAGATGACATATTGCCCTCATTTTGGTCGAAACTTCCGGCGCCTTTCATGTGTTTTAAACTAATTTTTACCCTAAATAAATATTGTTAATTAAATCTAATTTAATTGCTTATCGATATTGCATATTGATCGATATATTTATAACTATTACAAATATATACAATGATATTTGTTCCTCAAATCATAATCAAAGTTTTATTATTAATATTTCATAAATGTTAATTAATTTATAAAAATTATAAAATAACTAAATATTTCAGTCTAAAGAGAAATCATCACATCGTTTGTGTATTAGGTGTAAATTTTGTCAGCGTTTAGTATCGAACTATTTAAATGTTAATGTTAACACGTCACTTACTAGGTGGTGTGACATTTTGGCCAAATTTATGGCTTACATAGTTTTGGTAAAATCCAATTTTATATTATTAAGCGTTACCCGGTTGTGACATTTATTTACGATGATTATTTTCATCCAAACTATATCACATTGGACTTATTGTGTAACAACCCGCATATTTTACGATTGTATATTTACATATTTTATTTAAATGTAGCATCGTTGGTCAGATTTTAGTCCGATATGTTACTTTTTGCAAACAGTCAAATTAGGACTCAAGACCACTTCCATTGAGTTTAAAATGGCGTTTGTGATCTTTTTGAGTATAAACATCGATATGCTTGGAGCCAGCTTGAATTTTGACATTTTCACTTAGGGCTTTGGGTTTGGGTTTCATCCCAATGACTTAACATAAGCCCTTGCTCCACCCCCTCTCCACTTCATTCATTCTCATTTCCTAACACTTCAAGCTTTAAGCAAAAATGGGGGGAGAGAAAAGAGATTAGGAATTCCTAAGCCCTAGCTTCATTTGCAAATCCAAGTTTTAGCTCCAAAATCAAAGAGAAGCTTAGGTAAGCATCTCCTTCTTCTTCTCCATCTCAATCCCTCTCCAGTTTCAGAAATTTCTTATGACCTAATTCGGGAAATTACTGTTTATGATCTTAGATTGGAGCTTTTAGGGTTGAGATTGAAGAGTGGTTGATCTTCCCTTGTTTTCAAGCTTCTCCTTTCTTTTTTTGTGTAAAAGGTGAGTTTTTAAACTCACATCTATTTGTATAGCTATCATTGTTGTTAGGCATGAATTCCTAACACTTATTTATGTTCATTTGCTTTTGATTTGGATTGAATTGGTGAATATTCCAATTTTTGGTGTTTTGAGGTCGAATCTTTAAAAATCCAACCTTTAATGTTTGAACATCTTAGTGAGGTGTTTCGGAGAGCCATACAAGGTTGGGTTGTCGCTAGGCATAAATCCCTAGCCGTCGTTGCTCGCTCGTTCGCTTATGTTCTGTGTTATGGATTTTGCCCCCACAAGGGGGCTAGGCTGAAACTGCTGATGAAGCAAGTTCGGTCGACTGAACCAGAGGGAAGAAAATTCTCTATCCCCGTATCTGTCGACTGACCTAGAAACTTGAGAGTTTCCAGGTTTTGTACCAGTCGACTAACCATCTGGTTCAGTCGACTGACCTGCTCACTGCAGTCCAATTCGCCTATTTTGCTTGAGATTCCAATTTTTATCGATTCGTGATTATCTAATTTGTTGTTATCATTTATTATCGACTTTGATGACTTATACTTTCGGATTTTAGGGAACATCCATTTTGATGGATTTGGTATCAATTTCTTTGGATTTGATTTACGTCGTCGTATGTGAATTTGTGGTGATTGATTATTTCTACAATCATTTTTGTGACTTGTCACTTCGAAATACAAAGGTTTCTATACTAGTAGTAAATATCAAAACTCTTTCACTAAAATGATTTCAACTCTACTTTTAATACAAAGCTCTTTATAAAACCGTTTTCCAACCTATTAGTAAATACAAACCTTTTCCTCATTCGTGTGAGAAATCTAATTAAACGGCTTAGTAAAACAAGTGGTATGAAACGTTTGCGTTTACTTCGTCGGTTAATTTTTGGACTTGTTCGATTGAAACTCTTGTGACAACTTTCGAGTGGAGACCTACCATTTGTTTGTAAATATTTAAGCTAAGCCAGTGGTTATGGGACATGAAGCTAAACTCATTTATTTACTAGCTAAGTGTAACTGACACTTCTTGATGATCGATGTTGATCATTTTTGTGATTTAGACTAGCGATATGCTATGTCTCTTTGTCCACGTAGGGGACTGTACCTCGTTTTATTGAGTTTCGTCTCATTTCTTTTATAGGCTAACGACCAATTGGTTCTTTGGAGTTTTGACTCATTTTTGTGGGCTAGCGACCCATGCTCTAGAGTTCGGTTCATCGGACGTTCCATTGTACTACGTCGTTGTCCGGCTTATCAGGTTCATCGGGCGTACCGTTGTACTACGCCGTTGTTCCGAATTATTTGAGTTTCAAGTTCCTCGGGCGTACCGAAATTGTACTACGTCGTTGCACTGGCTCAATGGTTAGCGACCATGGAATAGCGTTCCGTTTTTGATACGCGTGTTGGTGAGTTTTCAAGCTCCCATTTTGTGATAGGCCTCCTCCTTTTGTGATTTCTGGATTTCTAGTTGATGATTTCTAAAGTTTGTGTTTCACCTCTTTTTTGTGAATTGCAATGATATGTTTGCCGATATTTGGGGTTTGGTGAATATAATAAAGAATATGACATTCTTTTTAGTGCTTTGAGATTCTTGAGATGTTGTATGATTTTTGTGTTGTCTAATGTATACTTTTCATAGTATGGCATTATTGTTATCATACTTTTTGTCATATCTCTTCTTCTATCTCATTTTATCTGATATTTATAGATAGAGTGATCTGTTTATTATTTTCTTATTAAATAATACTCGGGTCAGACCGAGATGTTACAGGTGCTTCTGCTTGACTCCTTATCAGTGATCATCATCTGACTCTTGTCTAACTTTATTAAATTGGTAGTTTTTGTTGTTATACATTTGAGATAGAGACTCCTTGATGTATATAAATTCTTTTGTCTAGCTCTTGTATCTATTTTTTGTGACATTGTGGATCTTGTTTGACCACTACTCTGATGTACACTTCTATGTATTATATTCATATCTGTTTCTGCCTTTGTGATATGTATATCTGTGACTGATTTGTGTTATGCTTATTTCTATATTTTTTTCTGAAGATCATATAGCCACTGTGTAGTAGCTTTGAGTTTGTATCGGTATGTCGTATTTCCTCTTGAAATGAAATGCATGTTATACTATCTGACATATCGGTGCTCACACAAAGTAATTACACGGATGGTCACTCCTCAACAGCCTTATTCTTCATGCTAGTTAACGGCATTACTCTGTAGTGTCCTTGGCTAGCGTGAGTATAGAGGTGGGGTGTCACAGCTTGATATCAGAGCCAAATTCAGAACAATGTAGAATAATCTAGCAAGGATCATTGTCCTAAGTCCTTCTTAGGAATCGTGCTTTAGGATTTATCCCAGTCATAGGACCCGTTCTGTCCTATTTTCTTTTATGATGTCTTGTTTTATCAATCATGATTGTTTGACATTCATTTTGTGAATAACCTTTTCTTCTTCTTTCTTTCTTTTATAAAGAAGAGAAATGGTTAGACCAGGCCGTCCCAGCGTCGGTCAATCCGGTGCCACTCCTCTGGATGGAGTATTTATGTCTTCCCAACAGCTCTAGATCTTGTAAAGAATGCTCAAGCTGTCAGACCCATTCCAGAGCTTACTCACCCAAAATCCAGATTTGTGTGCCTGTGTAGCGATTATACAAATTTGGATGGAAAGCCATTCAAAGGTTCCGAGAGCGTTATCAAAGTCCAAGCTTGGCTTAAAACATGCGATCGCATCTTTTCTCGCATGAATCTCATTGATCTGTATTGAGTCCAAGTGGCTTCTAGCATGCCCTAAGAAAGAGCATTAGATTGGTATGAGCTTTTGATTTCTGAAATTATTGAAGCGGATCTTACTTGGGAGCAATTCCGGGAATGATTCGAATTAAAGTTTGTGCCAGAAGCTAAGAAAGTAACTTTAGCCCGGTGCTTTATTGACCTTGTTTAAGGTGAATCCTCTGTGACGGATTACGTCACATCTTTTGAATCCCTCTCTAAATATGGGTCGAGTACATTAATACCCCATTGAAGAAAAATGAGAGGTTTGTCTATGGCTTGAATAAAAATCTTACAAAGCCGTTACTTCTAAAATTAGAAGTTTTTTTCGATCAGCTTGTTGATATCGCTCTTCGACTCGAAGAGGCCGATAAAGAAGATGATGTTGAAGTTATGGGTGTCAAACCGAACTTCAACAACAACAAGAAGAGGCCTATTAAGTTCAAAGGCCCTTATCCCAATAAGAAAGGGAAGCAGGCAACTTCGGTAGCAAAGACTTCTACTCCTAGTCATGGTTGTAAGGATCATTTTGCTAATAGACGTCTGAAACCTCTCTTTTGTCGTTATTGCAAAAGTTCGGGTCATCTTTTGTCTTCTTACCCCAAACTTCAAAGCAAGAGCGAGGGAACGCTAGATGTTGTGCAAGCCCCTAGTAACACTTCTCGTGGTCAAGGTATTTCTCATTCTATCCTTGATGGCTTATTATGTTTCGTGATCATCCTATTCGAGTTCTCTTTGATATGGGTGCATCCCATTCTTTTATATTAAAAGAACTTGTTGATGCTTTTTCTTTGAGTGTTATGGCTTTGATAACTTCTTTGAGAATTGAGAATCCGGTTGGTGGATCCATAACACTCAGTTTACTTTGTAAAGATGTCGAGATTATTTTATGTGATTATGCTTTCCAAGCCGATTTGCATGTTATGCGTTACTTAGGCTTTGGAATGATTTTGGGAATGGATTGGCTTAACCGTTATGAATCCCATAGCCTATGTCCTGAGCGGACTATTCGTCTTCGACATCCTCAATCTGTTTCGGAAGTTTCTATTGTTCTTAAAGATTCGGATTCTAAATTGGCAGCATCCTTGTATTCTCTAAACCCTCATGGGATGATAATGATGATGAGGAAGATGGCATTTCTCTCATTCTTGTTGTTCATGAATTTTTCGATATATTTGAGCCCATTTTAGGATTACCACCTAAGCGAGCAATTGAGTTCCGAATTAATCTTGTCCCTGGAGCTTTGCCTATCACTCATCCTCCTTATCGTATGCCTAATAAGGAAAATGAGGAGATGCGTAAACAATTATCCAAATTGGAAGTGAAGCAGTTTATTCGTTCTAGTTCCTCTACTTGGGAGCTTTAGTTATTTTTGTGAAGAAATCTGATGGCATACATAGGCTTTGTGTTGACTACTGTAAGCTTAATGATCTTACCATTAATAATAAATATCCTTTACCTCGGATTGATGATTTATCTGACCAACTTTGCGGTGCTAGAGTTTTTTCACAGTTAGACTTAGCAACCGGTTTTCATCAGCTTCGTATTTCAGAGGATAGCATTCCTTTGACATCGTTCTGTACTCGGTATGGATCTTATAAATGGCTTGTTATGCCATTTGGTTTAACGAATGCTTCAGCTTATTTCATTAACCTTATGAATCGAGTTTTCAAAGACTTCCTTAATCGATTTGTTCTCGTCTTTATAGATGATATTGTTGTTTATTCTAATACCAAGGAAGAACATGAAAAGCATCTTCAGATTGTGTTGGAAACTTTAGGTGCAACCAATTAAAAGAAAAATTTTCTAAGTGCCACTTTTGGCATCTCGTGTGAAGTTTCTCGGTCATAGTATTTCTGAATCCTGAATTTTCATAGATCCTTCAAAGATTGAAGCGATTCAAAATTGGAAGAGACCAGAGAGTGTGATGGAAATCCATAGTTTTCTTGAATTGGCGGGTTATTACCGTCGTTTTATAAAAAACTTTTCATAAATTTCCATTCCTCTTACTAGTTTGACAAAGAAGGGAGTTAAATACATCTGGTCGGACAAATGTGAAGCTTCTTTTCAGAAATTAAAAGGACTCCTTTCCGATTCTCCTATTATTGTGATTCCCGAAGGGAACCAAGATTTTATTGTTTATGCCGATGCTAGTCGTGTTGGTTTGGGAGTCGTTCACATGCAAAGGGAACGTGTTATTGCTTATGCTTCCAGGCAATTAAAGCCAGCCGAGACTAGATATGCCACTCATGATTTAGAGCTCGCGACCATTGTTTTCGCCCTTAAAATTTGGTGTCATTATCTTTTGGGAGACAAATTAGCTCTCTACACAGATCATAAATCTTTGAAATATTTATGTTCTCAAAAGGAACTTAATTTGCATCAAAAACGTTGGCTTGAGTTTCTTGCATCTTATGATCTTGATATTCTTTATACTCTCGGAAAGGGGAATCGCGATGCCCCTAGTCTTAAGCAACAAGCGGTTGTTTCTATGGTGATATCCAAATGGAACAATCTTAGGATTTTGTTCACTTGCGAGATTCGAGATCGTGAATCCAATTTATGTTCATCTCTTGTTCTATGTAGCCTTGAGGCACATCCTTCTCTTTTAGACCGCATTCTTGAAGGCCAAAAGGTAGATCCTGAATTGGCTCTTCTTAGCCAAAGTTGTAGGGGTAAAATTGATATTAAAGGTTTGAAAGACTTTGATATTGATGCTCGTGGCGGTATTCGAAAATTTGGTAGACTTATCGTGCCAAATATTAGTGATCTTCGTAAATACATTTTAGAAGATTCTCATCGATCTAAATTTACCATTCATCCCGGTAGTAGTAAAATGTACGCAAATATGAAGCGACTCTATTATTGGGATGGAATGAAATTTGATATTGCTAACTTCACTAAGCGTACATGACTTGCCAACTTGTTAAGGCCGAGCATCAAAGGCCCGGTGGGTTATCGCAACCTTTGGACATTCCAATTTGGAAGTGGGACCGAATTTCCATGGATTTTATTGACGGTCTTCCTCGTTCTCGTTCGGGCCATGATAGCCTATGGGTGATAGTTGATATACTCACAAAATCCGCCCATTTTATTCCCGTTCGGTCCAATCAACCGTACCTCTTTTGACCAAACTCTTTATTAAAGAAATAGTTAAATTGCATGGAGTTCTTACTTCTATTGTTAACAATCGTGATCCACTTTTTACTAGTGGATTTTGGAAGACTCTTCAAAATTATTTGGGAACGAAGCTTAATTTTAGCACCACTTATCATCCTCAGTCCGATGGACAAACTGAGCGGGTGAATCAAACTCTTGAAGATCTTCTTCGTGTATGTGTTCTTGATTTTGGTTGAAGTTGGGACGATCACATTTCTCTTGTTGAGTTTTCCTATAATATTAGCTTCCAATCTAGTATTGGTATCGCACCTTTTGAGGCACTCTGTGGAAGGCCATGTCGATCTTCTTCTTATTGGCTTGAGGCCGGCGAGAAGCCGGTTTTAGGTCCAGACTTTATTCGTGATTACACAGAAAAGATTGACCGTATTCGCCATAGGATGAAAGAAGCTCAAAGTAGACAAAAATCCTATGTCGATAATTGAAGAAGGAAATTAGAATTTTCTGTGGAAGATTTGGTGTTTATTCATGTTTCATCTATGAAGGGTGTTGTGTGTTTCAGTCGATCGGGAAAATTAGCGCCTCGATATATTGGTCCATTTTCCATCACCGAACGTATTGGTTCCGTAGCTTATCGCCTTTTATTACCAGCTCAGTTTTCTGCTATTCATGATGTATTCCACCTCTCTCAGTTACGAAAATGCCTTCGAGATTCCGATTCTTCTTGAGCCCAGTGTTGTGGAAGAAATTGAAGTTTCGCCTAATTCGACTTATGAGCAACATCTTATTCGTATTATTGCTTCGGAGGTAAAACGCCTTCGAAATAAAGATGCCCCTCTTGTGAAAGTTCAATGGTCCTCAAATCCTAAGGATTGTTCTTAGGAATCTAGAGAATTCATCGAGCGAACACATCCGGACCTATTCTCTCGTGCTCTTTGAGGTTAACTTCTTATTTCAAATTTCTTTGTGTTTATATGCTTTTATGGTTGTTACTTTTCATTTTCTTCTTAAATATTGTGAGGATGCAATTTCTTTAAGGAGGGGAGCCTGTAACAACCCGCATATCATATGATTGTATATTTAAATATTTTATTTAAATATAGCATCATTGGTCGAATTTTAGTCCGAAATGCTACTTTTTGCAAACAGTCAAATTAGGACTCGTGACTACTTCCATTGATTTCAAAATGGCGTTTGCAACCTTTTTGAGTATAAACATCGATATGCTTGGAGTTAGCTTGAATTTTGACATTTTCACTTAGGGCTTTGGGTTTGGGTTTTAGCCCAATGACTTAACATAAGCCCTAGCTCCAACCCCTCTCCTCTTCATTCATTCTCATTTCCTAACACTTCAAACTTTAAGAAAAAATGAGGGAAGAGAATAGAGATTAGGAATTCTTAAGCCCTAGCTTCATTTGCAAATCCAAGTTTTAGCTCCAAAATCATAGAGAAGCTTAGGTAAGCATCTCCTTCTTCTTCTCCATCTCAATCCCTCTCTAATTTTAGAAATTCCTATGACCTAATTCAGGAAATTATTGTCTATGATCTTAGATTGGAGCTTTTAGAGTTGAGATTGAAGAGTGGTTGATCTTCCTTTGTTTTCAAGCTTCTCCTTCCTTGTTTTTGTGTAAAAGGTGAGTTTTTGAACTCACATCTATTTCTATAGCTATCATTGTTGTTAGGTATGAATTCCTAACACTTATTTATGTTCATTTTCTTTTGATTGGATTGAATTGGTGACCCAATTTTTGGGTTTTTGAGGTCGAATCTTTAAAAATCCAATCTTTGATGCTTGAACACGTTAGTGAGGTGTTTTGGAGAGCCATACAAGGCTGGGTTGTCGCTAGGCGTAAATCCCTAGTCGTCTTTGCTCGCTCGTTCGCTTCTGTTCCGTGTTATGGATTTTTCCCCACAAGGGGCTAGGCTGAAACTGCTGATGAAGCAGGTACAGTCGACTGAACCAGGGGGTCAGTCGACTGAACAAGGGGGCAGAAAATTATCTGTCCCCGTATCAGTCGACTGACCTGATGGTCTAGTCGACTAACCTGGAAACCTGAGAGTTTCCAGGTTCTATGCCAGTCGACTGACCATCTGGTCCAGTCGACTGACCTGCTCGCTTCAGTCGTATTCGCCTATTTTGTTTGAGATTCCAATTTTTATCGATGTGTGATTATCTGATTTGTTGTTATCATTTATTATCGACTTTGATGACTTCTACTTCGGGATTTTGGGGAACATCCATTTTGATGGATTTGGTATCTATTTATTTGGATTTGATTTACGTCTTCATATGTGAATTTGTGGTAATTTATTGTTTCTACAATCATTTTTGTGACTTTTCACCTTGAAATACAAAGGTTTCTATACTAGTAGTAAATATCATAATTCTTTCACTAAAATGATTTCAACTCTACTTTAATACAAAGCTCTTTTTAAAACCGTTTTCCAACCTAGTAGTATATACAAACCTTTTCCTCATTCGTTTGAGAAATCTAATTAAACGGCTTAGTAAAACAAGTGGTATGAAACGTTTACGTTTACTTCGTTAGTTAACTTTGGACTTGTTCAATTGAAAATCTTATGACAATTTTCGAGTGGAGACCTACCATTTGTTCGTAAATATTTAAGCTAAGTCAGTGGTTATGTGACATGAAGCTAAACTCATTTATTTACTAACTTAGTGTAATTGACACTTCTTGATGATCGATGATGATCATTTTTGTGATTTAGACTAGCGATATGCTATGTCTCTTTGTCCACATAGGGGACTGTACCTTGTTTTATTGAGTTTCGTCTCATTTCGTTTATAGGCTAACGACCTATTGGCTCTTTGGAGTTTTGACTCATTTTTGTGGGCCAGCGACCTATGCTCTTTTATGGAGTTCGGTTCATCGGACGTACCGTTGTACTACGTCGTTGTCCGGCTTATCAGGTTCATCGGACGTACCATTGTACTACGTCGTTATTCTGAATTATTTGAGTTTCAGGTTCCTCGGGCGTACCGATATTGTACTACGTCGTTGCACCGGTTCAATGGTTAGCGACCATGGAATAGCGTTCTGTTTGTGATACATGTGTTGGTGAGTTTTCAAGCTCCCGTTTTGTGATAGGCCTCCCTCTTTTGTGATTTCTGGAATTTTAGTTGATGATTTCTAGAGTTTGTGTTTCACCTCTTTTTTGTGATTGGCAATGATATGTTTGTCGACATTTGGGGTTTGGTGAATAAAATAAAGAATATGACATTCTTTTTAGTGCTTTGAGATTCTTGAGATATTGTATGATTTTTGTGTTGTCTAATGTATATTTTCATATTATGGCATTATTGTTATGATACGTTTTTGTCATATCTCTTCTTCTATCTCATTTTATCTGATATTTATAGATAGACTGATCCGTTTATTATTTTCTTATTAAATAATACTCGGGTCAGACCGAGATGTTACAAGTGCTGCTGCTTGACTCCTTATCAGTGATCATCATCTGACTTTTGTCTAACTTTGGTAGTTTTTGTTGTTATACATTTGAGATAGAGACTCCTTGATGTATACATATTCTTTTGTCTAGCACTTGTGTCTATTCTTTTGTGACATTATGGATCTTGTTTGACCACTACTTTGATGTACACTTCTATGTGTTATATTCATATCTGTTTCCGCCTTTGTGATATGGATATCTATGACTAATTTATGTTATGCTTATTTCTATATTTGTTTCCGAAGATCATATAGCCACTGTGTAGTAGCTTTGAGTTTGTATCGGTATGTCGTATTTCCTCTTGAAATGAAATGCATGTTATACTATTTGACATATCAGTGCTCGCACAAAGTAATTACACGGGGGTCACTCCTCAGTAGCCTTATTCTTCGTGCTAGTTGACGACATTACTCCGTAGTGTCCTTGGCTAGCGTGAGTATAGAGTGGGGCATCACATATTGAATTCGGTAATGGTCGAAATTCCAACATCGTCCATGTTCAACTCTATAGTCAAAACTCAAAATCCTTGGTTCAATAATAGCAATTATTATTAACTGAAATGATCTGGCCAGAGACTTTGACCTTCAGTTGACCGTAATAATAGCCCCATATAACCAATGAGATGAATCCTCTCTTGAATAGTGCTTCACTTCCTATACTTCCATTCGACCCAAATACAATCACTCGATGGAATATCATGCCATGATTTGACTATAATCAAAGCAGAGCTTTTGTATTGAAGATTCATGACATTCTCAGGTCAAGAGAATTGTGCAAATTAGTCACATTGATATTTTATGTTTGATTTACTTATATTAACCAATAGAAAACTATCGAGTGATTCATACTATAGTTATCCAATAACTATCAGTAGCTAACGTCTTGGTGCCCTAGCAGTCATGAGTAATACATTATCTAATATTTTAAGGGCATTATGTACTCTAGTCTTAATGGATACATTGATACCCAGTCTAGATGCATCTTGACTTGGAATATTTAAAATGGTTTTTTTTCCCTTGTCATAAATTACTCACTGTTACAACACTTTGTAACTACTATCACAAAATATACCATTTATGGATTTTCTATTAAATATACTTTTAATTAAATTAGTTAATTAATATAACACAATATATCAAGTATATAACAGAAAACTACCTTTATTTCGAACAAGATTGGGTAACAAGTTAGGTATATATATAATAAATTATATAATTACCATAGGGCATTCTCTTTACTATATCTTCACTAATGCCTCTCAAAGACTTATCTAAGGATTAACTAGACCACCTTCGATAGACAAATAACCAATTAAACTTTAACCTATGCGTATTCCATACGGATTCTACACTAGTAGAAAGCGAAATCCATCTCGGCATAACCGAAGACTCTGCTAACGGCCCCTTGGGAATGCTGGTGGTCATAGCCTATATGTAAGTCCTACTACTAAATACCGATCCAACAACAACACTGACATAGCCCACTGACCTTCCACAGTCGAAATCCCATTTAGACTATCCTGATGTATGTAAAGAAAAAATTCTCATCCTAGTTACTTAATACCACTTTGTTAAAAATGAAGCAGAACTCGTTTAGGTGAGGCCCGCTAATTCATGCTCGTCCTAGACGTATTATTGAGGCTATATTATTTCCTCGTATGAAAATTATACTACCTAATAAGTTTACTTACTAGTATTTAACTCACTTAGTCGTAGCAAACCTATTCCAATTTCATACGCTTATTTCTATATTTCTCACTTCCTTCTATCCCGTAAATGTTAGTTCTCCATAATAAGTGGTCAATATTATTCCAACTAGACAGTTAGTAACGACATTAATTTATCTTTTTCAAATTCAATTTATTGTGCCTATTTTATTTCACCATAATTGCCATTTGAATTCGTTAATCAGTCCCATTAAATGTATTTATGTCCCCATTTAATTCCAACTCCCAACTAACTAAACATTTATTGTCCACTAAATTTGTAGTCATTGTTCATAAATTTTTGGGTTACTATCTCTTTTCCATCTGGACCTCCTAATCCTATAATTTACTACATTATTAATAACTAGTTATTCTAATTATGACTATACGAATATCGACGTACATTATGCTTTATTTATTACGCTATGTATATGGTTATATTTTTAATTGGTGGGCACGGTTATTGGTATGTATGTATGTATATTCCTATTTCTAACTCGTTAATTCCTACACTTGCAAATTTTAGAATATACACTAATATGTACATTATATAAAGAATGTTTATTTCCATATTTTCTCGAGCTATCCTTCCCATAAAGTATTACCGTTATAACTTTCCATAATTTACCCAAAAATGAAGCTTTTGCTCCATTTGAAACTAAAAGGAATTATCTTTTTTCTTTTATTGAAATAGATGGTGCAAACTATGAAGGAGAACATCCATATTTTACACAACTGTTAACTAGGTTATTAACTAAGCAGAAATCAACAAGGGTTAAAATGTTAAGTTGAGGATGAAATGACTTTAAATCTTAGAAGCACACCTAGATAGGCTAGTGAAACAATTCGGGTAAGTTTCAATATAAATGGAGTAAGTATGGGATGTCGGCACTGACTTCAAAAGGTCGGTGGTGACTTCTCATATCATCATATTTCTCACTCAAAATTTGCATGAGCCCTTTCTACCTATTTCATGTGTGCCTAAAATATATCGAAATATTCTAAATAATATATTACCATAATTGAATTGTTTGCAGTCAGATCGATAAAAGGACTGAGTGATGAAGGAACCATCGCCCATATCAACCATCTACCCACAAGAACATGGGACATCTAGAAATCATGCAGGATGAAGCATGAAAGAAGAATCGACCCACCTGGGTTTAACCACATATGTCAGCACCGTCTTTAGAGGTCGGTGCCGACATGTAGTGTTAACCCAGATGGGTTCATGATTTCATGCACTACCTCGGGCTTCTATCTGGACTGTGTTCCAACTCTTATCTTAGCCCAATACAACTGCTACCCTTATAAATACAATCCATAAAGTGACCAAGAAAGGATCCGATTTCTACCATCACTACGTGGAAGCTCTGTTTCTTCTTCAACTCTTTCCCCTACACTATAGTCACCAAGGTAGCTACTCTAGAAAATTCTAGGACTTATAATCAGTCTAACCCATGTACTTGTGGCTTATTCTCTCTCAAATTCTTTGTAATCTCCATCAAATCTGTAGGCAACAAAGCTATAAAGTGGGTGTAGGCCAAAGGTTGTCGAACCAACATAAAATATAGTGTTTCCCTTTCTTATTTCTATTAATTTTCTTTTATTATTACTACTATATGCTAGATCTATGTCTATTCGTTTCCCTACAACCTATTCTTGGGTATGGATCCATTTTTGCGGTTAATATTTTGGTGCTTTCACACAGAAAATATGAACTCAGGCTTAGATCTAGCTTGCTATCTTAGGTTAGGAGAGATCCAGGGGTAAGATCTAGGGAATTTTCTTTGAATATTCATAGCTTGCCATTGAGGATCGATGGCACCTAGAAAGCAGAAAACGGTTTCTATAAGATCAACAGAAGCAACAATCGGTGGTAATGATGAAAATCCCTAACAAAGTAGAGTAAACAATCCTAACCATCATCGAATAGAGGTTAATACTAGAAATCTAGCACCATGTTCCTCCACCCAATAGGGTGTTACTAAAGGAGAGCTTTACTAGACGGTTAATGAGCTTAACCAAAAATGGCCGATATCCAAAATATTCTCATAGATAAGACCGATGCTTTGCTAGCATTGGAACTACCAATGCTCCAAGAGTTAGATGAGAAACTATAGCTACTATAGAATATAAAAATTCCTCTATTTCAGGCTTGAACAAGAGAAATTATATACAAAAGCAGAAGGAGCTTTTTGGTGGACCTCGTCGTGATAAAAAGCAATGGAAGTACTCCTCCAACTGGAAAGTGGCCTGCTGCAAATCCATATTTTGGCGTGAACACTCGTCAAGTGAACAATGCAATGATTGTTTTTGATTTTAAAGATGACATGTAACTTGATGAGGGTAGATTGGAATTGGATGCTGATGTGAATAGGAAAAACACCATAAATGAAGATCAAACCACCTTAGTAAGAATAACTGTGCGCCAATGGGACCATGTAGGAGTGGTTCTCCCGAAGGATGGAGAACTTAGGATTTAGATAGCAAACCATGACCATTTGTAGAGTCAAACACTCGGTGTATCCCTTGACAACCTATAGACCACCGTGCTAGCGAGGAGTATACCGCTGAAATAATCAAACGGTTGGCGAAGGAAAGTATGGGTAGAAAGAATGAAGACTGTGGACCCGAGCTAAGCCGGACTCCATTCATGGAAAACGTTTTAAGGGAATATCCTACAAAATTCACTATGTTGACCATGCCATCATATAACGGAACGACGGACCCTAAACAACACTTGTACAAATATAAGTGGCATATGGATGGAGCTAGAGCCATGGATGTTGTCCGTTGTAGGTATTTCCCTATTTTATTTGAAGGAGTCGCTTCTATGTGGTTTACTAGACTTGCTCCGAGATCTATTTCCACTTTTGACAAATTAGCAAAAAGGATTCTAAACAATTTAGACTCCATACTGCACGACTAGGCTTCTTCTAGGGGTCCCAATGAGTCACCGAAATCTATTATGAACCGGTTCAACATTGCGGTTATTGAGGTAAGAAATCTAAACGAGAATATGATTTTTAATGCTTTGGTCCATCTTATTCAATCGGATATGGATTTTGGCAAATGGATTAAAATGAAACTACCCACTACAATGGAAGAATTCTACCTAAAGGAAAACTAGTTCCTAAGTTGGGAAGAGGCGGGTATTGTCGAAAGCAAAACTGTTGGTGAGCAATAAAAGAAAGTGATTCAGAGCAATGTCGTGGTTAAGTGGGATGGAGATAGTTTTGGAGCTACAATAGGAAGAATTTGAATTAGAAGAAGAAAACTCGAACCCTGACAAGTGCGATAGGAACAGGAAACATCGAAGGAATCTTAGACCTGAGGATTATACGTCGTCGATTGATAACTTGGAAAACATCTACTTTTACACTCAGGGAGCTGAGCAATACAACAAACTACCTGAACAAGAGGTGTCCGAACTACAAAAGAAATTGGGAAAATATTGTCGCTTTTATGGGACTCATGAGTATAACACAAATGAATGTCAACATCTAAAGGACATAATCGAGGAACTAATCAGGACAATAGGCTCCAACAATATGTAAAGAAATCGCAGAATACTGACCAACCTGTTGGATCCCAAGTTTTGAGCAAACAAGGAATCCAGGCCGGGCCCAACAGAGAAGGAACTCGTCAGACTGATCAGAAACTCATCATAAGTACCATCACTGGAGTATCTCACCCAACATAGAAGAGTTGGGGTGAGATGGAGCGATATCCTAGTTCTTTAAAGCACGCTCCCAAGAAAAGTTGTTATGCCATTGAAGATGAAGCCTCGACTAAACAATAGAAGTTGATAATTATGATATCATATCTAAAATTGGGATATGCTACAGTAATAGAGACACTAACTCTTGACCCAATGGTGGTAACAATTGGAATTAGGTTGACAGTTATTCGTAAGGTGTGGTTGATAGTTGGAAGCTTAACTAACATCCTTTTTTGAAAAACGTTCAATCGGATGAAGATCACCATAAAAGATGTGACCGCTTATAGGACAAAGATTCAGGGATTTATAAGAGAGCCAAAATAGCCAGTTGGGACGATTGACTTACATATAGAACTTGCAAAGGAGAATGAAGGGTGTTACTTTTTTAAACCTTCATGATAGTCGACGAATTCTCAGCTTACAGTGCTTTCTTAGGCCCACCGGCCCTTGCTAATTTCAGAATAGCTTTGGCTCCATGGTGCCTTACAATGAAGTTCCCGATAGAAAATGAGGTTAGAGTGGTAAGAGAAGACCAAAGCACGAGAAGAGAATATTATGTCATCGAATTGCGTGAAGCCAAACGATAGTAGAAGGAGAAGAATATGGGGAAGACTCTCCACATTTGTTACCTACAGGCATTGTTGAATCATGAGTTTTAATTTATGACAAGGAGCATTAACGAAGACTATATGGCGATAGCAACAAAAAGAGAGTAACATATATGTGGTATAAACTACAAAAAGAAGAGACTTCAAAACTAGTTTTCGTATGAGTATTTATTAAGTTTTTGAGTCTTAGATATGTTTAGATACCGTTAAGATCATTGCTCAAGTATTTACACTTGCATACACAAAATAAATTATTTTCGTTTGTATATGCATTGAAATTCCCTGTGCAAAATTGCACAGGTCAATCGACTTATTACAGTCAACCAGTCGAATGAACTGGTGCAAAGTGCATAGTGAACAGAGAATATATATACAAATTTGAATTTAAGTCAACTGAGCTTCTGAACTCAATCGATTGACCTGCGTATAACGGCTATATTTTCTGAATGGATGCTTCCTCTCGTGAAGAGTTTCAATCCAATTCGAAGAGTAATGGCTGCATCTATTGATTGAATCTCTTAACAAAAAGTTGTATCTATCTATGCACTATATAAACACATCAAAATCATTTTCCAAATCACCGATTCTTGAATAATTTACTAATATTACTTACTTTCTATATTCTTTGCATTCGAAAGCAATCAAACCATCTTCATTGCTTGAATCTTTGAATTCATATTCATACTCTTTGATTCATAGCGATAATCTTCCTTACACATCTTCACACAATCATATACTTGAGGATTTGATTATAGGAAGGGTGTACACACATTGACATATCCGTGTTATCAAGAACACAGTAGTCGGACAATTTTATATACTAGTAGATGTCTTGTTCTGCTGCTCAGGCATTGTGAAGTCATCTTCAGTTGCTGAGGCATCCCGTTCTACTGCTCAGGAGTTTGTTAGATACCTGTTCCTCCGGGTTAAGTAAGGGTTATTGATTAGTTAAATTTCAAAAGGAGTCTGGGACTGGACATAGAACGGGAAGTTCGAATCGGTATAAAAATCTTGGTATGCTCACTTTTTTTTTTACTCTACTATCTACTATCTTTGTTTTAATCTCATACATATTTAGTATATTTCCATATTGCACGATCCACACTATCTTTCATTTGGTATCAGAGCAGGCATCTTATTACCATTACATAGTTATTTGATATTTTTCTAATATGGAAAACAACACCAGCACATGCATTGTCACTAACACTAGTTTTATTGAACGTAAATCTACTGCATGACCTCTACTATTCAGTGGCATGAATTACAACTATTGGGCAACACAAATGCGTATTTATATGCAAGCCAATGTTTTTGATGCATGGAATGTTACACAAGCAGAACATACTGCACCTACTATTGAATATTCTACATGGACAACTGCATAAAACAAGATGCTGCTGCTAATGCTAAAGCAATGAATATTTTGTTTTGTGAATTAGCTAAAACTGAATTTAACCGAGTTACCATATGTAACACTGCATATCAAATATGACAAACACTTAGAGTTAATCATGAAGGAACTAGCAAAGTTAAACAAAGCAAAATATCTATACTCAAGAGTCAATTTTAAAATGAAGCAAGAAGAGTCCATAAATTATATGTACTCTTGATTTCAAGATATTTATCATTCTCTAATAGGACTATGAGAAAAGTATTCTGACTTTGATATCGTGTCCAAAATCCTAAACTCTTTAACCGAAGAATGGGAAAGAAAAGTCCTAGATATTGAAGAAGCAAACGACTTTCTACCATGAAACTGGAAGAGTTAATAAGAAATTTAATGTCCTATGAAATAAATTTACAGCCAAAAAGAGTTCAAGCACATGACAAGAGTGTTTGCACCAAAATTGGTCACAACACTCTTCGGGAGTCATTGAAGAGATAATAACGAAGAATGTAAATTCAAAACAGATATTATCTAACAAAAACTCCAATCCGCAGTAAAGTAAATGCGTAGACAAGCGATTTATAGTGGTTCGACGTGTTGCCTACGTCCACTGTGAAGTTTTTTGATGTTTTATTGATTCTCTTTCAATGATTACAAGTTGTTACGGCAAGCAACAGCAGGATACTACTGAAAATTCAAAATCAACAGCTAGTATCCGATGTAGGATGATGAAGATCTCAATCCGGCAGAGTCTGGGCGCTTGAGAGTCGAAAGATCCCTTTTCTGTTGGCCCCGGGGCTCTATTTATGGGTGTAGGTTGCTGATATTTCGCTGAAAACTCGGGAGACCACTTCTGGCACGTGAGGGGGCCCACAAGCCCGGTCTTAAGTAGTTTGGGCCCACTTTGGTATCGGTTCGAACTCCATTCGAATCGATCAAGAATTCATCCAATTGAGGTGAAATTTGGCGTGGACACTCTTCGACATGAATGCAAGCCTCTGTGAAACTTTCGTGTCATTTGGATCAGTGGATTGAGAGATATGATGGATTCAAGATGGGGTTCATTGCGTGGCTGTTTGGTTCGAAACCATCCATTCGAACCGATGGTTTCGAACCGATGGTGGCACGCGCCCTCGTGGTGACGTGGGGCGCAAACTTCGAACTGATCCAGTCTTCACTCCGAGTTGACCGCTTCGACTCCATATATCTCGACACATTCGAACCGATGAAAGACACGTCATCATGGTCAGTTGACCCAGTGGGTTCGAACGAAGCTTCACAGGTGGCTTCAAACATGGCTTCTGTGATGGGTTCGAACGACTGATGCTCGGTGGATTCGAACAAGGATTCTTTGGATGGATACGAGCTTTGCAACCCCTCCACGGGCACAAGGTCCACCGATACGAACTAGATGGGTTCGAGGTTGATGGACTCGAACCAAGGCACTCCGATGGGTTCGAAGTCCATCGATTCGAAGGTGATCGGTTTGAATGGTATTTGACGATGGGTTCGAAGACACCTATCTCGATGGGTTCGAAACCAGTGCTTTCCCTTTCAAGTTGAATCGATCATAACTTGAGCGTATGAACTCAGATTGACTCGAAATTTGAGATGAAGGCTTCTATGGTCTTTCTTGTCTTGTCCTATCAATTGTAGCACAATTCGAACTCGGACAAAGTTCAGCGATATCCATAGCGAAACGAAGTATGGCCAATCTCTGATACGAACCATCCTTTGTTTTCGATCGATCTTTTGGTATCACGGCTTTGCCAAAAAGCGGGATAACATTTTGCCCCCCAAAGTACGTCTTGTGGGAACATGACGTGCTTTGAATAGCTGCAATTTCTTTCTGAACAATTATTGCTCTCTTTTTTGTTGAGACTCATACTCTGTGTTGCTATTACCTTGCGTTGATATGATTGATTGCTGTATAATAGCGCTTAGCCATTGGCTGTTGCACTTGTAACAAGATGAGTATTCGATCCCTGTAAATGTTTACAATTGAATGTTAGTTTGATATATATGCACATATGTTAGTTTGACCCTTGTTAACGTCGCGCGTCCACGAGTCATTGTCAGCTTGGTTGGCTATTTAATTTCTTATCGATTCTCTCCTGAAATCGATTTGGAAATTTAAGTTGAGACAATGCATGATGGTTGTTTTGAAAAATCCCTTCGTATCGATCCTCTCCTGAACCAATATAGAAGGTCGAAGGAAACGACTTTGGGTTGTGTGAATATGGTACTTCGAACCGATGCGTTGGAGCATTGATGGATTCGAAACCTACATTCGAACCGATGAGAGAAGATGGATTCGAGATAGTAGTTCGTATCGATAGGAAATGATGGATACGAAATTCGTCGTTCGTATCGGCAGGTTGTGGATGGAGTTGTAGGTTTGCTGGCGTGAACAAGGCTTTCGAACCGATGTACCCACTGTGCGTTTCGCATTGATGTGACTCGATGTTTTGCTGTGTGCTTCGTGTCGATGAAATGCAAAGGTAACTGCGAATCGATAGGGTCTTAGGCCGATGGGTTCGAAGTTTGACCTCGAATCGATATGATGATGGACCGGTTGTGACCGGTTGAGTTAACTGGGATGCGAAACGGCTCGGTCACTTCCTAGGCCTCATATAAATAGCAGGGGGCCTCACTTTTTACTTTTTTTACTCTCACCTTGCTTTTACTGTGTTTCACATCGTTTCGAAGTTTCTGAGAAGACAACACCGCGTTACGTATTCGAACCATTCAAGATCTAAGACTTCAACTCCTCGAATCCATCATTTCAAATTAGGTAATTAGCCTCGAATCCAAACGGCAAAGTTATTTCGAACCTATCTCTTCTTCATCGATTGCTCAGTCTCGAGATTGGCAAAACCAGATCTGGTTTGGGAAGACTTCGAACCGATGCATGGATTCGAGTTCAAATCGATGATGGAGGCGTCATTCTTCGTTGGATTTCGCATCGATCCCTGGAATAACTTTATGAGGGTGACATAGTTCGCACCGATTGACCATCTTTGATGGGTCCATTCGAATCGATGGATTCGAATCCATCAGCTATCGGTTTGAAGTTCTCAACTTTGCATCGATATGGAGGGTATCGATTCGAACGTGGTTGATGTTAAGTTCAGGGTTTCCTTATCGGTTCGAACTAGCTAACCAAGGATCGATTTGAAGTCATCCTTCATTGATCGATTCGAACTTGACACTTGATCATCGATTCGAAGCTTACCTTTCTGCATTGATTCGAAGTGCTGTTAGGATGGGTTCGAATGAGTTCCTTGTGATCGGTTCGAACCCTCTATGATGGATACCAAAGTTTTGACATTTTCTGAGCATAATTCCGACGAGCTTCATCCTTGCATACTTGGACTTGATAATCACACTGCATACTTGACCACCTTTCGAAGCTCGTCGATGGAACCATAACAACTTTTATCCAAATCAAATTCCATCATACAAACGGTTTAGTGATGACGGTCAACGATGACGGTCATTATAACTGGGCCTCGTAGCTTTGTCGTTTGTATATTTCCTTTAACTCTGCGATATTTATTCAAGTAATGCATGGCACTGCACAACATACATACATACACTTTACACTAGGGAAATGCACGGGTCCTTTGTCGTCTAACGATGGTTTCTCATGAGTTAGCTAGTTATGGAACCTTCGAGTTCACAGCAGCTTGGGATTCAAAGTACAGTCACCCCGAGACTAGAGGTTCCAGACATTGAACGTGAGATCGTCGGTCCAGCTCCGGACGAACTTCCCAATGCGTCTTTCATTGCCAATCCGTCGGATTCCGTTCAATCCAATATTTCTGAAGACATGTTAGGGAGAATATGCTTGAGGCACGGTCTGTCACTGGATGACGTGTTATTGCCAGGGCCAAATGATAGACCACACAACCCGCCGGAGGGATATACGGCATTTAATCGCCACGCGTGCGCGGCTGGGATGCTTCCTCCGTTCAACGAGTACATAAGGGAAGTGTTGTCTTTTTTGAGGATCGCTCCATCCCAACTACACCCAAACGGATATGCTTCGGTGAATAGTTTATTCATCGTCTTCATGGAGTACCTTCATAGACCACTGATCCCGACCTAGATCAGATATCTATTTAGTTTCAAAACTCGAGGTGATTACCCTTTCTTCACAATTCTGGAAGCGGTGAGGAACTGCCAAGTGGTCACTGGGTCTTGGACCAGGTTGAGCTATTACAGGACGGAATGATTCTATGTCAGGTGTCCTCCGGGGTTTGCCCGGCGATGGTTATTCAGACGTGAGTGTAGCTGAGTTTTCAAGTAATTACTAAGGCAATGGAGGTCAAAGTGAAACTTATGTTTTTTTTAGCAACGATTCAGCGACCTGAGGGCGAACGCTTTAAGGAGATGGTGCGAGTACTTCGAGAAGTCCCGAGTGAAGATAAGGATATCGAGTCGCTCTTGACGGATAGGAATCTCCGGACTTACGGGTTGATCGAACGAGGGAAGAGCATACAGTTCAATGGGGCACTAAGGATTGTCTCTAAAAAACGAACCAAGCATAAGAAGCCCAAAGTTATCATAGCCGAGGAGGCTGATTCTGAAAGGACCCATACCGACGATGAGCCGCTGACCGAGCCTACGGATGTAGTTCAGGATGTTGCGGAGTAGATAAAAGGCAAGGCAGCCGCCGTTACGTCAACTAAGAAGGGGAGATGGAAATCGGTTGTCACAGTTCGATCCTCTCCCAGAGTTAGTATTTCGGAGATGTCTCCTTCGAGAACTGAAAGTCTTTACGAAGGGCTCGCCGATATTCCAATTCCGGACTACGTGTCCCTGCAGCATGATGTCGGATTGGAAGAACTTTCAAAGACTTTAGTTTTGGACGAGTCTTTTCCCATTGGTGTGGCAGACACATCCGGTGGGTCGGGGGGCTGCACATCCATACATATTTCACAATACTGCATAATCTTTGACTATAAACTACATGTATCGAAGGGTGATTAATCCTGCTTTATTTTGCTCTGCAGATACTATGTCTAGGCGAGGTTCAATGCTAGGAAGTATCCAACATGCCCGCAAGTCTTCGTATTATGATTCGTGCAGACGAGAAGGGGACAGAGATTATGACCAAGGACGCTCTGGGTATTCTAGTCAGGAAAGATATGATACAGACAGAGGTTATAAGCGTCGATCTCGATCGCGTACTCCTCCTCCTCCCAGAGATCCCATTCAACCTCCTGCTCATGTCTCCCGTCCCTTTGAATCTTCACACCACATGTCTGCCTCTCAATCTTCCAGGAATGAATCCCGCCATTCTAGGAGCAAAACGATGACTGCTGCCGTTACAGAACAGCCCCCCGTGGAAATTTCAGGGGAAGTAGCAATCATGCTTGCTCAGCTGAAAAAAGATTTCCTAAACATTTGCTTCGACAACTATATCTTTCCTCCACATTTAAAGAAAATCCCGGAGGAAGCTGAGCAATTGGTACATGATTACGTACACGATTTTTACGCTCAGTACATAGCATGGTCGAAAGCAGCTGACAAAGCGTCGGCATTGGCCTTTGAGCGTGGGGCCACCATCGAGAGATTGCAGGCCGAGCTAGCTCAAAAGAGCCGCATTATTGGGGTGCTAAACATTGAGGCTGAATCTTCTCGGAAATCTGAAATGGAGGCTATCAAAAAAGCCGACGAAGCCCAAGCAACGATGGATAGGATGTAACGTGAGCATTATGCCACGGTAGAGGATATGGGCCATCGTAACACCCTGGTCACTGCCGAGAGGGATGCAGCCCTAAAGGAGTTGAACGAGCTTAAGTCTAAATTCGCCGAAATCGCCAAGGATAGGGATGATGCGAACAATGCAGCCCAGGAGGCGTGTGAACAGGCCGTGATTCTTTGGACTGAACGGGATGCGGCAGTAGCCAAGGTCCAAGCGGCAGAGACAGAGGTTGAGGAGAAAGTTCGACAAGAGGAGGCCAGGCTGGAGGCCGATATTGAAGATTTGCTCATCACTTCCAATGCCAATGTGTTGAGAGACAGAAATTTGGCCTGGCTCCAGGATTACCCGGTACGCCTCCGCAGCGCTTGGGGTCGATTGGTTGAGGAAGAGGAGGAAGCGCATCCGGATGAATCGGTCGACCGATTCGAACTCGAAAACCGGTTGCTGACAGATGACGAGAAGAAGATCCTCCATGACGCTATTATTGCTCATGAGAAGGAGATGATTGGTGGCTGATCTCTGGAAGTTGGAGAGGGATCAAGTGTTGAGCATCGTTCTACTATTTTCGAATTCACCGCTCCGCCTCCGTTAGAGCCTGTGTCTGTGGTCGGTTCACAATCTGTTCCTGCTTATGAACCAGAACAACCGTGGTTATCTCCCATTCGGGAGCACGTCTCTAAGGCCGTCCAACCGTCAACGAGTCAAACTGGGGAAGGTATTTGAACATATCTCAAGTGCTTTCCGAATGGAGAGTTAGTTCTGAAGCAGTTGCTAATAACTTCTTCTTATCTTTGCTTAGCAACCGAGACTACTCCGGCATCTTCGGCTCAAGAGTCTATTCAAGGGCAAAAGGCCATCACCACCGAAATGACTGTCGTGACGACGGTAGTGTCTACTGACATGGCGCAGGGGAGACCCTTAACTCTCGACGAACAAATGGTGAGTGAGCTGCTTGGCCAACAGAGTGACCCTTTTACAGGCTTGCCATTTATTATCAGTGACCTCCCGCCAACCTCTAGCTCTTCAATGCAGATTGCGGATGCCCCCAGCCAAGCCCAAACGATTCGTGATGAAGAGATCTTGGCCGAGATTCATGCAGAATTAGAAGCTACGGGGCAAAGTAGTAGTGTTGGCGGCAGTACGGCGGCGCATAGCCCAACGCCTCTAAGGACAACAACATCAGGTGGCACTATCCCATCTTCCATCGCGGGTCCGGTCCCTCCTACTCCTCCGGCAGGGAGCCTTCATTTAGATTCGAGCTCTGAGGAGTACGTTGACATTATGCCCCCTGCCGAAGAGCAGCCACCGGAGAGGAGGCCGTCCAAACGAAGGATTTCCGCTCCTAGTGATTCTGATGACGAACCGCTGATAAGGAAGCCAAGAAAGAAGGAATAGATCGGCCTCCCAAACAGATTTTTTGGTAGATAGGAACTCGTTTTCGTTTTTTGTTAGTGGGCCGTGTATAGATGCAGGTTCGGCCCCTGCTAGTAGGGATTCTTTTTTGGGAGAACTTATTTGCATGTAAGTCCTTGTCTTCAGTTAGTTGAAATAAAATTCAGTTCCTTCATTTCAATTCTCGTTTCTTTTGTTCTTAAGTGTTTGCAGTGCTTTGCTTTCAGTCCGGTGTACTTGTGGTGTTTTTACCGTCAAGTAGAGTTCGTTTTATTTGCCAAGTCTGAGAATCTTGGTCGCAAGTTGTGATTGACGAACAAGTTGAACTTCGAACACTGTATCACTTTGTTTAGTGATTAACACTTAGTTTTTTTTGCCCCCTAGTCTCGGGGAATAACATTTGTGTTCCGGTGGTTGACTGCGTTTATTGCAAGCCATAAGCACATGTCCACATTCCGGGGACTTAAGATAATTTGAGATCGATAATCCGGTTCGCACTCCGGGAATTCGAGAGTTATCGATTTTTACACTCCAATTCACACTCTGCGAACTTGGAGTTAGTATTGACATTTCGGTTCGCGCTACGGGAACTTCGACTTGGTATTTGTGCTCCAATTCACACTCCGGGAACTTGGAGAAAACATGTATGTTTGGGTTCGCACTTCGGGAACCTGGAATTGATGTTTGTGCTCCGACTCGTGCTTCGGGAATCTGGAGTTAGCCGTTGGATGGTCGGTTACATCTATTTGGGCTTTTTAGGAGTCCGTTCACACTTTGGGAACGATAGATTTGACGTTTATACTCTAATTCACGCTCTGGGAAGTTGGAGTCCGTTCGCACTCCGGGAACGAATTATTGAATGTTTATACTCCAATTCACGCTCTGGGAAGTTGGAGTCCGTTCCCGCTCCAGGAACGAATTATTGAATGTTTATACTCCAGTTCACGCTCTGGGAAGTTGGAGTCCGTTCATGATCTGGAACGAATTGTTGAATGTTTATACTCCAATTCACGCTCTGGGAAGTTGGAGTCCGTTCCCGCTCCGGGAACGAATTATTGAATATTTATACTCCAATTCACGCTCTGGGAAGTTGGAGTCCGATCACGCTCGGGGAATGAATTATTGAATGTTTATACTCCAATTCACGCTCTGGGAAGTTGGAGTCCGTTCCCGCTCCGGGAACGAATTATTGAATGTTTATACTCCAATTCACGCTCTGGAAAGTTGGAGTCCGTTCACGCTCTGGGAACGAATTATTGAATGTCTATACTCCAATTCATGCTTTGGGAAGTTGGAGTCCATTTACGCTCTGGGAACGAATTGTTGAATGTTTATACTCCAATTCACACTCTGGGAAGTTGGAGTCCGTTCGCACTCCGGGAACGAATTATTGAATGTTTATACTCCAATTCACGCTCTGGGAAGTTAGAGTCCGCTCACGCTGTGGGAACGAATTATTGAATGTTTATACTCCAATTCATGCTCTGGGAAGTTGGAGTCCGTTCACGCTCTGGGAACGAATTGTTGAATGTTTATACTCCAATTCACATTCTGGGAAGTTGGAGTCCGTTCGCACTCTGGGAATGAATTATTGAATGTTTATACTCCAATTCACGCTCTGGGAAGTTGGAGTACGTTCACGCTCCGGGAACGAATTGTTGAATGTTTATACTCCAATTCACACTCTGGGAAGTTGGAGTACGTTCACGCTCCGGGAACGAGTTATTGAATGTTTATACTCCAATTCACGCTCTGGGAAGTTGGAGTCCGTTCGCACTCCGGGAACGAATTGTTGAATGGACTGTCGTGTGTTGGTCCAATTCAGCCTTTGTCGTGATGGCTTCCCCCCGAGCTGGGGTTTCACTTAGTGAGTGGCCGGTCGTATCACAGTCACTTGATATTTGAATAAATTCTATTGTTTGATGGAACTTAGCTCTTCGTGTGTCGTGATTGTTGAACGTTGTATTCGGTGAACCATAACTCTAGCTTGAAGAGATAGTATTTTATTGCTGAAATAAGAAAATATGGCAAAGTCAGTGCCATATTACAAATTCTTTCAGAATGCAGAGGAAACTGCAAAGTATTCATAGATTAAAGGAGCCTTTCATGTGTGACGGTGACGAGGATCTTCATCGTTCCAGGCTCCTAAGTAAGTAGGTCCGCCATTGATGGCGTTTATCACCAATCTTCCATGAGGACAATTCGAGTCCTCCTGTCTCGGTCGATTGGGTCCATTGTTTGGATTTGATGGGCCCGATTCTCTGGGCTGCGGTGTCCGCACAAACTGTTCTAGCTTCCTTTCTCTGATCAGCTTTTCAACAAGATCCTGTAAGTGACGACACTCGTTCGTATTGTGCCCGTAGCTTTCATGGAACCTGCAAAACTTTCCCGTCTGGATTTGTCTCTCTGACGACGGTCTTGGCGTAGGTTTTTGATATTGAATTGTATCACAGGTTTGTAAGTACAAGTCATCTAGTGATGTATTCAGAGGAGTGTAACTATCAAACATTGGATTCTTGCGCTGCGGGCCACGATTTAGATCTTGTTTTTTAGTTTGATTCACGCTTTCACTTCGCCGAGCTTGTTTATTTTTAATGTTCAACTGAACTTTTTCGGAGTTCTCGCCGGACTGTTTTATTGCAACATTGCTTTTGATCCCTTCCGCATTTGGTCCTGCGTCAGTTTGTTTCCTAGACTGTTTTGCATCTTCCCGCCTTAGGAATTGAGCTGCTTTGCATTGGAAACGGTCCAATGATGCAGGTGGTTTCCCAGCTAGCCAATTGCCAAATTCAGAATCGGGGTCGATCCCCTTAGTCAATGCCATAAGGATGGAGTTATCGTTTGGATTACTAATCTCTGCACATGCAGTATGGAATCTCTCTAAGTAGTGTCTGAGTGTCTCTCCGGGAGCTTGCGTGACACTAGATAGAGTGTTGACATCTTTTGTCCTTGCGACGTGCATGCGGAATTGCTCAACGAATTTTGTGGCTAACTGATCGAAGGAAGAGATGGATCGAGGTGGCAATCGAGTGAACCACATGGTAGCGATACCCCCAAGGATATGGGGAAACTACGACATTTCACTGCATCATCGGCTCTGGCAGCGGTCATTGACCATTCATATTTTAGAATATGTTGGTTGGGGTCGGGGTGCCCTTCGTACATGGGTAGAGTTGGCATCTTGAATCGCCGTGAGGGTTCAGCAGTAAGAATATCGTCCGTAAAGGGAGTGTGACTTCGGGAATCTCCCCAATCATCGTTTGTGAATCCCTGACTCTCACGGATCATCTAACACATCATAGTTGATAGATCCGGCATTTGCGTGTTTTGTGCGGCCTGCACCGGAGTATGATTACGTTCCATTCTTTGGGGTTGGACCGGATATTGTTGACGGTCCAAGTCTCGCCTTCTTGGCTCAAAGTCTTCTGGGACGTACGGTTCAGGAGTACGCCCGCTATGATGACGGTGCAGGCCCGACTGATCTTGGGCGTCGACCCCTGGTTCAGCCACAACGTTAGTGGTGCGGTATTCTACGGTGTGGTGAAGAACAGCACCTCCTCGGGAGGAGGGTCCAGTTTGGAAACTGGCTGACGGACCAACTCTAAGTTGCCCAACGGTCAGTGTCGGTTGATTTTCAACGGGTGGCATACGACTCCCATCTAGCCGGGGTCGTGGTGGCCGGTTATGATAATCAGAGGATGAAGAACTTTCACTGGATGAGCGAGAAGCATGGTCTCTCGTGTATCTCTTTCGTTTCTGGCGATCCAGCTTGTTGATTAGCTCAATGTTAGCGCGTAGCTGTTCTTCTAGCTGTTGCCGACTCTGGGTCAGCTCTTGGAGTAGCAACTGCAACTCTTGTCGAGTAACCGGACCGAACGGTTTAGAGTGTCCAGTAGCATCCTGATTAGATGGAGGTGGGGGCACAGCATTTTGTCTATCCTGTTCTTCTTGATTGACAGCGTTTGAGGTGGTTCTTGTGCTAACCATCTTGATAGTTGAATTCCTTTCCTAGACTTTATGCAAATCTGAATAGAAGGGAAGGAAGTTGGATTTAATGAACTGGATCTCTCTCTTAGATTTATTCAATCCGGTATCGATGACAGATCCAATGAGCAAGAGAAACCTGGGTTTTTCTCAGTGAAAGCACCAAAGTGTTTGCACCAAAATTGGTCACAACACTCTTCGGGAGTCGTTGAAGAAATAATAACGAAGAATGTAAATTCAAAACAGATATTATCTAACAAAAACTCCAATTCGCAGTAAAGTAAATGCGTAGACAAGCGATTTATAGTGGTTCGGCGTGTTGCCTACATCCAGTGTGAAGTTTTTTGATGTTTTATTGATTCTCTTTCAATGATTACAAGTTGTTACGGCAAGCAACAACAGGATACAACTAAAAATTCGAAATCAACAGCTAGTATCCGATGTAGGATAATGAAGATCTCAACCTGGCAGAGTCTGGGCGCTTGAGAGTCGAAAGATCCCTTTTCTGTTGGCCCTGGGGCTCTATTTATAGGCGTAGGTTGCTGATATTTTGCTGAAAACTTGGGAGACCACTTCTGGCACATGAGGGGGCCCGCACGCCCGGTCTTAAGAAGTTTGGGCCCACTTTGGTATCGGTTCGAACTCCATTCGAATCGATCAAGAATTCATCCAATTGAGGTGAAATTTGGCGTGGACACTCTTCGACATGAATGCAAGCCTCTGTGAAAATTTCGTGGCATTTGGATCAGTGGATTGAGAGATATGATGGATTCGAGATGGGGTTCATTGCATGGCTGTTTGGTTCGAAACCATCCATTCAAACCGATGGTTTCGAACCGATGGTGGCACGCGCCCTCGTGGTGACGTGGGGCGCAAACTTCGAACCGATCCGGTCTTCACTCCGAGTTGACCGCTTCGACTCCATATATCTCGGTGCATTCGAACCGATGAAAGACACGTCATCATGGTCAGTTGACCCAGTGGGTTCGAACAAAGCTTCACAGGTGGCTTCGAACAAGGCTTCTGTGATGGGTTCGAACGACTGATGCTCGGTGGATTCGAACAAGGATTCTTTGGATGGATACGAGCTTTGCAACCCCTCCACGGGCACGAGGTCCACCGATACGAACTAGATGGGTTCGAGGTTGATGGACTCGAACCAAGGCACTCCGTTGGGTTCGAAGTCCATCGATTCGAAGGTGATCGGTTTGAATGGTATTTGACGATGGGTTCGAAGACACCTATCTCGATGGGTTCGAAACCAGTGCTTTCCCTTTCAAGTTGAATCGATCATAACTTGAGCGTATGAACTCGAATTGACTCGAAATTTGAGATGAAGGCTTCTATGGTCTTTCTTGTCTTGTCCTATCAATTGTAGCACAATTCGGACTTGGACAAAGTTCAGCGATATCCATAGCGAAACGAAGTATGGCCAATCTCTGATACGAACCATCCTTTGTTTTCGATCGATCTTTTGGTATCACGGCTTTGCCAAAAAGCGGGATAACAAAGAAAAATATGGCATTTCATGCAGAAGAAGAGGAATCAGATTCAGAGGATGAACATTTAGCTTTCATAGCTAAAAAATTTAAGACATTTTTGAAGTACAGATAAGGAAGTCAAAATAATGGCAAAAGAAACTTCAACAATAAGCCATCATCCTCGGTACTAGAATGCTTCAATTTCCATAAGAATGGTCATATACAAAAAGATTATCCAGAACAAAGGAAGGGAAAACAAAATAAATATAGAAAGGAAAAATTCAAAAAGAAGGCATTTTTGGTGACATAGGATGACTCGGATTCTTTGTCTTCTGAAAGTTGCAGTGATAGTGAAAATGAATAAGCAAATATCTGCTTCATGGCTACTGATAATGAGGTAAATGATCTTACTTTTGATGACATGATTGAAATAAATTCTGAATTATTAGATACTTTGAAAAATCTCAAAAGAAAATATAAAGAAGCTCTCGAAAATCAAAATAGAGCATAATTCGAAAGTGATATGCTTAAAGATGAGAAGAAAATATTGGAAGAAGAACTTGACAAAATTCAAGATTCATTTTGTAACGTTAATTCTCAACTTACCTTATTGAGTCAAGAAATTGAGACTAAAAAAAAGAATGATGCTCTTGTTTCTGAAAATCATGAGCTAAAATCAAAAGTTAAAATGATCGAACTAGATTAATTTAGACAATATTACTAGAAATGTGTCTAACTTTAATAAAGGCAGAGAAAACGTATCTAAAATTATTGAAACTTTTCAGTCTGTCTCAAATAAGAAAGGACTAGGTTATACTAAGAAATCAGTAACTCCACCAAAAATTAAGCAAAATAAGAAACATATTTCTAAACCTAAGTCTACCATAGTTCAACCAAAAAGGGATTAAAACTCAAAAACCATAAAATATGGGTTCCTAAAACATACAATAGTTTGAATAGGAAAAATATATTAAGTCCTTTTGAAAAATGTTCATAAAAATAAAAATTATTTATATAAAGGGAATACTGAACCCTCTTGGGTTTGGTTTCCTAAGACCTAACTCTTAGGACCCTATTAAAAAGTGGGTACCAATATTATTCTTTTATTTTTTGCAGGTTCCACTTAAGAATACAAGAAAATGGATATTCGACAATGGTTTCACAAAAAACATGACATGAGACAAAAATATGCTAACAAATATCACATATTCAGAGAGAGGCTCTGTCACATTTGGAGACAATTCCAAAGGTTATATCATCTGCAAAGGCGATGTGAGCAATTACGGTATATCTAATTTACCTCTCATTTCCAATGTTTTACTTGTCAAAAACTTGAAGCATAATTTGTTAAGTATTAGCCAATTGTGCGACAAAGGATTCGAAATCTCATTTTCTGAGGATAAGTGTAGCATTTATGATCAGAATAAAAATTTCATCTTTGAAGGTAATAGAGATAGAAACATATACGTTCTAAATATGAAAATAATCCTAATTCAGATATGTGCTTAATAGCCAAAGAGAATGATCCTTGGTTATGACACAAGAGATTCTGTCATATTAACTTCAAAGCTATAAACAAACTTTCTAAAAATGATTTAGTTAAAGGATTACCAAAAATGAACTTTAAAGTTGATCATATTTGTGATGCATGTCAATTAGGAAAGTTAACTAAATCATCTTTTATATCTAAGAGAGTCATTTCTACATTACAACCACTTGACTTACTACACATGGATTTATTTGGACCCACTCAAGTACAATCCATTAATCACAATAAATATGTGTTTGTAATAATGGATGACTTTTCTAGATATACTTAGACCTTTTTTATGAAGAATAAAAGTGATACTTTTGATCATTTTAAATTTTTTGTTAATTGAATTCAAAATTTAAAAGGATTGAAAATTAAGAACATTATAAGTGATCATGGAGGAGAGTTCGAAAACGAAGTTGTTGATCATTTTTGTAAGAAGAAAGGAATCTTTCACAACTTTTCATTTCCTAGAAATCCACAACAAAACGGAGTTGTAGAATGGAAGAATAGAACTCTACAAGAATGTGTAAGAACTTTGTTAAATGGAGGCACACTTCCAAAACATTTCTGAGCAAAAGCCGTGGCAACTGCTTGTTATGCTTTGAATCAGGTGTCTATTCAAACTCTTACCAAAATTCCGTATGAACTTTTTACCGGAATAAAACCAAATATTTCATATTTTAAAGTTTTTGGATCAAAATGTTTTATATTGAATACCAAAGATCAGCTTGGCAAATTCATGTGAAATTTGACGAAGGAATCTTTCTAGGATATCCAGATCGAAGCAAAGCTTATCGGGTATTTAATAAAAGAACAAATACTGTTGAGGAAACTCTTCATGTTTCTTTTGATTAAAACTTTCTACAAAAACCAAGTATAAGAGATAATGAAGAACTTCCACATAACGTCACAAATACGGACAATATAATTTGGAATGATGAAAACATAATTGATAATTCTAGAGAAGATGAGAATGTTGTTCATCACAACAATGAGTTAAGATCTCCACCAAGAATATTACGAGATCATACCGTTCAAAACATCACTGGAGAAATTAATTCAAAAGTCCGAACTAGATGTCAATTAAATCAAATGGGCCACGTAGCATTCCTTTCCAATATCGAACCTAAAAACCCTAAGGAAGCTTCTACAGACGATTACTAGATCATTGCAATGCAAGAAGAACTAAATCAATTTGAAGGCAATGAAGTTTGGGAGTTAGGTCCTAGACCAAGTGATCAAACTATTATTGGAACAAAATGGGTCTATAAAAATAAGGTGGACGAACAAGGCAACATAACTAGAAATAAAGCAAGGTTAGTCGCTCAAGGTTATAATCAAGAGGAAGGAATTGACTACGCAGAAACGTTTGCTCCTGTCGCTAGATTTGAAGCAATACGTATTTTATTGGCCTATGCATGTATTTATAATTTCAAACTTTATTAATGGACGTTAAAAGTGCTTTTCTGAATGGTTATATAAAAGAAAATGTATATGTTGAACAACCTCCTTTATTTGTCCATGAGAAATATCCAGACCATGTCTTTAAACTTAAGAAAGCTCTTTACGGTTTGAAACAAGCACCACGTGCTTGGTACGAGCGGCTTAAGAGTTATCTAATAACTTCTGGATTTCAAATTGGAAAGGTTGATCAAACACTTTTCATTAAACATTCAAAAAGAGATATTTTAATTGTTCAAATTTATGTAGATGATATCATTTTTGGTTCTATCAATGAAACATTATGCCTGCACTTCTCTAAAATTATGACCAAAGAAATTGAAATGTCCCACATGGGAGAATTATCATATTTTCTTGGTTTACAAATCAAACAATTACAAAATGGCATTTTTATTCATCAAGAAAATATTTTAATAATTTAATCAAATGCTTCGGAATGGAAAATACTTCTACCAAACCAACTCCTATGAGTACAACCACACATCTCGATAGAGATGAAAATGGTAGAAGTGTTGATTAAAAATAATACCGAAGTATGATTGGATCATTACTCTATTTAACAGCCTGTCGTCCTGACATAATGATAAGTGTTTGTTTGTGTGCTAGATTTCAAGCCAATCCAAAGGAATCGCATTTAAGAGCAGTAAAACGTATATTGCGTTATCTTAGTAATACCAAGGATTTTGGACTTTTCTATCCAAAAGAGTGTCATTTCGAATTAGTATCATATAGTGATGCTGATTTCGGAGGTTCTTGTACAGATCGTAAAAGTACAAGCGGTACGTGCTATTTTATTGGAAAATCGTTAGTTTCTTGGTTTAGTAAGAAACAAAATTGCATTTCGCTCTCTACATGTGAGGCAGAATATATTTCTGCTGCCTTAGCTTGTGCTCAAGTAATCTACATGCAACAAACACTTAAAGATTTCGATATAAATATAACAAATTATATCATATATTGTGATAATACGAGTGCTATTAACTTGTCCAAAAATCCAGTCAATCATTCACGAATGAAATATATTGACATTCGTCATCATTTTCTTCATGATACCATTGAAAAAGGAATGATCAATTTGGATTTTGTTTCCTCAAAAAATCAATTGGATGATATATTTACAAAGCCGTTTCTCGAAAATATTTTTGTAAAACTTCGACGAGAACTCGGAATTGTCTATTTTAAGGATTTGTAAAAAAAATCTGTCCGAGTAAAATTCTGAAAAATCTTTGCATTCTTTGACTTTTCTAGTTTTTGAACTTAGCTCTCCTAATATGAAGATGTCTATTTTACCAGATGAGCTATGTTTGTTTCTTGTTTAGCTATAAAATCCATGTGAATAAGAAAACCAAAAAATTTCAAGTTCAAAAATATGTGTAACTGCCAAGATTTGAACTCTGGATCTTAGGTTTGAAGTTGTATGTCTTTACCATATGAGCTAGTAATTATATGTTAGACTTAAAACATAACATTATACTCATATTCGGTTTTATATTACACCTTCCATCTAAACAAACATTTCCTTCCTTTCATCTCTTTTTTACTATTTTTAATCTATGATTATGTTCTCTCAAGCTTTCTCAGCCTTAAATTAATTCTCTTTTTAGCATACTCTTTACCTATTTAAACCTCCTACTACCTCTTTTTAAATCATCACTTTTATTTTTAATATCATCTTATCATTCCTATCAATCTCTGCAATTCACCATGATGTTCGACCTATTTATCCTTCTCATTTCAGTGGCCTCCAATGGCCATGATGATTCCGACCAATCAATACTGGCTATTCAACATCATCCTCCGCTTATACTTCTTCCTCTCAATCATTACCTGCACCAACTCCTTGCTACGAACCTGCCAGGTTTTTATCTCCACAAAATTATACCGGACATACTCCAGAAAAGAAGAAAGCTCGCCGTTTCTTATTCTTTGGTTCTCCGTCAACAAAACAAAAGATTGATGATATGCATCATTATAACCGGGAACAACTAGAACTCCAACGAGAAATGTACTATGGGAAAAAAGTCAATTCCAAACCTCTTAACTTTCGGGAGCAACTCGGTTGGAAAATTTGTGGTTGTTCTACATCTAATGTTCATCAACCAACATTATCTTCCTATTATAATCCATGGCAACCCAGTCCTTGACCACCTCCGGTCTCACCACATACAATGACCCGTAACAATATATAGTCTCCATTACGACCGCATATTAAAGGTACAAAAGTAGAGTCGAATGAACAAACGACACCACATAAAACACCTCAAAAGACACCACGAAAATCACCATCCTCTAAATAATTTTTGTATGTCTTTATCTATATCATTTTATATATTTTATGGTGTATTCATCCACTTTTTGTATAAGCTTTGGTATATATTGGTTTTTGATTGCTTAACAGGCTCATTGTGCATTTTAATTCTAGTCAGTCGACTGACCTGCTGTATTCAGTCGACCGAACGACGTTTCTGAGCCTTTTTTCCCCCTTTCCATCTCCTTTTTACTATATCTCTTCATATTTTCACTTTTACTTTCCTCTTTTTACCCAAATTCTATTTTTCCCAAACCCTAAAAATACCATTTTTCATCCTTCTACCATAAAATTTACCACAAATCATGCCTCCCAAACGTTCAAAAACCGCTGGATCATCCTCAACTGCAGCCGTAAACTCTCTCGTCGCTCAATGGCTCTACGATCGGACGGCGGTGGAAAGATGGAACATAATGAAATCGGCAAGGATATTTGAAGGTTCTTTTATAGTATTTCCTAATTTTGAATCTTATAGGCTTCGAGAATTGGGTGATCAAAGTGGCTTACAATCTTTAATAGACTTAAAATTGAATAGCCATAAGATTAATGACATTATGGTTAAGCTTTTCTATGCTAATCTTAACTTAGCACATCAACATCCTAGACATACCAACAATTGTGTGTAGAGTCTTGTTTGTGGTAAACCTAGGTTCTCTTTCGATCGCATTGCTCATATTCTACAATCACCAAATCATGGTGTCACCCTTGATGAAGTAGAATGTAACATGGCAACTCAAGATAGATTAACTCATCAATTTTTGGACGATGATGCAACCGATGTAAAATCAATGTCTCTACATCCTAAAGCTAGGATTATGCATAGGACCCTAACGAAAACAATTCTACCAAGGACCGGGTCATATGAGCTTGTCTATCAAAATAATTTTAAAGCTCTATATGCAATTTGGAGTAACACACAAGTCAACTGGACGTAATTTATTTTAGATGAATTCCTCTCGTTTAATCAAGGAAAAATGAATGTGATCTATTTTGGGGAATACATTATGCGTCTTCTTATCAACTTGGTAATGCCATTTCCCGATTCCGAAGTGTCAAATGTTGGTGTTATAAACATGAGAACTCTTAGTCTCATGAAATTACATGTTACTCCTCCTATTATGGATTATGATGCATGGAAAGGACGCCAACGTGCGCGATGTCAACAACAACAAGATCAAGGTCCTTCCTTTCAACCACGTCGCTCGCCTACTCCTCCATCACATTCCAAAAAGGACAAAATTCAACTTGCAACCTCCAGCCATTGATGCCAACAATCTATTACTTGCAACCTCCATCACTTGTTCTTGACACACGTTTGAAAAGGGTTGATAAAAAGCTTGACAAAATTAAAGGTTTTTTCTCCATCTTATGGGATGCTATTTCTTGTTCTGCCTCTACTTCGACCATGCCATCTACAGGAAAATGCCATGTGCCACAATTTACTTAGAGCACATCCAAGGATCACACCGGCACGGACACTAGCGGAGGTAGACATGGTGGTGAAGTATCATCTCGAGGCAAGTGTCCCGCCTTTCAAAAACAAGAATATGACTGGGATGCCGATGAATAGTGGGTGCTATCGTATTTGGATATGGTATTTTCTATGCTCTTTTACTCAACTTTCTTTTCTATCAAGGCTTGTACTTAAATAGCCTTGTGTTATTTTAGTTTATGGAACTTTATTTGCATTTTCGTATGATACATTATGTAGCTACATCTTGGTTTGTTATGTTAGTTATGCTTATTCTATGCTTTCTGTCTACTCCTTTTTGTCGATGACAAAGGGAGAGAAAAATGTCTACTAACAAGTTTTATGCAGATTACATTACCGCCACACATCAGGGGGAGAAATATATATAACTTTTGTTATATAATTTCTACTGTATATCAATTCATGAATTACAGGTTGTCATCAATCAAAAAGGGAGATAATGTTGAATCATGAGTTTTGATTCATAACAAGGAGCATTAACAAAGACTATATGGCGGTAGCAACAAAAAGAGAGTAACATATACATGGTATAAACTACAAAGAGAAGATACTTCAAAACTAGTTTTCATATGATTATTTATTACGTTTTTGAGTCTTAGATATGTAAATCATTTCTCAAGTAGTTACACTTGCACACAAAACAAATTATTTTTGTTTGTATATGCATTGAAATTCACTATGCAAAATTGCATAGGTCAGTCGACTGATTATAGTCGACCAGTCAACTGAACTGGTGCAAAATGCACAGTGAACATAGAATATATATACAAATTTAAATTCCAGTCAAATGAGCTTCTGAACTCAGTCGACTGACCTGCGTATAATGACTATATTTTCTGAACGGATGCTTCCTCTCAAGAAGAGTTTCAATCCAATTCAAAGAGTAATGGCTGCATCTATTGATTGAATCTCTTAATAAAAGGTTATATCTATCTATGCACTATATAAACACATCAAAATCATTTTCCAATCACCGATTCTTGAATAATTTATTGATCTTATTTACTCTCTATATTCTCTGCATTCGAAAGCAATCAAACCATCTCCATTGCTTGAATCTTTGAATTCATATTCATACTCTTTGATTCATAGCGATAGTCTTTCTTTCATATCTTCACACACTCATATACTTGAGGATTTGATTATAGGAAGGCTGTACACACATTGAAATATCTGTATTATCAAGAACACATTAGTCAGACAATTTTATATACTAGTAGAAGTCTTGTTCTGCTGCTCAGGAATTGTGAAGTCCTCTTCAGTTGCTGACGCATCCTGTTCTGCTGCTCAGGAGTTTATTAGATACCTATTCCTTCGGGTTAAGTAAGGGTTACTGATTAGTTAAATTCCACAAGGAGTCTGGGACTGGACGTAGAACAGGAAGTTCGAACCGGTATAAAATCATAGTGTGCTCACTTTTATTTTTCTCTTTACTCGATTATCTACTATCTTTGTTTTAATCTCATACATATTTAGTATATTTCCATATTGCATGATCCACACTATCTTTCAAGCATATCAACTATAGAATGACCCCTAACTTGGGGATCATAGTCACTTTGACATGAGTATGGACCCTAAAAAGAGGAGTGAAGGGAACGAGTGGGTAGCATCGATGGAGTTTATGGTCGCTGTCCCTATCGACATGGATGACCCAACTCAGTTCTTGGAGATAGGTTCACAGCTTGGAGTCAAGATGCAAAACAAGCTGATAAAATTTCTTTATGCCATTCTGGATGTATTTACTTGGATGCATTCCAATATGTGTGGGATATCATTGAAGATAACGTGTCATGCACTTAATATCGACCCCAAATTCACACCAGTCAGCAAGAAAGATGCAGTCTGGGTATGAAGCGATCTACTACATTAAAGGAAGTAGTGGATAACCTATTAGCTAACGGCTTTATCCGTGGTGCAACATATCCTGAATAGGTGTCAAACCTATACAAACCAAGAAACTGAATGGAAAGTGGCAGAATTGTCTCAACTGCTCGGATCTGAACAAAGCTTTCCCTAAGGATAGCTTTCCACTAACTAGAATCAACCTGCTACTTTACGAAACAACGAGATATGAGCTGGTCTCCTTCATGGATGCCTACTCAGGATACAATCAGATTATAATGCACGAGCCCAATCAGGAGAACACCAACTTCATCACCGACTTGGGATTGTATTATTATTCTATGATGCCACTCGGCTTAAAGAATCCTAGTGCTACTTACCAAAGATTAGTGAATGCAATGTTCAAGAATTAGATTTAACGGATGATGGAGTTATATATGGATGACATACTTGTGTAATCATAAGTATCTGGAAACCATCAGGATAATCTCTTGGAAATGTATGAAATCCTTCGGAAGTATGGGATGAAATTAAACCCTTCGAAGTGCTCGTTTGCTGTTTCATCAGGAAAATTTCTCGGGTCATAGTAAATGAGAGAGGTATCGAAACTAATGTAGATCAGATAGCTGCTCTATGGAATGTCATAGCCCCTCAACAAAGAAGGAATTGAAAAGCTTAAATGGGAAAATCATAGCATTTACATCGATTCATTTCTAAAGCAACTGATATGTGTATACCATTCTTCGAAACACTGACGAAGAGCAAGAAGACTTCGAGTGGAATCAGGATTGTGAAACGGCTTTCGAAGAATTGCTACGACACATGGAGATTCCACTGGTCCTATCCAAATCGATGAAGGGAGAAGACTTGTTCATTTACTTGGCAATATCCCTCATGCTCTAAGTGCAACGCTTATACATGAGGAAGTCGGAATTCAACGCCCTATCTACTACATCAGAAAAGGATTCACTGGAGCTGAATGGAACCATTTGAAGTTAGAAAAATTAGCATATTGCTTACTAATAGCATCAAGGTAGTTGCAACCACACTTTCAAGCTCATCCAATTAAAGTGTTTATAGATCAACATTTAAAACAGGTACTCTATCGACCTGAGACTTCAGGGTGGCTTCTGAAGTGGAATATTGAATTGAGCCAGTATGACGTGACTTATCTCCTCAAAGGGAAATTAATGGACAGGCGTTAGTTGATTTCATCGTGGAATTCATTTGAGATGACGAAGACAAGGAGATGATGAAAGTGGTATCACAATGGAAGTTGTTTGTTTATGGCGTATCAAATGAACTCTACTCAAAAGCCGGAGTTAGGCTTGAGACTCACGAAGGATGATCGATCTTCTATGCCTTAGCACTAGAATTCCCTACAACTAACAACGAGGCAGAGTTTGAGGCATTGATAGCCAAATTGAAAATTGTGAAGGAACTGGAAATAATAGCTATGCATATCTACAGAGACTCTCGGTTGCTTGTTTACCAGGTAAAGAGGGAATATCAAGCTAAAGGGGAAAATATCGCTACCTACTTGTCAAAAGCATAGTAACAACTCAAATACATCGAACACTACACCATTTCCCATATTCCCAAAGAAAAAAATATGAAGGCTGAGTACTTGGCCAAATTAGCTAGCTCTAGAGATGCACAGGCCATGGGATTGGTTCCAGTAGAAGTGTTGGCTGCTCCTAGCATAGACCAGATGGATGTCGACCGGGTTCTTGGGACCATCAAAGAGGGAGAATTGTATATGACGCCAATTACGGACTACCTTCTCCGGGGAATACCCCCAAAGGCCGGAATAAACAAAAGAAACTCCTTCGAAAGGCATCGTGATTCATGTTACAAGTTCAAGTGCTATATAGAATAGGCTTCTTTTCCCCCTACTTAGGTGTGTAACCAAAGACGAAGTCAAGAAGATTCTGGTGGAAGTCCACAAAGGCAGCTGGGGTGACCACACCGAAGGGCAGACACTGGCAAAGAAAATTCTATGTTATAGATCTTTCTGGTCCACAATCAACCGAGATGTAGTAGACTATGCCTAGCACTGTGATTGGTGCCAGAGATTTTCAAAGATCCTGAGAACCCCATCCTCTAAACTTACATAAATGGTTATCTCTTGGCCGTTTGCAATCTGAGAAATCGATCTAATTGACGTACTACCAATAGCCAAATATGCTATCGTTGCAGTTGACTACTTACCGAATGGGCTGAAGCAGAACCGCTTGCCACCATAACAACTAAAAGTGATTAACTTTGTAACGAAAAACATTATTTGTACGTTTTGGAGTGCCAAGAAAATCATCATGGACAATGGAACTCAATTTAAGAATATTGAATTCAAGGAAATTCGTAAACATTATTGGATCGAGAAGAGCTTTCCCATGGTAGCACCTACAGGCAAATGCCCAAGTGGAAGCAACGAACAAAATCATCTAATCCACCATCAAGACGTGGCTAACGAAAGCTAAAGGAAACTGTTTGTATGAGCTTTCACTTGCATTAAGGGCTTACAAAACAACACATAATCTACAATCAGGCACTCACTAGCAGTCTTGCATATGGTTCAAAAGCAATGATTTCAGTGGAACTAAAAGTCCCTACGCATCGGAGGCAACACTTTAATCAAAGAGAAAATGAGCAGCTCCTACTCAAGTCACTTAACCAGATTGAAGAGAAGCAAGAGGAAGCTAAACTACAGACTGCTGCTCACTAGAAAAGAGTAGCACAACACTTCAACACCATGGTTTGCAATCGAACCTTTGAAGTGGAAGATCTCATCTTGAAATGAATCTTCCTGGGTATGGGAGCACTTGGCCCAAATTGGGAAGAACCCTATGTGATCGACCACAAACTTTGAGACGGAACATTCAAGCTAACCACGGTAGATGGAATTCGAATTCACCGTGCTTAGAATAGTGACTCGCTGCGGCACTACTATATTTGATACTTAGCTTTATATTTCTATATCCGCAATAAGCTATCCAGGGACACTGCATGCATTGTAAATAGGTAGGACATTCCTTTCCTTTTATTAATAAGATATCTTACTTCTTAAACCAATAGAACCATATTATTGTAAGAATACCGCCATGTTGATTGGGAAAATAGATTTAAACTGCCGGATTAACGGGGAAAATTGATCATTACCTTCTGAGAACCAGTGTTGCTCCATCAGTATCGGGAAGGACCATATTTCCTTAAGAAGACTCGTTGTTGCTTCGGCATCATTAGGGAACTTATCATTCTCCTTGTGTGCATACTACAAGCTACACGTCGCTGCTTGAATAAGTGGAACCACATTCAAGTATGCCATATTTCCTTTTTCACATACCATAAGCTACGCATCGCTTCTTGAACTGGTGGAATTATATTCAAGTACGCAATAATTCCTTGCATGCATGTCATAAGCCATGTGTCTCTTCTTGGACTAATAGAACCACATCCAAGTAAGCACTCCTCTTGTACGCTATATTATAGGCCGCGCAAAGTTGCTTGAACCGATGGAACCGTGTTCATGTACGCAACACACCTATCCTCCATTCAATAAATGCGTATCGCTCCTTGAACTGGTGGAACTGCAATCTTGAATGTAATGTGCACACATAATAGGAAAAGTACTTCTGACTCTTCGTTACTCTAGAACTGTCAAATCGATGGAAAAATCAATTCTAACTCTCTAAGTACCAGCGCTACCCCGGCAATATTAGAAACCCCTTTGTAACCAAGTTATCGATGTTGCTCCGGTAATAACAATGTTGCTCCGGTAATAACAACAGTTGTTTGGAATCTCCTAAGTACTGGTGTCACACCGGCAACATTAGAAAATTTATCTGTTGAAGATTTGGTAAAAATTAATCCATGCTTTCCAAGAGACCAGTGTTGCCTTGGCTGTACCAACCACAGGATCGGCGGAAAAATCCAATCTTTGTCATTTAAGTATTGGCGTCGCCCCGGCGATGCTAGTAAATCTCAAATCATCAAGCTGGTTGGGAAATAAGCACGCGCCTTCCAAAACTCGACATCCCTCGAAGGTAGGCCACATCGTAGGAAAACCCAAGGGATTGAGCTGTTTGTGGGTTTACAGAGATAGAAACTGACATGCAAATAGGACCATAGTGCCAAACTTAGAGAAACTCAACTAGGATCGAAGTGCAAAATTCTTAGAATTGAGCATCCACACCTTAAGTTCCCAAAGATAGGAGCTACTATACCACTCCGATTGGGGCAACCAGAGAGTCGTCCAAAGTACTGATCTCCTCTTTG